>OX456527.1:49175425-49775425 GCA_949748255.1 Eustalomyia histrio
TTTTTTTTATTATGGGCCAAAGCACTTGGCGTCATGACGTTGGCTCCATCTGCTCCAAATCCTATTAAATTATTCTTGTAATTAATATTATTTTGATGAAAAACAATTACAAGTATTTTTATAAATTCCATTGGCACTGCAATCCTTTACTTGTACAAGGTCAAAAACAATCACATGTCTTGCCTTTAAATTCCATTAAGGAGTAAGAAAATATAATAATATATAGTAGACATAGTAGCATTAAAAAGACAAACAGATTTTTATAAAACTATTGTATAAAAAAGTAATATTGTATTTTCGCTTAAATTAAATTGTATCTAATTTTGTTATAGTAGTAATCGATCAAAATCAAAAAATCTGCTTTAATTTTAAAAATCTTTTGTTTTCGTAAAAATCTTAAAATCTGTCCAGTACTTAAAAAATCTGTAAAAAAAACAGATAAATCTGTCCATTTGGCATCGATACTACATCGTTGTCTTCAGTACAATGAGGTAACCTTAAGTAGTCTACTACTATACACTGTTGCTCTTAATGGTACTTTACAATTATTTTATTATTTTTATTATTTATTTTGATGTCAGCAAAAACGAGTGTATGACTTTTGCCGTTACCAAATTTATCTAAATAAAAAAATTTCGCTAAAACATTTTTTGTTTTTGCAAATAAAAACTACAATGTTTTGTCATTTTGGGTAGGGTTTAGAAAACTATTTAAAAGAGTTAAAAAGAAATTCTTTCAAAAAAAAACATATAGGGAAATATTGTGTTTAGCAGAGTTGGATAGATTTAAATTCAAAAATTATCCCAGTATAAAAAAATATATTTTTATAGTACTTTAGTATAAAATATTTAAATCGCGAATATCGCGAATACGAGCGCTTACTTCAAAAATGACTAGCACCATTGAATTCAGCGTACTCAAATTTGTTTTACCCGTGGGGTGCCCAGCTTGTTTAAAGAAGTGTGAAATTTGATTATAAAAGTTTTGCAAATAAAACCAGAGAAAAAGTTCAAGTGGAGGACATACTACGTATAAGTAATATTCTGATAAATATATTGAAATATTACTCATACGACATGTATGCTCTAAGGGATTTCATTGTAAATGTATGTTGTTAATACTTGCGCACACACAAAAAAAACATACTTAGATTTTTTTTATTTACGGAAAAAGTTTTTCCTTATAAAAACCATAATGCTTTTAAAAAGTACTATTTAAGTTAAAAATAAATATTATTAAGTTTTAGTGACATTTACATACTACGTTTCAAAAAAAGTGTCAATTATAAAAATCTATATGTGTATATTTTGCTGATATCTTGTCTCTAGCAATGATGGAAATCATTAAAATATGTAGAATTTGTCTGTGAAATATTTACAAGAATTTAAATAATACTATTTAAATGTATGTATGAATAAATGAACTTGATCTGAATTCTCTTGTTGCTGTTCAAAACCTATATATTTTTGTCATGGATATGTTATTGTGCAAGTATTATGAATGCAGACATATTGTTCATATAAACATTAAATTAGTAAGGTAGTGTTTAATTCTTACACTACAAATATAAATAATTACGAGTACACAAAAATCGCCAACAAAAAAAGGCATGATTGGGGCAATCATTTTGAAAAGCATCATATTCTGGTAGGGGATGCCAGAGGTTGATTTTTGTAACCACACACTTGAATGGAAATGAAAGGGCATACGACCCGGCTAAGGATGGATACAAACTGGTTTCCGTTAACCTTCAAAATCTGAGACCTTTTCGGATGACGAAAACATGCGCAGGGAGATGTGAAATGAAAATGGTGTTGGTGGTATCACAAAGGTTCTGAAACGTGGCCCGGATGAGGGCAAGACAAAGAGGATCTGCCCAATCCGATGGCAGTTCTTACAGGCCACTTTACATTACAATCATAACCTTTTGAAACTGGTAAAAAGTAAGATTTTTTTTTTTAATATATTGATTAATTTATTTATTTTAAAATAACGACTTTCTGGTGGAAAAAGTACTCAAAATATTAATAAAATAATTTTTTATAACAAAAAGTCTGTACCACCCAAAAATTGTTTTGTATGAAGAGGTTTCTTATACAAAATACTAGATTTTTAAAATTTTTTCTGTTAGCAACTTTTTTAGATTCTACACTCACAATATATTTTCCGTTAGCGGCTGTAGTTTATTTAAAAAGTAATACGTAGAGTTTATTTTTAAATGAAGAATCAATTGAAATTCACAGAAATATATTTTTTTACTAATTGAATCAGCCATTCAAAAAACGAACTATAAAAATTTACAGACATTCAGTAGGAGTTGATATTTTCTGTTAAATGTAAAATTTTATGTTTTCTGTTTCAAAAAATAGAAATTCATATAATTTATTTTTGTTTTTTATTTACCAAAATAGTTTATATACAAAATTATTTCAATAAATTATAAGAAATTATTTATTTATTTAATTTATTTAATTATTATAAGAAATTATTTAAATATAGAAACACACATAGAAAATAAAAATATATAAATCTGTGTGTGTTTTATTTTGTAAAATTACATACAAATAAAACAATTTTAATTTGAAAAGCAAACCACAAAAATCTTTTTTTTTTCTACGTTTTGTCAGTTAAAAATTGATAGTTATTTTAAACGACTTTCGATTATTTTTTTTGTCTCTTATTAAACAATGATTGAAAATACACAACAAAATGGGTTAAATATTATGGAAAATCAGTAGTCCTCTTTTTGATTGTATTTTCGATTTATTTAATATGTATTTTAAGTTATTTTTAGCGAAATAATATTGTGAGTAAATGGAATTTTCCTTAAAGTAAAATTTTCAGATTCTGCCAAACTATTTCTTAAAAAAAATTTCATATATTTTTTAAATATTTAGATTCTTTGAATTAAAAATTCTTAGAGGACTTTTCATCATGGACAACACTTAGATTTTAAGATATTTTTCTAGTAGAAATATTTTTAGATTCTAAAGACTTTTTCTAAAAGAAAAATTCCGAGACTCTAAGGACTATCAAAAATAATCTTAAAAATGTTATTAAAAAGTTCTTAGAATTTAAAAAGTTTATTCAAGTATTTTTCATTAAAAAAGTCCATAGAATCAAAGCATTTTTCTTAAAAAAGTACTTAATATCAAATTTTTTCTTAAGGCAAAACATTTCTTAAAGGAATATTGCTGCTGTATCGGCCAGTGTCAATGAAGATCGCGATATTGCACATCGTCAATGGAGCAATGCTATGATTACCGGCTTTTTTTTCTCAAAATGGAAGAATTGTATTTGTATTCAATATGTGGTTTCAACCAGACGGTGTCATATGCCACATTGCACGCGATAACGTGAACCTATTGAGAGACGGGTACCACACTAGATACGTAGTCGTATGCAAGAATAAGCTATCCACAATTCTAGCCCTGGAAGACAATATTACAGCTGCCGTTGGTGAGATACAGGCCGAAATGCCGGAAAAATAATGCCAAAATTGGAGCTCACGGATGGACCACCTACGATGTAGCCGAGGGCAACATTTACATGAAACGGTCTTTAAAATGTAATTGGTTTAAAATGTAATCATAAAAAATATAAGGTCAATTGAGAAGTCCCCGGCCTGACACATAGATGGCGCTACTTGACTTAAATCGATATGATTTTTAGTTAGCTATAATTCGCTTAGTTGCGAATTGTTGCATTTTGAGTGAAGCAACTTTTGTTATTGTGAAAAAAATGGATAAAAAGAAATTTCGCGTGTTGACAAAATAATGCTTTTTGAAGGGAAAAAATACAGTTAAAGCAAAAACTTGGCTTGACGACGAGTTTCCGGACACTGGCCCAGGAAAATCAACCATTAAGGATTGGTATGCTAAGTTTAGACGTGGTGAAATGAGCACCGAAGACGGTGAACGCAGTGGGTGTCCAAAAGAGGCTGTAACGGACGAAAACATCAAAAAAATCCACAAAATGATTTCGAATGACCGTAAATTGAAATTGAATGAAATAGCAGGTACTCTAAAGATATCAACTGAACGTGTACATCATATCATTCACGAATATTTGGGTATGAAAAAGCTCTGTGCAAAGTGGGTGCCGCGTGAGTTCACTTTTGACCAAAGACAAGTCAGTGAAAACGATGTCGAAAATCCATGATTTAAGCTTCGAATTTCTTCCGCATCTACCGTATTCTCCAGATCTGGCCCCCAAGGACTATTTCCTGTTCTCAGATCTCAAAAGAATGCTCGCTGAGGAAGAAATTTTCGTCGAATGAAGAAGTGATCGCAGAAATTAAGGCCTATTTTGAAGCAAAGGACAAATCGTACTACAAAAATGGTAACGAAAAGTTGTAGGGTCGCTATTATCTGTGGTATTACCCTTAAAGGGAACTATGTTGAATAAAAAACGAATTGTGCCAAAAAAAAAAAAATGTGTTTTAGTATGGTAGGCCGGGGACTTTTCAATTGACCTGTTAGACCCATGATTATTGATTTATTTTATGTTATCAATTAAATTCTTTTAGTTTCTTTAGATCTTCTTGATTTGTGTATTATTTTTTATTGAGCTTAACATCTTTTATTTATTAAAAATTAATGATAAATATTTATCTATCCCAACATTTCGTCACCACATTGGGTGACTTCTTCAGGGGAAATTGTTTTTTATAATTAATAAATGAAAATTATAAATTGAAAACTTATATATAACAATTTTTTTAAAAAGGCTTTCCGCCTTAAATTATTTTTGTCAATATTCAAAAATAAAAATATCACAGAAAACAAAAAAAACTATATTTGAAAAATTAAAATATTACATGAACAAAAATATTTTTTATACATGTTATTTAAGATAATAATATTTATCCTAGTTTTTATTAACTAAATTTCTATAACTTTGTGCAATATTTGCTATGTCTGTTTTATAATTAATTCGTTGTGTAAATGGTACTTTCATAATTTGTAACATTTCTAACATATATCTGGGTCTGTAATAATTTTCTGTGTTTAAAATTTAAGTGCTCCCAAAATCAGGATAATGATTAGATCTCGAGCAATATAATGATAATGCTAATGTTTTTTGTGTAGAAGTAGTGTTTCTGTATTTTTGATCAGATTTATGTCCTGCAATTCTTGTTTTTAATTTATTCTTTTTATCAATTAAATATTAGAATTTTCTGTTTAAAAAAAATGTTTTAAAAACGGAAGATTACAGTTAATCATCTAATTTGAAATACAAGAAATATGTTTGACAGTCTTTCCATAGATATTACCAATAAATACATATTTGGCACAGATCGTTTTTTTTTTCAGTGCATGCATAGTTTTATAATCAAATTACATTATTTTACTTAATTTTATTTTTTTTTCTTTCCATTTTATGTGTTTCTAACACAAGATACCACATTGCTTTAGTACATTTACACACTCAGAATATTATGTTGTTTAATGTTTGTAATTAATATCTAATTTTTTAACCTAAAGATTTTTTTTTATATAAAATAAGAATTTTTATATAAAAAAAGATCTTAAGCTTAAAAATTTAGATATTAATATTAAAATAAGACCAAATAAAGTTATATAATTAATGTTTGTAATTTAATAAAAAAAGTTTTCCGTTCCATTTAAAAATAACATAACATACATTTATTTTTCAAAGAAATATCTATGTATGTACATCTATTATACATTTGTTCAAAATGATTTGCTGTCATTTATCGATTTTTATCAGTTTCATTTTAAGATTTTATAAAAATTTACCCACAAAGTTATTTAAAAGTTATTAAAAATTTAAATTTTGTTTGCTGTCTGATCCAAAAAAAAAAAAAAACAAAATATTCAAAAAATTCCAATTTGTTTTTTATTTAAATTGTTTTTTTTTATATACAAAATTATTTTTTGAATTCTAATTACCAGAACTATATAAACACACATACATACGCAAACACATTTACACAAAAAGTGTCTGTAGGCATACATCAGAGAACTGCAAAATCTGATTGCAAAACGTTCATACGCAATCAACACAAGAATAAATATGTGTTTGCGTTCAAACGTTGAATATACTCTGACACACATATTTGTTGATGATTTTAAATCAATCAAACGACGTGCAAATTGTTTTGTCACTGATTTATAATCATCGGTCGTTGTTAAACCATTGATTTTATTTTGTTCATTCGAGCCAACAATAATTATTTTGATGTAGAATAAATCAGAAAAAACAACAAACAACGTTTATGAGTGTAATCATAATTAAAACAAAATAGTTTCTTATCTATAAAAAGGGGGTGGTTTTGTAGAAACACATTTCATAAATGTTATATGTATATTAGGGTGGGTCTAAAATACGTTTTTTTAGAATTTTTATTGGGAATACCAAAAATATTGTTCTTTGTGAATTTTTTTTTACTTTAGATCGATATCTCAGGCTCTCCCAATCCGGTTAAAGTTAAATATTCCCTAATTTTCCAATCAAAATATATGAAAAAAAAATTTAGACAATATTTAAATTTTTCCGGATTAGGCAAGTCTAAAATATAGACCTACTTTTTTTTTCCAAAAAAATATTTTTATTTCACAAAGAAGAATATTTTTAGTATTGTATTACATTTATGTACATTTATGAAGTGTGTTTCTATTTTGTTGTAATTATGAATACACTCATATGCGTTGTTTGTTGTTTTTCAACGCTGACTTTTTGTTCAGTAACATGATTCTGATTTTATTCTACAGTGAATTTTGTTGAATTATTAAATGTGAACAAGAATTTTTGTGTATGATTAAATCAAGAAAAAATTTGATTTTGCAGTTCTCTGGCATACATACATTTCGTAGATTAAGAAGCAAACAAAAAATACAAAAACGGAAACAATTTTAAATAAATGATTATATCATTTATATTTTAAGGAATTAGTATGTCAAATTTTAACATTAATTTTAACTGATTAAATCATTTGTTTTTTACGGATGTGTCATTTGTTTAAACAACATTTAAAAATAAATTACAAAAGCCATTTGATTTAAATGAACAGTAAGTAGACCGGTTTTTAAACGAAATATCATTTCTTGTAAATGACATTTTCTGTTATTTTAACTTACAAACTATTTTAAGTGTACACAAAAATAAAAACCTCAGTTGTACATAAAGGACAAATTAATTTAATGAATAAGCAATTTTCTTATAAACAAACCCAGGTAAAAATGTGAATTTGATACGATATATCTGATAAAAGTTTTAACAAACCAGAAACTTCTTATCTTTTGAATTTTTTTTTTTTTTTTATATATAAATAATATATTTTTTTAAGTGTTATATACTTCATTAATAGTTAATAATTCAATTGAATATGTCGTTTGAATAAGGGCGTAAACTAAATGTAGTATACAATTAGCATATATATACAGGGAACACCAAAAGTTACCATGGGGTTTAAAAATTTAATAACTTTTTCGTTTATATATTTTTTTATTTTTAGATTATATAAATAACACTTGCAGAATAAATAATAGAGAGATTCACAACTGAACAAAGAACCAGAACAATAGAGTTTTATTATTTAAATCAGAGATCAATTATTTTAACGCAAAGACGTCGACATTTTAACGTCAGAATTTCGCCCTCTGAAGCAATGATTCGTTGCTTAGTTCGTCATCACCAACATGACACCGTAACAGATTTGCCTCAAACCGGTAGACCACGTTTAAGTCGCACTGCGGAAAATATTGAACGAATACAGCAAATTGTTAACGAAACACCAGAAACATCTGCCAGAAGGCGTTCTCCTCAGCTAGGAATGTCTCGTATGTCACTACGGCGCATTTTAAAAAAAAGATTTACAGTTATACCCATATAAGGTGCAATTGGTGCAAGAATTAAAACCCGCATATCATCGGCAACGTCTAAATTTTACAGTTAAATTTTAACAGTTTGCCAGAAATGAAATTAACTTTTTTGAAAATTTGATTATGAATGATGAAGCTCATTTTAATTTTAATGGCTTTGTAAATACGCCGAACTGTAGATTCTGGGGTTTTGGGATTCTGAAAATCCAAGAGCCATTCATCAACGCCAATTGCACCCCATTAGGTGTACAGTATGGTGTCGGATCACATCTGAAAATATCATTGGGCCTTACTTCTCCGAGAATGAAGATGGAAGTGCTGTAACCGTAAATGGAGAGCAATATCGGTTTATGATAGAAAATTTTTACGTCCAGAAAGACGGAGCCACTAACCACACTGCCCGAGACACAATGGCACTTTTAAGTCAAATTTTCGGAGAGCGAATAATTTCCAGAAATTCGGAAATTATTTGTCCAGCGCGATCGCCAGATTTGACAGCACCCGACTATTTTCCTTGGAGTTATTTGAAGGAGTGATTGTATGTGAACAAGCCAGAGACAATCCTTGAACTCAAGGCAAACATTGTTGCAGAAATTCGAACGCTACAGCCAAAAATTTTGCATGATGTTATGGAAAATGTTCAAAAACGAGCCCATCAGTGCGAAGCTGAAAACGGTAGTCATTTAAGAGACATTATTTTTATACTTAGTGTAAAAAAATTTCCATTTGCTATATTATATAATCTAAGAAAAAAAATAAAAAAAAATTAATAAACGAAAAAGTCATTAAACTTTTAAACCCCATGGTAACTTTTGGCCCACTCTGTATTTCCATGGACCCTTATCCTTATGAAAATAGGCGTTCAAATCAAAATGCATATCGTGCACTTCGTGATTTTTTCGGTCAATTTAATCGTCCAAATGTGCGTACAATCGGAAAAATCGTGCAAAAATTTGAGCAAACAGTGCATGCTCGTACAGCTCGTACTGCAGAAAATATTGCTGCTGTTCGCGATAGTGTGGCTGAAGAGCCGCCCACCTTAACTCGTCGTCGTGCCCAACAATTTCACCTCTCACGCTCGTCGTTGATGAACATTATGCATAAAGACTTGCATTTACACGCTTACAAGGTGCTATTGACTCAATAACTAAAGCCTCTTGACCATTTCAAATGTCGTCGATGGTCAGAATGGTGGCAAGAAATGGCAATAGTGGATGATTAATTTTCGAAGAAAATCATCTTCAGTGATGAGGCACATTTTCACCTCAGTGGATTCGTCACTAAGCAGAATTGCCGCATTTGGGCGAATGATAATCCAATAGTGATTGTCGAAAAATCAATGCACCCACACAGAGTGACTTCTTGGTGCGGTTTATGGGCTGGTGGCATCATCGGGCTGTATTTTTTCCAAAATGAGCCCGGTCAGGCAGTTACTGTGAATTGCCACACAGCTAACGAAAAAAAGGCGCTTTTGCGCGACAAATTTAATGGCCGTGTTATCTCACGTGGTGGCGATATCAATTGGTCGCCAAGATCATGTGATTTGACACCTTTGGACTTCTTTTTTTGGGGTTATTTAAAAGAAAAGGTGTACGTCGATAAGCCAGCAACAATTCAAAAGCTAAAGGATGAGATAATTCATCACATTAACGGCAAAAAACCTTAATTATGTCTCAGCGTCATCGAAAATTTGGACCAACGGATGGAGGTGTGCCGCGGAGTTCGCGATATTGCCGATATTTTGTTCAATACAAAATTGAACCATACCATATTATTATAATAAAAATAAATGACAATAATTTCCTAAATAATTTGTGTTTTATTCAAAATCAACATCGGCCCTTACAATTTAGCCACCCTTTAGAAAATTTGAATTTTTTACGGTTTTTCACATTTTTCCTGTCTCCTCTAAAGTTGGCAAAATTGATTTTATGTTCTTATTCAAACGAGACATTCAATTCAAAAAGCACTTTTTTAACTGGTTAAATTTCATAAAAGTTTTAATAAAACAAAACAATTTAATATTTAAATATTGTGTAAAGCCATATTGCGTTTAGTATCTGGGATATATTCCAACAAAATTTAAAAAAAAGGATTATAAAATATAATAAAACCAGAAAACCAAATACCTAAAATTTGTAAAAGACAAAGAACTATAATTGAATAACAAACAAGTTATACCTGTAAACACATTAGTACATATTTTGAATTGAATTTAATTTTCAATAAATTTATTTCATATTTGTTTATTTGTTGGCAACAGGGAATTTTTATAATAAACTGTTGTATACAATTTAATCAAGTACTATTTACAAACTAATACAAATGTAACAAATATAAATAAAAAATAAATTTGTAGCATATTTTATTTGCTGTGGAATGTATGAGTCAATGTCCAGTTTAAATTTAATCAATAGTTAAATTCAGATTTTACATGGGAAACAACTACAAATTTATTAAAGTCCCAGTTAATAATAGCTAATGAAATATTGTGAAAGTGAGTCTAATTGTGTAATTTATATTTTTTAAAAGGCCTAAATACATAAAAACACATTATTATTTAGTGAGCAAAATAACTGTTAGCTAGTGTAATCAACAATAATAGCTGTGTTCCCTTACTTTCTGGGTAAAGTTCGGTAAAATGAGACAATTACCCAAAAGTACGGGAACGCAAAAAGCCACTTTTCTAGCCCAAAAAAAAATTTCAAAATGCATCAGTGATGCCAAGCTTTTAGGTGCAATAAGTGTAACACGACAAGTGAAAGCGCGCAAATGGAGAAATGCGAAAATTGAAATAAAAGACTCTAAAAAATATATTAAAATTGCCCGCCGTTTACAGTGGCACGAAATTTCGAGATTTTGATGTTTTCCTCTTTGAAAAAACACACATAGTTATTTCTAATAAATATATTTTTCTCATAATTTAATATCTATGAGCTTTTTTTCATTGTTTTTTTTAAGGGGTGTATATAAAAATCTCGAGATTTCGTGCTAATGTAAATGAAGGGGTTACAATTTTCAAAAAAAAAGCAGTAAGAAAAATTAAGAAAAGGGCTAAATTAGCATCGCAGAAGTTCCTTAGTTTTATTTTTTACAATTATAAAACATCTGTTTTTGTTTATCAACTGTTCTTTTGACAGTTTACCCAATTTACCCAAAGAAAAAGTTTGGGTAACTTTCGGTAAAAAGAGAAACACTAATACACTCTCATTAACGCTCTCATTTACCCAATTTTCGAGTACGGGAACGCTTTTGGGTAAATTTGGGTAAGTTTGGGAACCCGTGGTAACGTACGGGAACAGACTTATGTTAATCATCTATTAGGTAAACCTCTGTCTTTTCGTAGGTTTTAGGTCAATATCTTTTAATTTTTTGGCATTAAAGAGCATCACAGGGTATACCAGTGTTGCCAGAAGTCACAGCTGTCAAACGAGTGAACAAAAACTGTATGGTGTGGGTTGTAGTTGTAATTCTTAACTACAGTGCGAAAGAGAGTATATAAAAGTATTCTTTAGGCATAATATAGACAAGTAAAAGTATACTTTAATCACTAAAGTCTGCTTTAAAATTAAAACTAGCTGAAGTTGACTCTATCCAATTTAACAACACACAACAGATGTTATCCGCCAAGAAAATTTTTGTGAAAAAAAAAAAAAATGTTTGATTTGCAAATTATTAAAAGAAAAATTATATCAATAAATACCATATTTTGCATTACATTTATTAAGTTAATAAATTTTTATTAATAAAAATACAATTTTCAATCCTTTTTTATAAAGTTTTTTCCTTTTTACATTTTGCAATTTTTTTCGGCAGATATAAAATCAGCTGATCAATTTTGCCACCTGCTTCTTTTTTAGTACAAAATGTATGCGGGCATTTGGAACATTTGATGTGATACCCATTTAGAGCCGGTTCAACTTAAAACTGGCTTTAATTCTGACTATAATAGCAAAATAGATAATTTAATTTAATTTAATTTAAAGTTGTTTTTTAAAAGTGAACAACTACACAGCATGCTTTCGAACATATGATCGCCAAATAAATATAAAAGATACCATACTTTGTAAAATGTAAATAACAAAAAAAAAAATACTAAATAATAATAATAACACTACTAAATAATTTTTTTTTAACTAAAAATCAGTACAAAAATAGTAAATTGGGATTGAAAACCGTATACAAGTTATTGTACTAACCTTTTTTTCTGAGTGTAGGGTCATAAAACCACCCTGCGGGAAAAAAGAGGTCAGTTGGTAATTCGAACCTGTCCCGGGATAGGTGAAAACTGAACCGGTTCCGAAAAAACATATCACGAGATAGGTGAAAAGAGGAAAGGTTCCTAAAGTACCTATCACGTGACCGGTTTAAAAGTAATGACTTCTCTTTTTAGACCAGTCCTGTGACATGTCACAGAGGGCAATTTAACCCCCTCCTAGGACAAGCCGATGTTAAAGTGATCGGTCCCGTGACCGGTCTCTATCACAATAAACCGGTCATGTGACGTGTCCTGGGATAGGTCCTTTTCCCGCAGGGTATATTATGATGTGTAACAAATGTAATTGTAAATTCTTAGCTTAAAGTTTTTGTATTTTCAAGATCACAACTTGTATATAATTGTTGTTCTTTTTGGTTTTCCTATTAATTATCCTAGTAAAACAATCTTTCCATATAATAAGTTTTTTGTTATTGTATTTTTGTTCGTTTGAAACAAAACACTATCTGGAAACACCACCTAACACATTTTACTTAATTTCATCTCTTTTCATCAATTATTGCCCATTTCCTTGTCTTTTATAATGTCATTTTATATAATTAATTTAATTTCATATATTTTATAAAGATTTTTCATTAAATTGATATGTTTTTAATTGATTTTTACCCTAAAATATTAACCATAAACGACCATTACTATCTCACTAGTTAACATGAAGTAAATGATGTGGAAATTGTTAAACAATACGATATTGTAGGTGTGTTATTGATGTCCACAGTTAACAGTTTGATACCAATCCATACTATAATAACCAGCCATCCATCCATCCATCAACTCGTATCCATCCCATCTATCAGTTAACCAACATTAAAGAAGTGTCAGATGAAAAGTGACCGAAGTTATAATTAAATATTTTTAATGTATGATGAGTAGACAAGTTTTATATAACACACACACATGCAAATCTGTAGAAAAACTATTATCAACGGAGTGTAAAGCAACTGAATAAAAATCACACTCAGGAAATTATGTAGGTAGAATTAACTACAAATCATAGTTAGAATAACTGAGTTTTCAATAAATAATGTGTATGCTACATGCCAGCAAAAATAAATGGAAGTGATTCTTAAGGAATTAATTTTTCATTGATTCTAAAGTATCGTATAGTTCTGATTTTTCTCTTCTAAGGAAGTTCTTTTTCACAACTTATAAAAATGTGATTTTTAATGAAATCTAGATTTTTAATGAAATCTATGACGCTACAAAAAGTAAAAAATTTATTGTAGTAAAAATTGCAAGGATTTCGAATAGAGATAAATAAGGCCCGATTGCTGAATTTCCCGCTAAAATTTAACGAACAGTAAAACTCAAACTTCGTATAGGAAACAACAACAAATGTGTCAGTTAAATTCCCAGGTAGAAGCTAACGGGAGATTGTGAAAATGAGGCTAAGGCCCGATTACTGTTGTCCTGTAGAAATCAAAATTACAAATTCAAAATTTATTTGGGAAGAACAAAAGATTTAATTTTTTACTAAGCCATAAGAAGGGCTTTAGATGCAATGAAAAAGGATCATAAAAGAAAACTTTCACCCTATGACACCCCTATGTAAAAATCATTGGTTCCGATCCAAATTTTCACAACACTGGAATTAAAAAACACTGCTTCTTTTTCTCTTCTTTTGCTACTTTTTTTTTTTGCTGGGATGTAATAATATGTAATATGTAGTTATTGCTCATTTAAAAAAATCAACTGACAAAAATTTAGTAAAATCAACTATAAATACAGTTAAAACGACAGACATTATTAATTTTGTAAAAAATAATTGTTCAATTACACTAAAAATAAAATAAATTACACTTAAAATTTGTGCGGATATTTAATGCTATCAAATATATGGGACACGTAACGTAACCGGTTCATTGTGATTGCGACCATGGCCTTGTCCTAGGAGGGGTCAATTGACCTCTGTGACATATCACAGAACTGGTCTAAAAGAACATGTGATGACTTTTAAATCGGTCACGTGGTAGGTACTTTAGAAACACGTCGTCTTTTCACCTTTCTCGTGATATGTATTTACGTAACCGGTCCAGTTTTCACCTATCACGCGACAGGTCCCAATTCCTAACTGACCCACTCTTCCGCTGGGTAGAATTAGCCATACGTTACGTGACGTGACGTATCTTCATATGGTTATCTCTTTCTAACCCATATATTTATACTGAATCAGCTGATTCGTCACTTTACGTTACTTATAGCTAAGTAGAACCTGAGACCGACTCGGAATCACTTACTGATTTGATTGAACTATTTCCGTCCGGGTGTCCATGTAAGCCCTATAATCAAACTACAGGTCTCCAATATAAAAATATGTGAATGACTTTTAGTACAAAGGTTTTTATCGGACGGGCGCTTTTAAAGTTTGGTTCCAATCGTTTAAAATTCAGATCTATCTCCCATGGAATTGGGCTTTAAACGCATTTAAAGACAATGTATGTTACATGGAACCATAAATTAGCCTAAGAATTTTAGGAAAATCGGACATATCTTGGTCTAGTCCCTACCTCCCATAGAAAGGTCCTTTTTTTAATTCAGCTTATTTTGGACAGTGCTTTAATTTTCATAAAAAAAGCAATGACAACCTCCCCTGAAGTACGTATAACAGCTAAATTTGCTGTTTGTACTGTATGTTCCACGGTTCGTTGTATTGTACCCACTTTTGGTTAAGTACTTGAAAATGTTGTTGACATACACAATGCCAAATTTTGCTGCAATACATTTTACAGATGTGAAAATAAAGAAATTTAAAATTTTTTTTTCTTTGGTAGGTGTCACTCCCACTGCTTGTATAACGCCCCCATTTGGTTCAGAGTTAAAAAACATTATAAGAACATTTGTGTAACAAATTTTGAACATTTGTATGTTACAGAAGCCGACTAAAAGCAATTTATTTGTATGGGTTGTATGGGAGTTGCCACGCCTCTAATTTTGTAAGATATCTCTAAAATTTTATTCGAAAACTTTCAATAGAAGCAACAGAACATTAATTTACAAATTTGAGTTATATGGTATGGTGGCCACGCCCCTTTGTCTAATCGTGTTTTAGAATAAACAGACTAACTGGCTGGAACTCGGGAACCATTGATAGAAGGGGAACTATCGGGCTTCTAGTATACAATGAGGGAAACAGAGCCACTTTTAGAAGGAGCGAGAGCAAGAGCATAATTGATATAACCTTCGGTTCCACTAGTCTCTATAACGAATATATGGATTAGAGAGTACTTGAAGACCTTTCTATAAGCGATCACCAGTACATAACAAATATCAACAGCGGCCATAGTTCTATACAAAATGAACCGAACCTACCCCGACGGAACGTTAGGAAACTTGATGCAAGTTGTGCAACATGTGCATGGCAAGGAAATACCAAGGTAAACGTTTAGTATTCTAATGGACCACAGATATTGGTGAGCTTAGAAGCAAAGGCCTCTCAGCACGTAGGGCAGCAACGCGAAAAGATGCGAATCAGTCTTTGGCGGACGAATACAAAGGATTGCGAAAAATAATGAGATCAACTATCAAAGCTATTAGCACGAACTATGGCTGGCACTTTGCGATGAGGTCTAGTTAGACCCATGGGGAAAATCCCATAGGATAGTCATGCGCTCACAATTATTTCATTCAAATTAATCTTAAATACAATCCAAAAGAGGACTACTTATTTTTCATTATATTCAGCTCATTTTGTTGTTTATTTTCAATCATTGTTTAATAATCGACAAAAGTAGTAAAAGCAATCGAAAGTCGTTTAAAATAACTATTAATTTTTAACTGACAAAACGTAGAAAAAAAATATTTTTGTGGAGGCAGTATTTCTATATCTGGAATTAGAGAAACTACTTGAGTAAACTAAATAGTTACAAATATATTCCCTACAGGGTGCACCAAAAATCAACATAATTGGCAATTTTAGAAAAACCCGTGCACCTGACGGTATACCGAACGAGGTATGGGGCATACCCGGGTATGCTGGTTATAACATATGTTTATGTATAATTTTGCAGCTGTAGACACAAAGGTTAGACAAACATATACCCCATTTATACTGAAAGCCAAAATAAGTATTTAGGTTATTTTCAAGTTTTCGATTTAAAATTTGCATGGAATTTAAAAGTTGAAAGCTTGAAAAAAAAACAAAAATACGTATTTTGGGTTTGAGTATAAATGGGGTATTAAATATGTTGTGTTGTTAAAATATTAAACCATTTTTAAATTTAAATATTTTTCCTGTAGTTTTACCCTTCTGTTAAGTTAAAATAATACATATCATATGTATTAAGTAAAAACTTTTGAAATCTTTTTTTTTTTTTTTGCCAAAAAAAGAAAATTTAAAAGTTACTTTAATTTTATAGCAGAAATCTTATTTCACCAAACACTTTGTATTTAAACACGAGTATAACCCATTTAACTTTTTACTTCAATACAAAACAGTGAAACATGTATCCTTTTAACACCCCATTATTTGGAAAATAAAACTTACACCATTAAAAAATTACGGTGAACAACCAAAAAAAAAACTATACGAGTACATTGTATAAAGTATTTAACAAAAGCCAAAATGGAATATAGTAGATGAAGCAGGGTAGAACATAAAGCGATTGAAATATGAGTTGTAGTTTTAGTACTTAAACATTGTAATATAAAAAAAAATATATCTTGTAAATTCTAGGTATGAATGGTTACAATGAAATTATGTTTCTTTATTTTTGCCATTTCCTTTGCCAAGCAGAAAAAATACTATGACTACATGACCCGTATGATTGTGCCAAAAAAATATACACAATCACACAAAACCTCTTAAAGGTGAAATAAGGGCATAGCAAAAAGAAAATGTTTTTGAGTGGCACAATAAGTGTATTAAACTATGATAAAAACGAAAAAGTAATTTGAAAATGCCAGTTTTATTAAAAATAGTTGACTTAGCTGTTGGTTCAGAATGAGCCTGACGATGACCTGTTTGCTCAGATCGAAAGTGTGGCTCTACCTTTAGCAAAATTAGCAAATTAACAAAAGATGTACTTTTTTAATAAAAGGTACTTTTTTAATAAAAGGTACTTTTTTAATAAAAGGTACTTTTTAGTTAAAATGTATTATTTTAGTAAAAGCTACTTTTTTATAAAAGCTTCTTTTTTAGGAAAGCTACTTTTTTATAAAAGGGACTTTTTAAATAAAGGGTACTTTTTTTAATAACAGGTACTTTTTTAGTAACAGGTACTTTTTAATAAAAGGTATTTTTTTAATAAAAGGACCTTTTTAATGAAAGGTACTTTTTTAATAAAAGGTACTTTTTTAATAAAAGGTACTTTTTTAATAAAAGGTCCTTTTTTTAATAAAAGGTACTTTTTTAATAAAAGGTACTTTTTTAATAAAAGGTACTTTTTTAATAAAAGGTAAATTTTTTATAAAAGGTACTTTTTTAATAAAAGGTACTTTTTAAAAAAAAGGTACTTTTTTAAAATAAGGTACTTTTTTAATAAAAGGTACGTTTTTAATAAAAGGTACTTTTTTAATAAAAGGTACTTTTTTAATAAAAGGTACTTTTTCAATAAAAGGTACTTTTTTAATAAAAGGTACTTTTTTAATAAAAGGTAATTTTTTAATAAAAGGTATTTTTTTAATAAAAGATACTTTTTTAATAAAAGGTACTTTTTTAATAAAAGGTAATTTTTTAATAAAATGTACTTTTTTAATAAAAGGTGCTTTTTTAATAAAAGGTACTTTTTTAATAAAATGTACTTTTGTAATAAAAGGTACTTTTTTAATAAAAGGTACTTTTATAATAAAAGGTACTTTTTTAATAAAAGGTACTTTTTTAATAAAAGGTACTTTTTTAATAAAAGGTATTTTTTAATAAAAGGTACTTTTTTAATAAAAGGTACTTTTTTAATAAAAGGTACTTTTTTAATAAAAGTTAATTTTTTAATAAAAGGTACTTTTTTAATAAAAGTTACTTTTTTAATAAAAGTTAATTTTTTAATAAAAGTTAATTTTTTTATAAAAGTTAATTTTTCAATAAAAGGTACTTTTTTAATAAAATTAAAATGTAGTTTTATAGTAAACGATACTTTTTAGTTAAAATGTAGTATTTTAGTAAAAGCTACTTTCTTATTAAAGGAATTTTTTTTAAAGGAACTTTTTTACGAAAGCTACTTTTTTATAAAAGCTAATTTTTAATAAAAGCTACTTTTTTATAAAACGGACTTTTAAAATGAACAGTGTTTTTAAGAAGGGTACTTTTTTTAATAACAGGTACTTTTTAATAAAAGGTACTTTTTTAATAACATGTTCTTTTTAATAAAAGGTACTTTTTTAATAAAATCTATTTTTTTATAAAAGATACTTTTGTAATAAAAGGTACTTTTGTAATAAAAGGTACATTTGTAATAAAAGGTACTTTTGTAATAAAAGGTACTTTTGTAATAAAATATATATTTTTTTTTTTAATAAAAGGTACTTTTTTATAAAAGGGACTTTTTTAATAAAAAGTGTTTTTTAATAAAGGGTACTTTTTTTAATAAAAGGTACTTTTTTAATAAAAGGAACTTTTTTGATAAAAGGTACTGTTTTAATAAAAGGTGCCTTTTCAGTAAAAGGTACTTGCTTCATAATAGGTACTTTTTTATTAAAAAATATCTTTTTTAATAAAAGATACTTTTTCATTAAAAAAAAAGCTTGTCTATATTTTCAATTTTCCAAATACTATTTTACTACATAGTACCAATAATGACTTTGACTAAACCACAAATATAAATTTTCAACAAACCAGTACAATGAAATATATATAGCAGCATGTTTGAAGATTAGTTACCATAAATCTAATTTATGGCTATTGAATGAGGGTCCAAAACGTCTATGCTCTAGCTTTCCCTAAACTGAGTATATAGAATTCTTTCAATACGTTAATATTAAAGGTTACATTGTTATATTTTGTGGTTTTCTGCAATGTTGTACGATTTTTGTTTTTGTTACAATATTTTATAAAGGCATAATAGGGGTATTATGATCTGATAAATATTGTAGATAAATATTCTTAATTTATGTTTGGTTTAACTTTTTTTGCCTTTACTTGTTTTTTAATCGTATAAATCATACAAAAATTGTAAACATATTTATCTTAAATATTAATTTTGCTACAAAAAATACACTAAATTTTTAGGTTAATTTTGTCTTAAGTTTACTTATTTTTTAATTAAATTTTGAAAAATAAATAAAAAAGTATAAAAGCACATTTGCTTTGTAATGGCGCATATAGTACTAATATATAAACAACATTTTTGTTGAACGGTTCTCCATGACGTATGAGTGTTTTTTTTTAAGTAAACACAAACATATTACTCATACGCTCATACAACTAATGAGATAAAAATATAATAAATTTTCTTACATTGTAAGTATATCGTCCCTCAATCTGAATACTATTTTTAAGTGTTTGTTTGATAATACAAAGTGGGTAAAAAGTACTACTTAGTACAAGATTTTAATTGTTGGTATTAGATTGATTAGTTAAAATTAAAAAGAAAAGTGCTAAGAGTAAAACAGAAGTACTATTTCACAAGAAAATAATAAGCAGTTCAAATGAGATTTTGTTTGTAGTTCTGTAAAAAGTATTCATGTTTTAAAAGCCATATTAAGTAATTACCTCTGCACAGAATTCAGCTTCACAAATACGTTTTTACTTTTTACTTTTACAAGTATTTGATGTTTACAGAATCTTTTACAATTTTGTATTTTCGTGTTAATTCAAACACACTTAATTAATATGTCAGTAAAAAATCTCTCAATCATATTTCAAATTTTTAACATATTTAAAATTTTTAGTTATCTTCATTACACGGACTATAAAAAACTTCTTCATATTAACAAAATTATTTATAACTAATTTTAAGAAAACATTTTGGGATGACCCACATGTTATAAGTCAGATTTTGGGCTAACCCAAATAATATGTACGTGATCCCAAAATCTGACTAGAAATCTAGTGAACAATCATGAATTTGATTGGTTTTTGGTGTTTGTGTTAAGTTTTGTGCTTTGGTGTGTTCTGACATATTTAGTAAAATTTTATGGCCAACATTTTTGTAGAACAGTTTATTACATCCCTCCTCGTTTTTAGTGTTGTTTTTTACGATTTGTTAGAATAGATCCAAAAATAACTGTTATGTAAAGGAGTTAGAGGGTTAATATGTTCCACAAAAGTATTTGCGTTAATATTTTCTACAAAGTTGCTAAACATACCCTACCTCTCAGATGTAAAGAACACATAGTTTCATATACCGATATGCTGCACGGGCAGGCCTTAGGTATGAAACTTTAACCCCTCTCCCTCCCGATTTGATATATAAAAAGACAGCAACACGCATATTTTGCTGGTTTTGTGTGTTCACTACCGTCAAAGCTTGTACGTAAACGGAACTTTAACGGACCCTATAATTGAATTTTCGAAAGCAATACGTTTGGACTCAGTTTTGGTATGTCCGTTTTGGATTTGTTTAGTTATTATGTTGATTTGCAAATAAAAATATTGCCTGACAGTTTATAATAGATTTTGTGAAAAAATTTGCAAATTTGGAATGTGTGCTACATCATTTTAACCAAAACTTTATTATACCATTCACCACAGGTGGAAGGGTATATATAAGTTTGTCATTCCGTTTGTTATTTCTACAATATTGATCTTAGACCCTATAAAGTATATATATTCTGGGTCCTTATGAAGAGCGAAGTTGATTTAACGATGTCCGTCTGTCCGTCTGTGTGTTGAAATGGGTTTTCCGAAGACCCCAGACATGATGAGGACTTGATTGTTATATATTTCTCTTAAATGTGATCCATTTCTGCTTGCTATTAAAAATCAGCCATATCGGTTGAAAAATGGCTGAGATATTAGCAAAAAACCAGGACTACCTCTAATTTTTTCCGTAAAATTCCTTTGTTGAATATTACGCATAACAAACACATACAAAGATTTCTCATTTAAATAAAAACCAAACAAATCCCTATTGAACGAAAACTGTTTATTTAATTCTATTAACGATGATTCCATAAGTCTAAACGCTATGTCACAAATACTTTTTTTTCACTAAGAACGCGGGTTCGATTCCTACACAAGACAAAATTCAACTTTTTTTTTGTAAATTTTTTTTTATTTTCTTAAGACTTTTTTTTTTTGTTTATTTTTTGTTTTTTTTTTACATTTAATAATTAATTTTAATAAAATTGTATATTAATAATTAAATAATCCATAAAAACATCAAAATTTGTATAAAAACCCTCTGATACAAACAAAATACAAACGGTTTTTTTCTATTTTTTGCTCCGATTTAAAAGAATTTATAAAAAGATTTTTAAACCAATTTATTTCTCATATATTATTTTGTTTCTCATATATTATTTTAGAGTTGTAATATGACCTATGGATACGTCTTTTATAGCAAAAGATCGAAATTCTTTAGTATAACATATTTGCTAAAAAAAACTCGGAAATATCGGTTCAGATACAAAAAAGATATGCCCAAAACATAAATTTTTTTTAAATACATATTTTCAGGAACCATAAATCTTCCCGAGTTCAAGTTTTATCACCAAACTAAATAGTTAATTTCCTCTTAAAGGCGTCCGTATATAAATCTGTCCATTCCATATATGTCCATATAAAAACTTCACTTTTCTCCCAACCATGGTGAAGGGTATATAAGATTCGGCATAGGCGAATTTAGCCGCTCTTACTTGTTTTTGTTTAATTTGTTTTTTCATGATTTTTAATGGGCCACAATCGCGGCGATTGATGGATGGATGCTAATTGTGCTAGAGATAAATATGGTATTTGTTTGTAATTTTGTTTGGTATTTGTTGTATTTAATTTGTAAAAGTTTTGTTATTTTATTTTTATTATCTTTTAAATTTAAAGAAAAGAAAATTAAAATTTGCTATTAAAAATTAAATTAATAGACATTTACACAAATCCGGTTTTTGTTCAAAAAATGGTACCAATACGAACCGAATACGCACCGAATACGGATCCGTAAACGGTCTTTCAACAAACAACTCCGTTTTTCATCCGATATATCGGTCCGTAAACGGTCCATCATTGGCGGACTTTTAACGGATTCAAATCATTTTCGATGTTCCTTAATGGAGTTGAAAAAAAAAACAGATTCATTGTAACAAACGAGTTTCTTGCCAACTGAATGATATGGTTGCAGCAACTGAATTTTTTGGTTGTCATAATTAAATGTATTCCTGACACAATGGAGATGTATTGTTTTGACCAAAATTATGTTGTCCGGTTTTGTGTTGCCTTAACCGATTTTCTGTTGCTACAAACCAATATAATTGTCACAATAAATCTGTTTTCTCTGTGTAAGTAAAAAAAATCTTCCAAATAATTTAATGTACTTAATTAATAAAAATATTTTTATTATCTTACAGTCAATTATTATCTTACAGTCAATCCAATCTATCATCAACCTCATTTACACTAACTTCAAAACTTCTGTTCTCCGTTGATGTATTTCTGGTTAAAATGTAATAAATAAATGCTTGCCCTCGGATACTGGAACATTTTTCGATTTAAAAAGATAATTTATCTGTAATATTTCCAGATAGTACATTAAAAAAATCATATTATTGCTAATTTTTATATTTATAATTTTTATATTTACAATTTTAAAATCAATAAAACTTTTTACTTTTACATTTTTTTAATTTATTTTGGCAACAATTTTCAATTGTTGATTTCATTTTGGCTTAAATTTTAGGCTTGAATTGTACTTTAAAATAATCTTTAAATTTAAGCTTTTATACAATGTTTGGCGCTTGAATTAATCTGAAATTCGAGGCTTGAATTGAAGCATATTTAGACTGTTATGTTCTACTGGAATTCCAGTATCCATTTTGCTGGAGTATGTTATTTAATTACAGTGTACTTTAAGTATAAATCAATGCTTGAAATTGGAAAATATGACTGGAATAACACTTGATTTATACTTGAATTTCAGCAAAAATTGCTTGTTGGGGAATTCTTCGTCATAGTAGGTGTACTAAACTTGGTGGCTGGAAACAAGTATATTTCTGTTGTTAAGTCTTATATTTTAAATGATTTTTAAAATGGACTTTCTCAGAGACAAATTTATTTGAAATATTCTGCTCCAAAGTTATATTCATAAAGATTCATAAAGGAGGAAGACGCCCGTATAATAACTGTACGAAAAGATTGAAATATAAATAATTTTTTGCGAAATATCCTAAAGTAGTTCCCGAAATTTCGCTAGATTTTAGCGTGCCCACCATTGGAAAGAGCATGAGAATATGGACTCAGAAGTTATACAACAAAATTTTATTTGTCAGAAAAAAATCGAAAAGCTCGTCTTGACTTTGCCCGGGTCCACTTATATTGGACACGACATTAATGGAAAAACATTTTGTGGTTAAATGAATCAAAATTTTTCTTCCGGGAATCAGATGGAGGAACTAATGTTCTAGGACCTCAAGGCGAAAACTTTAATTCCAGGTACACCACCGCTACAGTAAAGCGTAGGGGCGGAAATATTATGGTGTGGGATGCTTTTCAGTTAGTAGAATTGGTTCAATTTACCGCTTTACTGATTCAATGACAACCACATTCTCATCTCTTCGCTCAGTTATTCTTCGGTATGCTGAATGGGAAATGTCACTATCATGGACATTCCAACACGCTAACGATGGATTAGAAAAAAATAATATTAATGTCATGTGGTGGCCACCCCAATATCCAAGCTCCTTTATGAACAAGTGGATGATTGAAGAACGTAATATAGGCAATAAAGTATTCCGTAATGCTGATGAACTTTTCGTCTAATTGGAAGAGCAGTGAAATTCAATTTCTAACAAATATAATAAAAAGCTGATGGCCTCAATGTCAAAAGATGCTTAGCAGTAATACAAAATCATGGTTGTTTTTAATACTGAACACTTAAAGTTTTTTTGTCCTTTAATTTATTTTAGAGTTGCAAATGTTTGTATACATATATTTCGAAAAAAAAATATGTTAATCTGGTCGAGTATGTAATGAAATTCGATCGATTTTGAATGAGATTTTAAAGAATATACAAAAGAGGATCCAAATTACGTTTAATCAATTTAATTGAGTTAGTTATGTCGATTTACATCCTTTTATATTTTTTAAATTAAAAATTATATGAAATATTACTGTTTGAAATTTGAAAAATTATAGATTTGAAATCGATCGATTTTCATCACATGACAGAATATATATATATATATATTTAAGTTGATTAATATTTTAAATTTATTTAAATTTTTTGTTTAATAAACAAAAAGAATTAAAAACATATGCTGAAAGTAGTTTAATAATAAATACTAATTTTAAGATAATATGAGCATTACCGTTAACCGTATCATAATTTATACCTTTTGAAGTTATACGTTCCCTGTTAGTACAAATAAAACACATTGTATTATGTCTTATATTTAAAATAAAATATTTAATAAAGAAAATTTTTAAAATGTAGTTATATAATAAATTATATTAAATGTTTTTTTTTTTCTTCCTATTTTAACAGAAACTTAAAATAAAGCGAAAAATTAACCTGATTATTAAAAAATATGAGAATAATGAACTGGCATAAACAAACAAGTCCATTATAAATGAATATGTTTAAATATTTGTACACGTATTAATTTAATATAATTGTAGAAAAAAGAAAACAATAAAATTAATGAAAATTAATTATGAAAAATATTATTAAAAAAAAACATCAGTACCAGTATAATGGTAAGTAAAAAAAAAGAAATGTTATACAAAAAACTCAACAAACAAAATTGATGGGACATATTTGGTCAAAAGCATTTTGTTTTACATATTATTGTGTATTATGCAACATCAAAAATTTTAAAATTAAAAATTATTTTGATTACTTTTATATTTATATTCGAAAAAAAAAATAAAAAATAATATCCATTTGATTACGCGATTCCTGTTGCTTATTTAGTTTCTTTCTTTAAAATTGCTTTGTTTTTTTTTATAAATCACAATTGTTTTCTATAATCCAAATCCAGGTTTACCAATTTTTTTTTTCTTCTTTGTATGTAAAAAAAATTCAACAACACCAATTGACTGGTTCTACTTCACCAAATGCTATATGTTCTATACTCCAAGAAGGGGTCTCTTGACGCCCCTCCGCCGTTGTTTTTATATCATCACCCTCTACCGGTATACCCATTGGTACCGAAGATAAATGTACAGCAGAACCATTCTCATAAATCTTACGACTATTTATAGCCTGGGCAGTATGATTAAAAGCGGTGTTGCTGTTAGTGTATGCTGAGATTGAATCACAGGAATCAAATTGCCTCAGTGAACGACATTTGCCTTCTTTGGCTAGACGCACTAGTCCTAAAGCGGTACTAACAAATACTTGTTCGAGACCCTGATCAGTTTCAGCCGATGTTTCAAAATATGATGCTCCAATTGAATTAGCGAAAAGTGAGGCTTCCTCTCTGGAAACGGCTCTTGTTGTCTGTAAATCTAATTTATTACCCACTAGGGTAAGTATTAAAGGATCTTGTACATTACGATGTAATTCTTGTATCCATGATTTAATTTCTTTAAAGGTTCGATATCGTGACAGATCAAAAACTAACATGGCAGCATTGGCATTGCGATAGTACATGGGTGCTACGGCCTTAAAACGTTCTTGCCCAGCAGTATCCCAAATCTACAAAAGAAAGATGAAAAGTAAATTATTTATTTATATTTTTTGTTGAAATTTAAAAATATATTTTTTTGCTATACTTTTGTAATGGCTTGACCATAAAAAAACATGAATACATTTGTTTATACAGCTTTCAAAACATTTGCATATATGGTAACTACACCAAAAAAAAATTTTTTAATATGTTTATAAGCAATTATATATTTGTTAGAAACCACCATATATTTGTTTAAAATATGCCCCAACTGTTTTATTTTTATGGTTAAATATTGTACATGTTTTCGGCAAACATTGTAATGTTTGTAAAGGGTGATTTTTTCCTTTTTTTTTTTGCTATTTGGTTTATTAGTGTGAAAAAATGTGTTTCGTAAATTACGTTCATTTTATGGTCGTCATAAGCGACGCACCGAACAGGCTATTTAAGCTGTTGTGACCAAATTTCGCACCAGTTTCACTTCATTGAACATTAATACACTAATGCGTATGCGAAGAGTGCGTACGAAGGTGAATATTGCTACTGTATCGGCCAGTGTCAATGAAGATCGCGATATGCCAATTTGTCAATGGAGCAAAGTACCATGCGATGATTACCGACTTTTTTTTGCCCAAAATTAAAGGATTGGATTGGTAGACATGTGGTTTTATGAACAGTCCGCAAAATATAAAGATAAAATTGAACAAAATTGCAGAAAAACTTTATTTAAACAAATACCGCGAAAGTTGAGCATAAGTTCAAAGTTCAGCTCGATTTTCTTTAAATTTGTTGGCATGAATTATGGTCTCAGGGATGATAATTAAAAATGTCGTCACCAACTACGCTGACACCTCTCAAGTCACAACACCAGCACAACACCACAGCTTCACTTTAATGTTCTGTTCGTCCGAGCACTCATCTACGTTTAGGAAACACACACTAGGATGGGTCCAAAAAGAGCTTTGGCCTAAATGAGTCGATTTAGTCATGCAATAGAAGAGGTATTTTACGATGTGAGGCCCTCTCCACATGCAAGGCATGCGTCTGGGATGGTAGGCTTTATTCTTGTCCAGTAAAATTTGAGAGGACTGCACCAACCTGATCTTAATTGTACCCAGAATGTGGCGAGTATTTCTAGGGCGTCCTCCTAAGAGGTTGTTATTAGGATAGCGTGCTGTCGTTAGGCTTACTGTGTCCCTGTGTATTTCATTCAGAGCTGTCCTGTTCCTTCATATATCGTTGGATTTCTCCCTCATAACATCCATGATTTGATGATTCGGATGGCCCCACCGATGGC
Source organism: Eustalomyia histrio (assembly GCA_949748255.1). Taxonomy (NCBI): domain Eukaryota; kingdom Metazoa; phylum Arthropoda; class Insecta; order Diptera; family Anthomyiidae; genus Eustalomyia; species Eustalomyia histrio. Next base: position 49,202,535 of record OX456527.1, read on the forward strand.
ATCCCAGAAGGCGCTGCTTTGTGAACGTATCACTGTTTTCCTTAACCTCATGTAGATGATGCATCGAGGACATTTGAAAGCAGCCCCTGAGCATTCTTAGGGCTGAATTTTGACAGCTCTGAAAATTTCACCACTGCCTATTGCTCACATTTGGGGACTACACTGTTCTGCATAATTTGCCACTGAACGGCCAATTGTTTTATAACTAGCCAACAAGGTTTCCTTGTCCTCACTCGTAAGTGTTTCTGTCTAACGGTTTGAGAACTTTGTTTCTACTTCGCAACTTGTTGCATGTTGCAGTGGCGTACGCAGAGGACGAGTAGAGACTGTCGAATGTTACGCCGAGTATTTTAGTGTCGGAATTATGGCAACATCGACTTTTACATTCAGTTCCAGACTCACTTCCTTCATGCATGTAGTAAAGAGCGTTGCTGATGATTTAGTGGGGGATAGCTGCATGTTTCCAACAGTGAAGAAATTGTTAAGATCATGAAGATATGCATTGATCATTTCGCAAAAGAAGGTCTGATAAATTATGCCACCTAACGGCCGATTATGTCGTTGCTGGAAGCATCTTAAGAAGAATCTTTATATTGTCGTGAATACACTTAAGACCCAACTACTCCCCAGCTTAACATAGCACTTTCAACTCGCCCAATACCAGCATGGATTCCGAAAGCAGAGGTACGTTCATAAATGCAGTAGTTGCGCTGCACTGCAGCATAATAAAAGTAAAACGTTCAAACGTTTTTTAAGCAAGCAATTGACTGAGCTACCGCAAAATTTTGCAACTATGGCATCATTAAAGTTTCTGATGCAATAGTGCGAAATCAGTCTAATATTTTTGTTTTAATTGATTTTTAGTAATCGAAAGTCTTTTCATCTTTCTATTGAATCTTTTTTTAATTATAAATTAACAAAAAAAATGTCATTTCACTATTAAGATTTTTAATAATATCTGTTAATGTTATTGTGGTAAACATACATATTTTTATCTCTTTCAAAACGTTCTAAAAAGCAAAATATGCAGTTGTTGAGCAGTACCAAAACACCTGCAAACAGATGATCAAGCACCAGCAATAAAAATTGGCATACACTCAGAAAAAAAAGTTAGTAGAAAAATTTGTAAATGGTTTTCAATCCCACTTTACTATTTTCGTACTGATTTTTAGTAAAAAAAATATTATTTAGCAAATCTTTTTGTTATTTACATTTTACAAATTACAGAATTTTTGCATAATATTTACAAATTTTCGTTGCTAATTTCAGAAATCATTTTACAAATTTTTTAAAACCGATTTGCTAAAATTAACAAAAAAAAAATTACTGATTTTAAAAAAGTTGATATTGAAGTAAATGTAAATGTTTAAAATCTTACATAGGATTAAAAAAGGGATCGAAAGTGAAGAAAATTACCAAATTAAAACAAAATAATAAATTTGTTTATGTTTAAACAATTTTTAAGATTTTTTAGCCTTTAATTTTTTTTTTATTTTGTATAAAATATTTTTTAAAAAATATAATCAAAATTTTTGATGCTAGATAAAAAAAATAAATCTAAAACTTTGTACTAATATTAATAGTATATAGTAATTTTTTTTGCTGATTTTAGCAAACAGATTTTAAATTCCACTTTACAAAAGTCTACTAAAATTTAGTAGCGGCTACCAATTTTTCTATAATTTCATTGTACTACACGTCAGCAGACATGTGTTGCTAAGATTAGCAAAAAAATACCGCTGGGCTCAAATTAGCAGAATTTCCCGTAATAACAGCAAAATTTTCAGTTGCCATTACAGACTTTTTTGGTGAGTGTAGCCGCCGCAGTTATGCACAAATTGTCTGCATTTGCTAACGTAGCCATGCTTCAACTTTCATTGCCACACAGATAAGCCACGGTCTTAATAAGTGCCACCCTTGCGAAAGAATGTTCTAGTGGCTCTCGAATCCAGCCTGTGTAGCCTCCAGTCGTTTGTGAGGAAGTCAAAACTTCGCAAAATTAAACAATTATTTCCTCATGGTGGAGTTCTCTCCTAGATATTGCTAAAGTGATACATATCGAGGTTGCCGGCACTACTAGAAGGAGTGGAACTAATATCCTAGGCCGACGAATGTACGATAATGGCAACGGGTTATGATATTAATAGCTTATGCGGTAGGCTGAACAGTTATCTCTTAAATCATGAAAATTTCTTTGCTGAAGAGAACTCACAACTAAACCCTGCAAATTTCTCGCGACATTTTCACACTTAGACGAGAAGTAAGACTGAAACTGAATGTAGTAGTCCATCGCACTTAATCAGCCCAAAATTCTAGACATCACATGCAACAACCATTGCAATCTGACATAAATTGTAAAGTATGAACAAGGTCCTCAAATCACAAGCCGACAGCTCTTGAAGCACGGATAAAAAAACTGTGTTTGGTAGGTCAATGGTTAATTATGCAGCGCCTGTGTGTTCCCCGGAGTTAGCAATATTCAGTGAAATATAAACTCCGAGCCTGCCGAAACTTTATTGTCAGGACTAACATATAACAGGTCTAAATTATAATGTGTGCATGAGAAAGCTGTTTCTTCTGGGATGTCATCATAGGGGCCATCCGAATCCCCACCCCTTAAATATTTCAGAAAGGTCCTTGTCGTCTTTTAGGGATATCACTAAACCGACTCAGCAAATGATTCTGAGTTGATTGGTATACTATGAGGTTGTTTGAGTGCTAGAAATTTTCCTTCTTTTTGTTATTGTAGTATTATTTCTTCTTAACAATTACTTACTTGTAATTTAACTTTAGCATCTTCCAAAATGACCTTACAAGTAAAAAATGAAGCTGCTATTGTTGGACCAACATCTTTGTGTAAAGTATTTTTTATGTATTTGGTTACGAGGCATGTCTTACCGACACCTAAAAAGAAAGAAATATGAATTACAGGTAATAAGTATTCAAGCTCAAGGTCTATTTTATACAAAATTATTTATTTTTCATCCAAGAAATATGTTTAAGTACCTGATAAAAATTTATACACATTCCTTAAGTCTAATTTACTCTTCAATCGAAAACTAGGAGATTTCGGTTGTATAGTAAAAATTGGATTGGTTATTTTAATTTCACGTTAAACCTTAGTACAATTTGTTTCCACGCAAATTTAATATAAAAAACTATTATCTTTCTAGTGAAAAGGTGACATTTTTGGTTTATTGTGGTGACTTGCTTATAAAAAAATATACTTATACAATTGAAATAACATTTTAAGGCCATTACAGTTCAACTAACATTATTAAGCAGGGCAAGAATTTAACCCTTTCACTTTCCAATGTATCACATATGATGCACAGGCGAATCATATGTGATACACAATTTGTTTTATTTCTTTTTACTCCTTTATTTAACGCTCTGGGCGTGTAGACAATGTTTTTTTTCATATAAGACCTTAATATTTGTATGGGAGAAAACTGCAAATTTCCAGGATATATAGCGACAAAAATATTTTTTTGTTTGCAAAGAAAATAAACTTTGTTCATGTTGAAAAAAGTTTAAAATATAACAAAAAAAATAATAAAAATAAAAATTAAGATAATTTCATTATACCTTATATAATATTGTTTAAACAATACCGAAAATCAAATAGATAGATAGTAAAGAATAAAAATGGCATGAATCGTATGCGATGCATAGAAAGCTTCAATACTAAATAGTTGAAATACTGGTCCGTATATCATATGTGATGCACGTCATTTTATAAAAAAAAAAATTAGTTTGGGGACAGTCAAAGGGTTAAAATGACTTTTTGCACTTGGGGTTGTCGTAATAGATGCATTTTTTATCGCCAGCCACAATGCGATGCAAAAAACCCTTCTTTTTTGGACTTTAAGGAGCTGTTCACAAGCAAAAAATTGCCTTTAAACGTCACGCGGCTTTAACTTGTATGTCACTCAATTTCCTTGCATTTGTATCAATTCCATGGCTTTTAGGCGTTTGCTGACAGTCGAATTATACACTCGCAATTATTCTGATAACTCCGCAAGCGTTTGTCATTTATCCACAATGAGCAATAATTCCAATTCAAACATTTTGGGTTGACCCGACCATTCCTTGTCTTCGAGAAAGTGTTGATTCTCACTTTTTAGACGACCAAATCACCTCCTCTTGTGTGAAACGCTCATAATTTATTAAAGGTACCCCCTGTAGGCTAGTTGGTAGCGTACTAGCTTATCAGTGCGGGGGTCATGGGTTCGATTCCCACCAGATGCTCTGGTCTGTTTTCGCTACAACGAGCCGATGGCCTTTGTTGCTAGTGCTCGGTTAGGGTATTAGGATATAATTTGTAATTATATGATTAATACAAAATAAATAAATAAATATATATTTTTTTTTTACACATTTCCACAAAGCCGGCACTTTATTTCACAAACCATGTTTCTAATTACTAAGAAATGAAAAGAGAGGGTAAGTTTAGGTTAGGTTAAGCTGGCTGGTCTAAAAGACCATGCATAGGCCAATTTGGTCCCTAGCGTAAGATAAGAAACGATAAACCGCGTAAAGAAAAATGGATAAGACAGATGTGACACCAATTTCAATAATAGAGATTTCCTCCAGATCGCAGAATACACAATCTTGCAAGCAACTTGCCGGACAGTGACACATAATATGATCCTACATCTCTCTGTCCCCCTGTACCCTACAAAACCTGCAATTATCACTCGACAGCTTTCACGCTCTCTTTGCAAGAAGAGAGAGAGAGAGTAAAATTTACCACAACCTAATTTTAGCCAAAGAAATTTTTATTTGATAACTTTTTTTAAATAAACTTTTGCATTAAATGCAAAAAAAACTTTTCATATACAAATAAAATATTTCATAAAATATTTTGAATATTTAAACTAATTTAATAAGCATCTTACTAAATTAATGAATAGTTTCATTAATTTTTTGAAATGCTTTATTGGCTGAATTACAACGAAGCCTGTATTATAAAACAATTCATTTATAACATGAAGATAATTTTCTCAGCGTAATTTAAAATGTATTATTAATGACAGAAAAAATGGGAAAGCACCTTTTGTAGCCATTCATTATGTTTAATATTTATATGTTTTAATAAATGGGGATTTTTTGATCCACATTTATATTAAATACTCTAAGACCAACATTCTTAAAGAATTATTTGTATGATTAAAAATTCTCAAAACAAAATGTTTGCAAAATTTTATTTTTTGTTAAAAAAAAAGATATTCTACTTCGCCAGAATTGTCACTCCATTGTTAAATTTTTTAAAACAAAAATGAAAAATTGGCTGCCATCAACATCCTTCGCAAAGCCGATATTAGTGGCACAAGCTGCTCACACCGAATGAAACGATCACGGGGGAGTGCTATAGGTCTCAACGCATGTGTGTGAGCCGCGCATCGAAGAAAAAACGGCCGGAATACGAAGAAAGGCACGACAAAATGATTTGCAGCATGACAACGCTCGGCCACATGTTGCAAGACGGATCAAGACCTACTTGGAAACGCTGAAATGTTCCGGTCAATGACACATAGGCCTGTCCCAGCAGAAGTTCACTTCATATAAACAATGCATAAGTAAGTCTATTATCGGATTGCTGGTATCCGAAATTGCGTTAAAATTAAAAAATCTGATTCAAGGCAAAAAAATAGGAGAAAAATTTTGTTAAATTAAATTTAAATTTTTTCGGGCATATTTTACAAAAAAAATATAAATAAAAATCCGAAAGCTGCGTATTAATTTTTAACTGCTGAATATTGACAGTTATGTTTCGTTGCTCTTAGTTTGTTACCCGTACGTTTTCAATTTTTTTTTATAAATTTTCTATGGAATTTCTTAAGCAGTTGAGGAATGTGTCAATAGATTTCTTAACATTTTAGGGTTCTTATTTAATTTTTTTTTTTAAAATTAAAAAAAGTTGAAAAGGAAATGAAAAACAAAAAAAGTCAATAAAAAAATTGAGAAAAAGTCAGTGCCCTAAAGGCAGCCATGTGGAAAGTGTGGCGGCTAGGAAATTAAGCTTTTTCAGTCTTCCCTGTTAAAGCCTACGTGGATAGGTCACACTAAAATTTTGTACGAGGTACAATTTTTGTGGATAGTCAGGCATCACTTAGGGCTTTGAAGCGTCACTCACTACATTCAAGCATAGTGATGGACTGTAAAGGAGCTCTAGGGGCGGTAATGGAATTCTACACAATCAGATTGTATTGGGTACCTGGGCACTAGAGTTTTCAAAAACCGAAAACCGGTCAACCGGTTTCTTTTTTTTAAAACTGATCGATTTTGAATATTTTGTAAATTCGAAGAAAACCGAAAACCGGTCTTTTTTGTTCTGTTACCGGTTAATTACATCACCAACTGGGTCACTTGGTGTCTTTTATTTTTTCCAAACACTTTTATAATCGTTTGTTTGGTTATGAAGATTTAGATGTAAGTCTGATAGATTCCGATGAAGACTTAACTTTGGATATTCCAAATTCAAATAGTTTAATTTCTGATCTAAATAACACAACAAACAATATTAAAAATCCTTAAAAGAGACTGTACAAAATCATTAATCGATTTTTTGAAGAAAACCGAAACCGTTTTTTTCAAAAGGCCGGTTTTTTTAATACTCTACTGGGCACTGTTACATTAATGAGGTAATGGATGCTGTTAGGATCTGAACCTTATATATAGGCATTTTGGGGTAAAACTCCCATTAAGTCACTACTATAGGTTTATCTGCGAAAGATTTCGTGACTCTACTAATCAATTCTAAAGCATTAGAACGGGGTCACCCCGACCTTTAATATCTCTCTGCTTTTTTAAGCCGGGGGCTTTCAATTCTTATTTTTACCTATCTTTTCTTTATTATTTTTTTTTAAAAGGGTATCACAATGGATCCTATGGGTCGCCGAGTGGTAGTGTACTTTATTATGGTACACAACCCTTATAATATAATCTAGTCTAAAGGCAGCCAAACACTTCGTTCTTTTTTTGGCACGCGTTCAAACCAGCTCGTGTGTTTGAAGGGTATCACAATGGATCCTATGGGTATCTGAGTGGTAGTGTACTTTATTATGGTACACAACCCTTATAATATAATCTAGTCTAAAGGCAGCCAAACACTTCGTTCTTTTTTTGGCACGCGTTCAAACCAGCTCGTGTGTTTGATTACAAAAGACGGTTTTTGTCCGTGTCGAATACCAGGTAATATTAGAACGCTAGCTGATTAATTTTTGCTATAATAAGTAAAATAAATACGACTTGAACTGAAGTAAACAACGCTTAGTACCCAACGCTTAGTTACCCGTGCGGTTAAAACTGTCCAAAAAGAACAAAATGCTGCCTTAAGAGATTAAACGTTCCAATCTTCATTGCATTTATCCCCGCTAGAGGACGTGGTAAATAATAAAAATTTCATAAATTTCTTGTTTGGCTACAAATCTATTGTGAATATGGAATAGGGATATTACAAATTTCCCATTCCATCATGTAGGGTAAATGCTGCAATGTAAACAAAAATAAAAAATAAAAGAAAAATAAATACGAGCAAAAAAATCACAAATGTGTTGTACGGTCAATGTTGGTCTAGTATTAAGTGATGTAATGACATTGGAATGTATAAAATGTATAAAAGCAAACAATTAAATTTAATCCATGGTGGTGATTGCCAATTTCCAGACAAAACAAATGCAACAATTGTACACACAGACTGTATGCACAAAGAGAAAAAGTAGAAGCAACAGAACAAGAAAACTAGTACAGAGATTAAAGTCGGGCTTACCGACTATATGATACCCTACACCAAGTATATATTGAGTCGAATTTCGGAAAGCAATCCAAATTCCAGGAACCCCTTTCTCAATAGGGAAGGTGGGTTTATATGAGGACTTGGTTCAAATATAAACCGATTTTCTTAAAATCTTGAAGGCGTAATTTGTGATTTTGTATAACATTCACAACCTAAACTTTAACTTTTAAAATCAACGGCTTGGTGTTGTGTCTTTTCCGAAAGCATCTTTCTACAACAGTTAGGTCTGAATATGAACCGATTCTATTCGGCAGTAATTGTTTTTCCTTTCTCCAAGTAATATTATACCACGTGCATCCCAAAAAACACTGTTCACTACCTTTCCAGCCGATTGTTTAGTCTTTGGCGGCTTTGGTCAGCTTTCGCACGCATGAAACCACTCCGCAAACTGTCTAATGAATCCACGTCTTATACATTGTTATAAACCGACGTTAAAATTCTGTTAAATTTTCTTCAAACATCTTCAAAACATACTTTGAATCATGAAAACGTTCAGCTGTAAAAAATGCTGCAGCCATCGAGCAAAAATCTTTTTCAAATTTAAATGATTATGTAATATATGTAGAGCTCGCTCTGTTGATATCTTTATGATGCCAGCAATCTCACTCACTTTTATATTTCAATCATCCAATACAATCTGATGCACTTAAAGGTGGTGAAAAATGGAAAGCTTCAAATATGACAAAAATGGAAAGCTTCAAATATGGCGCGATGTGATAAATCTTAGAACAGTTGGTACCCGGCCATCTGATAGAGAGTTAATAAAATTGTTCAAGCTTTTTAGTTCATAGTCCTGCTGTGTTATTTTAACTTCAGGGGGGTAAGTAACATAGGAAGGAGGACGTTGCCATATGTATGAGGTATATAAAACTCATAAATATTTTTATAATTTGATGATGCCGTCGCTGGGGATCGAGTCCGCAACGTTCGGCTAGAAATCTGTACTTTTTGGAAATTACGATAGTATATTAGGCTTGTGCAGATTAACAAATTTTGTTTCACTTATTTAATGTAATTATTTGTGTAAAAAAGTTACCAGCTATTATTTAGTTATGAAATTATGTAAGAATACTTTTTAAATCTGCCATTACGCAAAGAAAAAATATGGTTGGGTCCATCATATTCGAAGAGTTTCATATATTTTTGGGTTTATGGTTGTACCAACCATAATCGTACTTTATTATGATTATTATATTATAATAATAAAAGAACCATATTTTTACCATAATATAGTCCCTACAGTTATATTATGATTCAAAAATTTACATATTATTGTCCTAAATAAACATGTTATATTGAATTTATCATAATATGATCCCACGTAATCATAGTATGCTCAAAATGTTAGCATATTATGGCCCTTCATAACTATATTATGATTCCTGTATAATCTTAATGGAAAGGTTCTTAGAAACTATGAAAAAGCTTTTTAAATTTAAAATTATTTCCTTTTGAAATGTTTTTTCTATAAAAAAATTAATATTAAGGACTTTTTGAAGAAAAATTGTTAGGGAAAAAATCACAGACTTTAAGATTTTTTATTTCTTTGATTGTATAATTATTTATTGATTGTTGCCAACATATTATCGTTGCATACTTATCATATTTTTTTCATAGACAGAATTTTTGTTACCACAGTATGGTTACAGCCAATAATAATATAAAATAGAAGGTGCCAATCATAAAATAGTAAAATATTTACTAAATAATGTTGGTAGCGACCATGTTGATGGTTAAAAAACCAATAACTTGGTTGGGACAACCATACCCGTTTGCATCAAGCACAATATAGTAGCAGTGATCATATTACAACCATGTTTTTTCTCTGCGTACATAGGTACACTCACAATATATTTTCCGTTACCGACTGTAGTTTATTTAAAAAGTAATACGTAAAGTTTGTTTTTAAACGAAGAATCAATTGAAATTCATAGAAATATATTTTTTAACTATTTGAATTAGTCATTCAAAAAACAAACTATAAAAATTTACAGACATTCAGTAGGAGTTGATATTTTCTGTTAAATGGAAAATTTTATGTTTGCTGTTTTTAAAAATATAAATTCATATAATTCCTTATTGTTTTTTACCAAAATAGTTTTATATACAAAATTATTTCAATAAAAATTACAACAAATTATTCAAATATAGATACACACAGAAAATAAAAATATGTATGTTACATGTGTGTGTGTTGTGTTTTGAAAAATTACATACAAATAAAAAAAAATTCAATTTGAAAACCAAACCACAAAAATCGTTTTTTTTTTTTAACGACTTTCGATTGCTTTTACTATTCGATTGTTAAACAATGATTGAAAATAAACAACAAAATGGGCTGAATATAATGAAAAATCAGTAGTCCTCTTTTTGATTGCATTTTCGATTAATTTAATATATATTTTAGATTGTTTTTAACGAAATAATATTGTGAGTGTATATTTATTTCAATATATTTATCTAACTTTTTAATATTATATAATCATTTTTATTTGACAACCATAAGTAAATATATGTAGTCAGATAACGTTTCCACGAAAAATGTTATCTGATAACGCAACGTTGTTGGCGTAGAAACAATGTTACACGTGCTAAGCCCGGGATTGCCGGACTCTCCAGATGAAACTGGTTTAAACGGTACCGCATTAGAGACATAGTACACACACGCAAGGGAACATATATTTTATATTTCAAAGTGCACATATTTTAAGTTTGGGCAGGTCACCAGAGGGGAATATTTTCCGATCCTCGTAGAAATTTCAAAAATATTTTGTTTGCACGGTTTATCAAATTTCAGGCTTCTAGCCAAATTAAGTTCGTACATACTGTAGAGGGTTCCTCTTTTTTGCCCCTCCCCGTAGTGATGTCTGAAAATTCCGTGCTATCGGTTGGAATATGGGCTAAATCTAGCGAACACGTATTTCGAATTTCAGGTTTCTAGCCAAAGAGAGGCTTCAACTTTTTTCCCCTCCACGCTGAAGTTTTCAAAAATCCCGTCTGAGGATATGTCTACGCAGAAAGGGGAACCTACATGCAAAATTTCAGCCTCCGAGTTCCAGCGGTTTTGGCTGGCCTCCAAAGGGGAGAATTTCCCCTTATTTGACCTTCACGTAGAATTTAGAAAAATCCGTCTTAGCTGATGTCTAGCCGGAGAAGGAATCTTCATACAAAATTTCAACCTCCGAGCTCCAACGGTTTGGGCAGGCCATTAAGGTGGGATAATTTTCGCTCATTAAAACCCTATTTTTACCACATCCCTGGCAAAAATTGCAAAATATGCCCTATCAGAAATTTAGCCCATACTTTAGGGAACATATATTTTTTATTTCAGGTTCTAGCCGAATTTCACGGAATGTCTACGCCTTAGGGGGAAACCACATTCCAAACATTAGCTTCCTAGCTCTTGCGTTTTTTTTTATTAAAGAGGAGCAACACTCAGATATGTCTAATCTTCGAATAGTTGTTGTTTGCCATATGATAGAGTTAGCGGAATTGTTGAAGCTCTGTTGTTCATAGCCCTTTTAAGTTGTTTTACTTCGGTGGGGTTAAGTTCTATGGCAGCACCGAAGAAGGGCGTCGTGATATGTATTTAGCTCTTGAATTGTTACTGGCTTATGGACGTACACCTTTTGTTTCAAATAACCCCAAAGACAGAAGTCCAACGGTGTCAAATCAAATGATCTTGGCGGCCAATTGACATCGCCACCACGTGAGATAACACGGCCATTGAATTTGTCGCGCAAAAGAGCCATTGTTTCGTTAGCTGTGTGGCAACTGGCACCGTCCTGTTGAAACCACATATCGTCCGGGGTCATATCCTCAATTCCTGGCCACAATAAGTTCGTTATCATCTCGCGATAGCGAACACCATTCACGGTAAAAGCTTGGCCGACCTCATGACACACTATCGCGAACAACAGCAATGTTTTCCGCAGAAAGAACTGGGCGAGTATGCACCATTCTCCCGATTGTGGACACATTTGGTCAATTATGCTGACCAAAAAAAAACACGAAGTGCACGAAATGCATTTTGATTTGAACGCCCATTTTCATAATAAGCCTGAATTACTTTAACGCGTTGCTCGATTGTGTATCTTTCCATTGTTCAAATTGAGTTAGTCTGAAATTGAGAAATGTCAAATGAAACGCAGAAAAAACTTGACGTTTAGGTGTGGTTCACATTCAACATCGGCCCTTAAAATTTAACCACCCAAATTAGGTTAGGTTGGAAAAGAAAAATTTGAAGTAAAAATTACTGACTCATATCCAAAAAATGTGCAAAAGTCGCTTGTTGTGCGCTATTATGTACAGGTTGGTTGAAAAGTTCCTGCGCTCACCAAGAGATGGCACTGCTAGCTCCAAACTTTTTTTCTCAAGTTGATATAACTGTCCTGAGAACACATGCAAAGTTGCAAGTCATTCTGTCAATTCTTTCTTTGTTTACAAGCCATTTGAAGTTGACGTGTCATTGATTTTTTTTAATATGGAAAAAATTTAATATTGTGCAGTCATTAGATTCTTTGTTTTGAAGGGTTTAAAAGCAAAGGAAATTTTTGAACAATTGTTAGAAGTGTATAAGGAGTCCTCACCTTCAAAACGACCGTTGAATTTTGGGCTGGTGAATTTAAACGTGGTCGTACTTGCCTTAAAGACGATCCACGCGAAGGACGACCAAAAACTGCAACCACAGCAGAAATCATTGAGCAGGTACATAATATGGTTAGTGAAGATCCAAGTTTGACTAAGCGTGAAATTGCTAATGCCATAGGCATCTCAGACGAACGAGTACTCCATATTTTACATGAAGAATTACGTATGAAAAAACTGTTTGGAAAGTTAGTGCCGCACACATTAACATTTCAACAAAAACTGGATCGAAAACAAATTTCTCAGCGTACTTTGGAGCGTTTTAAGACGAATAAAACCGACTTCTTGCGTCGTTTTATAACTATGGATGAGACTTGGATCTACCACCATGATCCTAAATTGAAACAAGAACGTTTACAGTGGACTGAAGCTGGTTGTTCAACTCCAAAGCAGGTGAAGTCACAACGATCAGCAAAGAAGGTTATGGCATTAGTTTTTTGGGATGCAAAAGGAATTTTGTTGATTGATTATCTTCAAAAAGGTATAACAATCAACTCTGAATATTATTGCAGCCTTTTGGATCAGCTGGATGAAAAAATTCGTGAGAAAAGACCTAGTTTAAAGAAAAAAATCATTTTTCATCAAGACAATGCACCTGCTCAAAAAAGTGTTTTGACGATGGCTAAATTCAAAGAATTAAAGTACGAATTGCTTGAACATCCACCGTATTCACCAGATTTGACTCCCAGTGACTACTATCTCTTCAAAAATCTCAAAAAATTCCTTCGTGGACACCATTTTCCGTCGAGTGAAGAGGCCATAGCGGCCGTAGACGGTTATTTTGCAGATCTTCCGGAAAACCATTATAAAGATGGGATAAAATTATTGGAAAATCATTGGAACAAGTGTATTGAGCTTCTAGGAGATTATATTGAATAAAAAAATATATTTCATAACAAAAACAGTATTCCTTCATTTCAAGCGCAGGAACTTTTCAACCAACCTGTACATGGATTCGAATTTTACTAAGGATCAGACCTTTGCGTCCGGCTGACTTTAGTCAAGAAAAACATTTGGCTTACTTTAGATTCAAGCAAGATACAAACCACGCAGGTTTATTAAATTAAAAATTTTTGCCAAGAAAAAAAGAAAATCTTGAACTGTTGTTTAAAAAATTTCAAATACATACAGTCAACAAAAAACAAGAACTTGTACGCTTATATTAACAAATTTTGAAACACACTATTTCTGTAACTCGTTAAGCTAGCACAGCCAAACAAAAAGTAAATAAACGCTTATTTAATTGACTAACTTTGACATTTTATTTCAAACTCGTAAACGTACCCGTTAGAAACTTTTAACATAACCTCAAAAATACTACAATTATTCAAGCGAAAAAAAAACTTGGACACTGCAAAATTAGTTAATTAAAAAGCAAACAAAGACTACCAATTAAATTAGTTGCTTTCAACGTTAGTCTCAATCACATTTTACTATTTTATATCTATTTAGGGTTTACTAAATATTTTTTCTTATTTATTTTATGTTCTACAAATTTGTGTTTCAAACTGAAATTGTTTACCCGAATCAAAGTTTAATTTGAATTCGTGTATTTTAAATGATAAATTATAATAGTTGTGGATACTTTAGATCCTGTAGATCATATTTGTGGGATGAATTTGAAAAATTTATTCAATTATTATGTATTTAAATTTTGATATAAATATTCCATACAAATTTAAGTAGATATAGACTTCCTAAGTTGTTGTAGATATAGATACATAAAAATTAAGAATGTATAAGAATGCTGCCAAGTCTTAGAAATAATTGGCTTTTCTCTTTTCAATGCAAACAAAAATATTTATTGTCATAAAAATATTTGAAATTTTTGTATCTTTGTATTTTTAATTTGATAAAATATTAAAAACAACAAAAGCTATCAAATGAATTATGCGTTTGTAACGTAGAGCGGAGCGAACAATATATTTCGTGTTCCCTCGAAGTCCACATACAAGAACGGCTTTTATATGACTTTTAAAACAAAATCTGACAAATTAGAAAAAAATGTTTAATTGATATTAGCAATAAAATATGAGGACGCACAAGGTTGGCGTCTTTTGGCATTATACGCAGCAAAATATCATATTACTATTTTCGCATGTTAGATTTAATGGTTTTGGGTTCTATAAGAAATGTTTATTTTCTAGTAAAGTAAAGTACTCAGAATCTGAGGGTTTTTCTATGATAAAAAGTATTTAACATATGAGGGGTATTAGGATCAGTTTTTCTGAAATAAAAGCAATCAAAATACGAGGATGATTTTCCTATAAGAAAAAGTTTTCAAAATCTAAGTATTTTTTATATAGGATAGGTAAAGGTGATACAAGGGACTTTTTCCAAATGAAATTACAATGATTTACGGAACAACAACACAAATTGGTAGGAAGAAAAATAATAAACAAATTGTATTTTCTTATAATTTGAAGGGATGTAAAAAGTGCACAATTGTTCACTTTTCATGTTTACGCAAGAAGAATCAAACGCAAATATGAATGAAATAGGTTTAACTTCTCTCGGTCAGCCTGTAAGCTAATAATGTCTTTTTTAAGTGACAGATTCCAGTTTGTTGATTTAAATGGTACTAATTTAAGTTATCTTATATTAAGTTCTGGTGTTCCCCAGGGTTCGGTTTTGCGGTCATCTTTATTTATTCTATATGTAAATGATATGCGTGAAATTCTTGATCTTTCTCTTTGTTTCTATTTGCTGATGGCATTCTGTTTCTTTTCAGTGCATATCGTGATTTTGTTGATGTTTTAGAATTCAGTATTAATTTTTGCCTTGAAAATATTTGTCAGTGGACGGATAATAATTCTTTGACTATAAATGCTTCAAAAACTAAGGTTATGGTTTTGGACCATCAGAAAGTTAAATATCTGGTTTAAACGTATATATTTATGGCTCCTGAATTGAAATTGTGTGTAAAAATAAGTGTTTAGGGGTTGTTGTTGATAGTCATCTGAGTTTTAAGTCTCATATTGACTCTGTGCATCGCAGAGTTTCTGGTTCTCTGTGCAGAATTTCTTCTACTAATATTAACTCGCCCTTTCTTGTTAAATTTAGAGTTGCCTGATCGCTGTTGATGCCTCAAATACTGTATGAGTTGAAGGTGATAACTGGTACCATTGATGCGAACCTTAAAAAGCTTGGACGTGTTGTTAATTTTTATCAATTTCGTATTTTCTCCCATTCTAAAAATGTTTTTCGACTCAAACTTTTGGAGCACCTTGCGGGTGTTCTTGTATAATTTATGCTTTTATGCTGCATTGGTTTTGTAATTCTTACTATCCTTGTGGGTTGCTTTTATTATTGATCGGACTTTTTGTTTTACTTTCATCCATTTATTATTTTTTGAAATTATTTCATGTAAATGTTGCCCGAGGCTATGCCGAAAGTTGTCCACCCATGAGCTCCAATTTTGGCATACTTTTTTCAGCATTTCGGCAGGTATCTCACCAATGCCAGCGGTAGTGTTGTTCTCCAATGCTGGCATGGCCCCTACAAATAATAGTGTAGAGTAGTCAAAGCGCATGATCTTGGCGGCCAATGGGCTGCTCAAAAACGTGACATTAATTGCCCACCAAACACGCCTTTCAATTGGTTCATGATATTGCGTGCCGGGTGGCATGTAGCGTCGTAATCAGAGGACGGTAACTTGCTACTTTGATTGTAACGTTGCAATTTTTATCGTCCTGGAATAAGTACGTTCCAATGATGCCGCCTGCCCACAAACCGCACCAAACAGTACATCTTTCAGGGTGCATTGGCTGCTGTTCGTTGTTCATTTGCTAGTCTATTCATGGTGATATGGCAAACCTTACTGAGCAATAAAAATAGGTAACAAAATAATTACCCTTTAGTAGGTAATAAACCTATTTTTGTGCAAAATATTCCAAAAGAATTACCGTTAAAATTTTCGCGGGTAGCCGTGGTGACGTACAGGAACACACCTAAATTGAGGTATAAATTCTTTTAAGACTCTGACAAAAAAAAAGCCGATTATTTAAACAAGTGATTTCCTCAAGGTTATAAACGTACAAAACAAAAATACAAAAACACTCATAATAAACAAAGTAAAAGTGTTCGCCTTATCGATTTCTGTGACAAGCCATTGGTCCATTAAATTATATGCAAAGAAAAACATACGTAACATTAAATTATGAATGAATAAAAGCTGATTTATTTTTTATTAAGATAATAACAATTGGATGACTTACCTCTTGAGCCTAGTATAACAACTTTACCCTCAATACCTCTCATATTTGTAAAGATAAGCTGTGTTGTAAATGCCTCGGAAATATTAAATTAAAGTCACTATTGGATGGAAGTTTCTTGAACTGTTGCTTGTTGTTATGACTCGTTAGTCGTTGATGTAGGCTTCGTAAAGCACAATTATTTTGTTTATTATTTCTTATCTACAATTTATATAGAATTTCTTTTGTTTTTTTCACCAATAGATTGTCTAGGATTCCCTAGTTGTTTAGTCACTATATTTTGTGCCAATTAAATCACCTTCACTTTTAATATCTCTGCAATTTTCTTCTTTTGCGTTGCATTATACTTTACTTTTTTATAAAAATAAATTACTATTTACGCAAATTTTGTGAATTTTAAAATCTCGGTGCTTTTGTAAGTGTAATTAAATTCTTTTACTATACACTGTTTTATTATTTTTAACAAATAAGATTTATCAAATTTTTGTTCATTTTATTTCTTGTTTTGTAGTTTACCAACCAAACAGCTGATTTTTGTTTGTGTAGTTTTTTTAATATAAAGATACAGAGTTGTTACATGTATATAAAAATAGTTCACCACGCTGAACTATTTTATTTCGAGTATTGCCATATCGAACTGTGATATTGGTTTGTGGAGAGACTTTTGTTAAAATTCTGTTTAAATTTTTGTAAATTTGTTTGAAAATTACTTAAATTTTTCTCATTGAAAACTAGTTACTCAGGTAAAGAAAGCCTAGGTTTTATTAAAAAAAAGCATTTCAAATTTTAATTTCTTTTAAACTGACAAACGGATAGAAAATTCTGTTTTCATCAAAGTGTGCCGACAAGTTGATAATTTAAAATGTTTTAATTTTATATAATGTAGATATAACAGGATTTTAAAGTGAAAAAAATACCATGCATAACATCAAAACCGCAATTGATTTTTTTTAATAGAGCCATATTCGAAACCGGTTTTTTAAAAATCTGATTTTTCGAACAAACCGAAACCCATAATTTTTTAGAAGCCACTTTCTTAAACACTCTAGTAAATGCTTAAAATATTAAGTATTAATGTACTAAAAGTAAAAATAAATTATATTTCGCTTCAGTATTATTGGATGTTATTTCGCATGCTTTTACAAAAAGTTATGGCCTACAAGTTTTTCCTAAACATGTTTTTTTTTTTATTTATCATATTTTGTTTTGGATGATTTAGCATATTTCGAAAGCAATTTTTCATTTTTTTGTATGAATTATTGATAGTCTCTCTTTTAGTGGGGAGAGCATATTTTAAATGCGTATTTTTAAGCCATGGCATGTATTAATTCTCTCTCTTGAGTACTTTTTTCAGTCTAGGCCAGTCATAATTAGCAGTGAACTTACAAAGAGTAGAGCCTGGTCGCCATTTTCATCGTCGCGCTTGCCTACAAGCTGTCATGTTATGCCAGCACTATTGTTCTCGTGTGTGATGGCTCATTGCCAGAAAGTTTATCTTAAGGCAGTTTTAACCGCACGGGTAAAAAAGTGTACGGTCGAACATAAACGACGACCATATCCAAACACTAGATGTTGTTTACTTCAGTTTAAGTAAAAATAAAAAAAATAAGAGCAAAAAATAATCATCAGGCGTTCTAATATTACTTGGAATTCGACGCTAACAAAAAAAATTTTACCAGCATAATAACACACACGAGCAGTTTTAAAAGAACACATTTGAAACCGGTCGGTTAAAATCAAGTTACGACAGATATTTTTGAACACGTTCATGAAGGACGGTTTTTTTGACACATACCGACAGTTTTAACCGTACAGTTTTACCTGTTCCGTTAAAACTGCAAGAAAATAACGCAGTGTATGGCCGCCTTAAGATAAACCTACTGAGAATGAGCCATCACACACGATAACAATTGTGTTGGCATATTATGCCAGCTTGTTGGCAAGCGGGGCGAAGAGAAAGGTTTTTTGGTGGCGTAAAGTTTCAACCAGCTTCTACTCCGCATTAGCAGTACAAAACCAATACATGCACATTTAAAAAAAAAACGCCAAACGTTAAATGAATACAAAAACCACTAACACACACAGAGCTTTGTATATGTATACACTTTATGCCAGACGTTTCCACTTGCGTGTTTTGAGCAAATCATGATCATGTTTTGACGAAAATAAATATATGGGAAAACATGTTTAAAACAGTATTTTGTTTCAAAACGCATGCAAAACACGTTCAGTAGAAACGTAGACTTATGAAAAGAACAAAAATTATGCCCTTAAATATAAGTCCCGTGTGTGATGGCTCAATAAAAAAAATATTCTAAAAACTTGGAAGCATTTCAACTAATAAGCTTTTTTCTCATAAAAATAAACACGAAAAGAGCAAAGAAAAATGCTTACATGTTTCTCTCTGCCTTAAATAAACAAATAGCGCTTTAATACTTGTAAACAACTGTACACTGATAATAATCCATGAATAAAAAAATAAACAATATCAAAATAACAAAAACTTTCAAAAATATACAAAAATTTGGTTCATTTTACGAAAAAAATTACCGCTACGCCCTGTTATATTAAATTTACACTACGCCCGAAATTTTTGTTTAAACCGGATTTTGGTGAAAATCTATTTCATAACTGGATTAAAAACCAAATTTCCCATATACAAAGAAATCGAATTTCATAACTAGATTTTCGGGATGGAAAAACTATACCAGGTACGGTCATAAGAAAATTTGGGTTGTTTATTTGACAGTCTTGGGGGTCTTTGATTTACTTTTTGTATGAATTTTTAAAATGTTTTGTTGTAATCGAGAGTCATTTCGTAGTATGTATGTCTATTTGGTATTGTTATGCCGTGGATTTTCGAAACATCTAGTTTCATAATTATGTTTGCACTGCATTCAGCAATAGTATGACGAAAATATTGTGAAAATCTGGTATCACCTTGTGCAAAAAAATGCAAAAATGTTTTAATTATTTAAGAAAATTTTGCAATATAAGTTGTATATCCAATAAAAATGCGTTGTTAAATGAAAGGAAAGTTAAATTCAGCATCAAGTTTGTATTTTTGCCTTTGGCGAAGAAAATTTTTGCTAACAACACTAAAATAATGCCGGGAAGATCTACCATGAACAAATTGAAAAATCTTACTTCCAAAAAGTCGCACCTTGTTAAAAGCACTTTTAAAAGCTATATTAGCATTGTTTCTTTTCTCATGGTTATATATTTTACATTTTATTATAACTATATTCAATTTAAGGTTATTTGTTATGTTTACAAAATGTCAAATTAAAATCCAATTTTGTTGCAAAATTTCATACAGTAAACGGGGGTTATTGGAAACTTAATTTTAAACCAAATTTCGGTATATTGTAAATTTAGTACAAACCATGGTTGCAAGCAATACATTTTAGGTGTGTTCGACGTACCTTACCGCGGGTGCCCGCGGGAACCCAATCTTACCAGAAAGCGTTTCTTGTAACAAAAATTGGGTAAATGAGAGCGTTCATGAGAGAGTAATTGTGTTTCTCATTTTACCAGAACTTACCCGTACTTTTTCTTTGGGTAAAATGGTAAAATTGTCATATCATCAGCTGTTGCTAATAAATTAGCTGTTTTGCATTTTTGAAAAAATTAAAGTTAAATAAAAATTTACTATAAAGAACTTTTCCTTCTTAATAATGCAAAATACATTTGAAAATGTAAATAGATATTTGCCATTTTAAATATATTCATTATTTAAGCTATTTTTTAATATGAATATATTTGACGTTTATTTTTGGGTATGAAATGTGGTTTTGTGCGTTCGCAGTATTTTGGGCATTTTTATAGTTTTGTGAGAGAATTTTTTGCTTACCCTCATTTTACCAGACTTTACCCAAAATTACCTCGTACAGACCTTTTGATTATAACGGTAGTTGTCCACCACGCTCTGATCAATGCCCATACGAAGATTTTAAAACTGGGATTCCAATAATGGCATGTGTCTTCTAATATAACTAATTTTGTTATATCTGTAAAATAGCTTTATAAATCGGTGTTTCGGTAGTTTAGCGTTATTATAACGGCAGTTTAAGATATTTGAAAAATAAACCGGTAAAATGTCTTTAATCGAATCGCAATTTTAAAATTACAATATCGGGTTTAAATTGGCTGTGGTAACCAACTACCGTTATTATGAATAGGTATTGAATGCCAACTATGGTATAAACTATATTTTAGGATTCTTTCCTGCAATTTTACAGACATATTTCTATGAGCGTAATCTTTTCAAAAGCAAAAATTTTGCAATATTAAATTTAACATTAATAAATTAAACAGAAAATTCTCGATATTATGGGTACGCCTAAAAAAGAAAAAAGTGCAACAAGTTCTTAAAAGGTTTAATTTGTTTTTGTAACATTTTGAAGAATACTATTTGCTAAAATTGATGGAAAATTATATTATAATCCTATTGGAATATGTCAAAATTGTCGGAATTGTCAAATTCTTAGAAATTTTCTTTTAAAAATGTCATTTCATATCCGCAATACTGTGAAATAGTAGATATAGGTGAATGTGTTGGTCAAAGTACGAACCAAGCATAAAATGAAGTAAATAACTATTTTAAAACTAATTATTAATATGTCTTGAAATTGGCAGCAATCTATAGAATATTATATCAAAAGGGTGGGATTAAATTGTGTACTAATGCAACCACAAAATTTTTTTAAATGGAGTGCCAGTAAAACAGAAATTAAAAGAAAAAAAAACATAAATACAAATATTTGGTAAGAAATTCCCCCCGTACGAAAAACACAAAACAATCGGCATTTTATACAATTAAAACATATGGAAGACAAAACAAATATATATATTTTTGGGAAAACGCTAGCGCAGACGCTTACAGCGTCATATACTGATAGATAAACATTGCGTGAGTCATTTGAAATGAGTATAAGGGAATAAAAACGAATAGAAGGCGTTAAAAAGTAAATTTTGTTGTGGCTCAAGTAAACTTTTAAAACATTCCATAACAGACAGCGGTCGAAGAAAGTTATATTCAAGTTTTAATATATTCAACTGTAGTGTGTAAAAGTTATATAATTGAAAATGTTTGATTTCAATGAACAATTTGCTCGTGGTGGTGCTCAATTCACCGTAGAATTATTCCAAAAATTAGCAGCCGGTGGGGTTAAAGATAATATTGTATTTTCTCCATTCTCCATACAAAATTGTTTGGCTTTAGCTTTTGCTGGTGCTCAGGGAGATACTGCCGTTGAAATTGCTACGGCAATGAGATTTGCTTCCAACTTCCCTCCAGAGGTAGCCGAAACATTCCAATTTGTCTTGGAAAAATATAAAAATAGTGAACTTTTAAAAATTGCCAATAAAGTTTATGTACAAGAGGGTAAATCTCTTAAGGCTGACTATGCAAAAGCCACCAAAGAGCAATATCATGCTGAGGCTGAAGAATTAAATTTTTCTGATAACGAAGCAGCTGCTCAAGCTATTAACTCCTGGGTGGAAGATCAAACAAATGGTAAAATTACCAATTTAGTTTCTGGCGATTGCTTTAATTCTCTTACCCGTTTGGTTCTCTTGAATGCCCTACATTTCAAGGGTGATTGGGAAAAGAAATTCGACGAAAAGCAAACAGCTGAAGATGTTTTCTTTATTGGCCCTGAAGAAACTGTACCCGTACAATATATGAATAAAAAGGCGAAATTCGGATATGGTTATTTTGAAGAATTGTCTTGTCAAGCTTTGGAAATGCCATATAAAGATTCCGATTTAAGTATGTTTGTGTTGTTACCCAACGAAATTGATGGCTTAAAGACCTTGGCTAAACAATTACAAGAAGTTAATTTAGTTGATTTGGCTGACAAAATGAATACCAAAGAAGTTGTTGTTAAATTCCCTAAATTTAAAGTTGATTATTCAGTGGAACTTAATGATGTTTTAAAAGAGGTAAGTTAGTTAATTTGTTATGCAATAACATAAACATTATAACTAGGTTAATAATTCCAAAGATATGTTTAATGGGATTTCCCTTATAATTATATAACTTGTATGCGCTCAAAGAATTATGTCGTGAAAATCAACTGAAGTTGCTATTAAAATGATGTACACAGCATTTTTAAGTATTAATTGATAAACTTTTTGAATGTACGTGCTTTCTCATCAGAAATCCAATATCGAGCGAAAAATAAATATGTTTGTTGCAAAAAATATCTCGAATTTTGATACAATTATCGATTTTTAGTAAAATATTAATTAGCCTGAAAAATAATTTTCACGTATTTTTTTTTTTACAAAATATATATGAGTTTTCTAATTAATTGCGAAATAACTCACAATGCATTTCTTATTAAATAAATAAGAAAACTTTTAAAAAAGCATTTTCAAGTCGAATAAAAAACTTAAAAGGCCACAAATTGGGTTTCTACTTTTCTTAAATTAATTGCACTAAGTTTTGTCATATTAAAAATTAAATAATCGTTGCTTTAAAGTTCACGTATCTGATTCAATATCTTATCTTTTAATCTATCATAAATATGTTTAAAAATATTTATTTAGTGATATTATATTATCAATATGAAAAATTGAAAAACTGTAGATCTACGAGTATTGAAAAATGATCATAAAATAAAAATTCTTGACTTATCTATTTAGGTGGCATATTGGTGATTTCCAAATTTGGTTATACAACTCAAATTTAACTAAAACAGTTTTTTTATCTTAAAAACATATCAGATACAATATGAAACATTTACTTTCTTTACTTTTCAGATGGGCATTACTAAAGCTTTTAGTAATGAGGCTAAATTTGGCAATATGTTAGAATCTCCCGAAGAAATAAGTGTATCGAAAGTTTTCCACAAGGTTAGCATTGAAGTTAACGAAGAAGGCTCTGAAGCTGCTGCCGCCACTGGCATGATTATGATGGCCAGAATGATGATGGATTTGCCAACTCAATTTCAAGCTGATCGTCCTTTCTTATATATGATTTGGAATAAAAAAAATATTTTATTTGCTGGTGCTTTTGTCAATGCTCCTCAGTAGAGAGTGCAAAATACACGCAATTTATGACTAAATACAAAAATATTGTATTAAATATTATGTATATCAGGGACTTTTTACATGTATGACATTTTATTTTTTTTTTTTTTGTATTATGTTATTGTTAATTTTTAGTTTATTTTCTTATATTTTGTAATAAAAAAAATTATAAAAAAAGAGTTGTAACATTTTTTGGTAATAATGAACATTTTTGTTAGAATATTAAACTGAGAACATTGTTTTATACAAATTTACAAAAAAAAAAAGAGTGAAAAAATTTAAACTATAAACAAAAAAACATAAAAGAAAATAAAAGTCGGGCTTGCCGATATATCCGATATATAAATATATGTCTACCCTTCACTCAAAAATCGGTACTTATTGGTAGAATCTACTGAAAATGACCTTTTAAAGCAAAGGCATATTCTGCTATAAAAGCGAAAAATTATTTACCTTCAACTAGCCTAAAATTTTTTTTATTTTAAATTATTTATATTCAACTAAAAATGTTGTATGTAAAAATAACCAACAATTTCGCTAAAACAACTGACAATAACACATATAAATTTTTATAATAAAAAAAATTATAAAGTTTTACAATATAAATTTTAAGGTCATTAAATATAAGGTGAAACTCTTCACAGGAAATATAATTTACGTTGCTTAAGGGGTAGTAGTTTCACAAGAAAATCTACATATATTATTTTTTTAAATATACATATATCTTTGATGTGCGGTAAAATAAAACTTTAAAAAGATATTATGTAAGTTAATAAAATAATACATCTGGATTTATCAATTTTTTGTTGACGGCTTGGTTTTTGTCCCATTCTATTCTGTCACAATTCATAAATTGTTAAATTACATTTTTTTCATTTGTAAATCTTCTTAGAAAATATGATATTTTAACTTAAAAATTGTCTAACTAAACCAAAAACTCTTAAAGTTGGGCTTTACCACAGTACTTTATTAATTATAGACTTTTTGCTTTCCGCGTGCAAATGGTTACATCGATTGCAATTCCCTTGTTAAAATAAATGGTTTTGTAAGTGTTTTGTAATAAAGTAGCTTTTTATTGCAAAACACTTATTTTCGCACCCCAATCCAGGGGCTTCAATGTTTTTAGGTTTTTAGTTACTGAACTATAAAAACTTGAATTCGAATCATAGAACGGATTTTTTTAAATTACTAAACATGAATTATTTTTTTTTATCTCTGAACGGTTGATCGAAATAATGAAAGGAACCGTTAGAATTAAAATAACTATTTTAAAAAGAAACCGGGACTAAGTGCGAATTAAATTAGTAATTTTAAATTTAATTGTTTAAATTTTAATTAAGAATTTGAAAATTTGAATTAAATGTAAGAAGCTCTGATTCTACTACATTTTTGATTGTTTTAAATTACACAAATTAACGGTTGTACCATAATGGTACTTAATAAAAGCTCACCCCCCACCCAGGGTTATATATATTAGAGCTGCGTGTTTTGAAAACCCTTAATAAAAAAGGGTCCCAGCTGTTCAAATACCCCCAAAACAGCTGTTATTTTCATAATCTTATTAGGCTTGGACATTCTAGTTCGTTTTAGTGAGAGAAATTTTTAGTTCAACTTGTCTCAATTCTAAACAGCTCTATTGTCGCTGTATTTAAGCGTTAACACAGACCGTTGGCTTATGTCAAATTTATATGTTAGTGAAATATGCCAAATTTGATAGCTTGTGACAAAACACATTTAAAAATATATTGCCAGCAATAAATATGTACGAAAATGATTTATTCACACAAAACAGAACATAATTTTGACATTTTCTACAATATGTGTCTACATATTTATCTTCAGTTGGGAAAACACGGTCATTTGAAAAATGATTGAATTAGTAAGGAGTGCTTCGTTGGATTGAGGATAGTGAACAGTTTAATTGAACGAGTTAGTTCACGAACAACAACCTCTAGATTTTATAACTGACTGCTGAAATTATATCAAACATACCTGTTATAACTAAAATTCTTTTTACATTTATTTATTAATAATACATAGTTTATAAATTATACATAGTTTATAAAAAAATTAATTTTTTTGTAAATATACAGTGTTAAAACTATGTCGGGTCTATTTAGTTTTTTAAAAAGTAAACCAGTGTTTTGGTTAAGTGTTGCCGGCACCACAGTGGGTGTATCATGTGTTGTTAAGTAAGTTTAAGTAAACTACTAAAATTTAACAATAATAATTTTAAAATTATGTATTTTGCAGAGATTTTATGCAAGGTGCTAAATATACTAAAAAAAATACGGCAGAGGGAAAAGTGGTTATAGTAACTGGTTCCAATACCGGCATTGGTAAAGAAACTGTCAGGGAACTAGCCAAACGGGGTGCTACAGTTTATATGGCTTGTAGAGATATGACAAAATGTGAAGAGGTATTTAAAAATTTTGTTAATCTTGCCAAAAAAATTGGTAATAATCTTAATATCTTTTAAGGCCCGAGAAGAAATTGTGTTAGAAAGCCGTAATAAATATGTTTATTGCCGGGAATGCGATTTAGCTTCTTTGGATTCTGTAAGGAAATTTGCTGAAATGTAAGGATCGCATATTTAAAACGTGGATATATATTAATTTTACTATGTTAACAGCTTCAAAAAAGAACAACAACGTTTGGATATTTTAATCAATAATGCTGGCGTAATGCGTTGTCCTCGTTCTCTAACCAAAGATGGTTTTGAACTACAATTGGGTGTTAATCATATGGGCCACTTTTTGTTAACAAATCTTTTATTAGATCTACTTAAGGTTAGATTTGATATATCATTCACTTTTTTTAAGTTTTTAAACTTGTTTTATTTTTTAGAAATCAGCTCCTAGTCGCATTGTTGTACTTTCCAGTTTAGCTCATACTCGTGGTGAAATCAATATTGGTGATTTGAACAGCGAGAAGTCATACGATGAAGGCAAAGCATACAATCAAAGTAAATTAGCTAATGTGTTATTTACAATAGAGCTGGCCAAGAGATTGGAAGGTATGTGTACAAATTAACTAAGAAGTGTAAAAAAAAATATTTTTAACTCAAGCCAATTTTGTTTAAAAAAATAGAATTTAATTTCCCACCCGATTTGCTAAAAATGTACAATAATATAGTAGTCCATGTTGCAAAGTATATTATATTATACTAGAGAAGGTATAATACAGAAATTCATAGTTGAGAATGTACCTTAATTCAGAAATTTATTTAAAAATTAAGAAATAATATTTTTTCATCAGAATCGATACATTTAGAAAAGTTGTTATCCCAATCTGTAATTTGTTTAATGTTTACAGGTACTGGTGTCACTGTAAATGCTCTTCATCCTGGTATAGTCGACACTGAACTATTTCGTCATATGGGATTCTTTAATTCATTTTTTGGTAAAATGATAATACAACCTTTATCTTGGCCTTTTCTTAAAAATCCCCAAAATGGTGCTCAAACTACATTATATGCTGCTTTAGATGAAGACTTAAAGGATGTAAGTGGTCAATATTTTAGTGATTGTGAAATTAAGGAGGTCGCCCCACAAGCTAAAGATGATTCACTCGGTAAATGGTTGTGGGCTGTAAGTGAAAAATGGACGAAAATACATAGTTAGGAAAAAACTTTTTAACTTTTATGATAAAAAAAAGTTTTTTTTTGTTCAACATTTTGTTTTAATAAATGGCTTACATTTTAAAAGAACAATAACTTCAATGTTTAAATTAACCCATATTATTCTGGAGTTGTAATATGAAAGCACCTGCTTCAAAAACCGATGAATTCAGTTTGGTAATTGATGGATCCACAAATAAAAATGAATTATATACAATTAAATATCAATATTTTAATTTTTTTAATAAGGGTTAAAAAAAAATACCAGCCGGCAATTTCTGCCTCTGAATTTTATGACTCAATATTACTTTAAAAATGTATTACTTATGGAAGTCCTCTTATTTTAAAGTCAAAATTTAAATAATTACAAATTCAATAATAAGCACTTTTTTAGAGAAATATAACAGCTATCTAAGTGTAAACAGAAATGTTCACAAATGTTTATTTTTGTAAAAATTCAGGTGGTGTTTCTACATGACGTTTTGCTT
Organism: Eustalomyia histrio; assembly: GCA_949748255.1. Classification (NCBI taxonomy): domain Eukaryota; kingdom Metazoa; phylum Arthropoda; class Insecta; order Diptera; family Anthomyiidae; genus Eustalomyia; species Eustalomyia histrio. Next base: position 49,230,342 of record OX456527.1, read on the forward strand.
CAGACGTGCGAAAATACAATAACAAAATGTATGCAATACAAAATCAAAATACACGCAGTCACTCATTCGTCTAGCCACGCACGTCTTGTGGAAACCCAATATTTAAATATAAACAAGAATATTTGTGGGTAAATTTTAAATTATGTTAATTGCGTTATCACAAAATTAAAATCAGTAGTTCTTTTGTAAAAAATACTATTTTCACAAATATTCAACAAAACAATTATTGAAAAGTACTGTATTGAACGAAAAAGTTATTTAAATCAATTAATATTTAATACTATAAGCAGCTACCAAAACAATATTTTGCAGTTAACAGTTAATGCTTTGTAGTTATTTAAAAATAAAAAATTCATTGTTTTTAAAATTTTTTTGTTTATTTGTTATTACTGATTACATTCTTTAGTTTTAAAATAAAAAATTCAATTAAAAACCAACTCGGTAGTATACCGGTGAATTACAGGCGATAAGGATATTTACAAAATAATAGAATAGCCGTAATTTTTGCCGACATCATAAATCTGTTAAAAAAAAACTCTTTAGTTAGAAACATATTTACACTTAACCCTCTAATGCCCAAGACAGTCAAAAAGCGTTTGTCATATATTAAGTAGTTTTGACTAAATAATAATTTTTATTAAGCAATTACTTACTTGTATTGATAGAAAACATTATTTACTACTTTTTCCAAAGAACGAATGCTAACACTTCTTGCAGAATGACCCAAGTCCGAGTGAAGTTCTGAACCAGATAGTGCTAGAACATTTTATGAAACAGTTTTATCATATTTATGAAGTGTTACATAAGACTAAAATCTATGACAAATTTCACAAAATTTTTTGCTTGCGCCGATATTTTAGTATTTTAAACCGACAAAGTTCATCTTTAAACTGTCAGAAAATGCACTTATGTGTAAACTATGAAGATTGAAAAGTTGTTATTCAAGCAGATTAATTTTACTGCAATATGTCTAGAAAATGTGAATGAAAATCGAACGTTATGAATATTTTCCCTTTGCAAAAAACGCTTAATAGACGGAAAAAGCGCGTTGTTGGCAATAAAGTGCAGTGAAAAAACGGCCGTAATCACAGTGTAGATTCAACACAACGAAGTCGATACGAAGTTGTTAATCGGCGGCTAAGTAAAAAAATCAGTTGTTGCGCGACGTTGCCTACTAAAGGTTCGTTTCGTGGCTTTTTCGTTTTGGTTGTTATTAAAAAATACTAATAATTTAATAATTTTGTTAAATTTTTTTTCATTAAATTTCATAAAAAGTTACAGCAAAAAGCATAAAAAAATAATCTATAGAAATTAACTAAAGAAACGGCTTAATAACTAAAGAAAAAGTGAAACAAATTTGTATAAAATCATAGAAATTACCACGTCTCAAATTTCCTTTCCTCTTGATTATTTCTATTACATTTTTTAGTGTGTTGTTAACGCCACCTTTCTATTAGTAAGCAACTGAAAACCACAACAACACAAGCAATTTACTTAAACGACGTAGTTGTTGTTTTTGTTTTAAAGTCTTCGAATTAAAACAATAAGAGAATTACAAAAAATATCATACTAAGTGGCCTTATGAATAATTATAAAGTTATAAAAATAATTAGTAAAATATTACATTAAAAGTTTGAATATTTTATAAAAATTAAAAAGTGTTTTTTTACTTTAGAAAAATCCTGTACACGAGGATCTGTATCGTGTTTTTTGTAGAAGATATATTTAACAGATCATAAAAAATATTCAACTATAAAGTGCTCTTATAAAATAATACAAAGAAAAAAATAAAGTTCTTCTTCTTCTTCTACTTTTTGTCATACAATTTAAAGCAAGTTAAACGTGAGTATGAACAAAACTGTTATGTTAATTTAAAAAACATTATATTTTTTTTATTTAATTATTAAACCTTTTTTTCTTTAGTTCTTTTATCATCTTATTCCAATCTTTGTTAATTTTTAGGCATTCCTTTTTAAATATATTTTTACTTATTTTTAAGTTTTCTTCTATTTGTCTTCATACTTATCGTCTTTGTTGTTTTATGCACTCAGCAAATGAAGCAGTGCTGTCAGTTTTTGAGATCTTATCCCCAAAAATCCCTAAATTTGTTCTTTTCGTTTACCAGAAAATCTCCAAAGTATATTTTGTGTAAAAAATATATTATTTTTATATAAATATCAGCACTTTAACGGATTCAAAATTTTTATCACTGATGGAACTCCTTTATGAGAATGCTGGGGTATATATATTTTCGCCGAAAGAACTACATAGTTCGTCATTTATGATCGGATTGGAACAACATGTACATTATTGAAAATCTAATTAAAATATCTTTTACACGACACTTTTTATTTATTATTTTACGCATTACAACCTGGCGAAGGAATTTTTATTTTTAAGGGCAACAAATTTAAACAAATTTATTTTATAAAAAAGAAAAGAAAAAAAATTAACTTATTAGTATATTTTCAAGACTTTAACTTTTATTTAAAATGTTTCGATACATTTCTTATTAGTTCAATCACTGAAAATATTTAATATGAGAAATGCGTTTGACTCGTACAAACTACCAAGAATTAACCTACCGAGACTCAATTTAAATTTTTTTTTTTTTTTGTGGCAAGGCAAATTCACTTTACAGGTGGTGTTAATTCTACAACAAGTACAACATTACAGAAACAACATGGATTTTTGTTGCTGCTCTAGTTAACGATATGTCAAAAACAGCTGAGTGAAACAAAGCTTTACTCTCTATTTTTGCTCTCTCCTTAAGCGGCCAATAGACTATCTAGCATGATGTACAGCGGCTTGATTGCCTATGGGCCGCTTTACTGAGTATTTGTGTAAACAAACACCTTCCAGAAAATACTTTTACAAATTTTTGAGTTCCAAAACACACTTAAGGGCTAACTATATTATACTTTTGCTAACTTAAGCTACTGTCAAAAATTAACGAAAAGTCTGTCAAATGCTTAATCAACTTATTGAAGACTTTTGGGTGGCTACAATGTACTTTTTAAACTTAAATACTTACTACACTTAGTTGCAAATATTTGTACTTTTGCAAAAACAGTTTTCTTCTTATATTTCTAAAATATATGTATCTTTTCGAAAAATATTATTTAATGTGTTCAATTTATAAATTTTTTACAATTAACAAGTAAATCTATATTAATTTTTAATAATTTAAAGAAACAAATGAAAACATAAATAAAAAAGTACTAAAAAATGCAACAGTGCTTGCATCTCAATCGAAAAACAAATACAAAACCCACCCCTTTTGTTATACATGCACGTTTGTTTTTTAACATTTTCAATTAAATTTTCTATAAAAATATTTTCCGCGTACATTGCAATTTGGTTTTTTTTTCATAAACAGTTTTTCTAAAAACATATGATTCCTTAAGTAAAGTGCGGTCAGTTTCGCTGTTTGCTTAAGCAAATGACACTTGACGAAACTGAACGAAAAGTTTGTTAAGTACAATATAGTCATACACATTTGATTACATGTATTCGCACATTTGCTTAAGCTAGCAAAAGTATAATATAGTTAGCTCTTTATTATATCTTCGGCAAAAGTATTTTGACGAGTGCAAATTTGGAATATTTTTTAATTTTTTTTTTAACAGTCATAAAAATTAATAAACTTTAAATGAGAAAAGTTAAGGTAATTAATAAATAAAAAAACAATATAGATTTCTTTGGTTTATTTTACACTAATTAAGTGTATTGAGAACAAAATGCAAATTCTTCAAATGGCATAAGTATTTTCACAAAAGGTTTTAAATTAAAAATTAATTCAATTATTAAGAATAAAATTATAAATTATAAATTTTTAGTAAAATATATATCCTCCCTTGGAATCTTTAAGATTTCGCAATCGTTTTGGTACAGAGTCGACGAGTTTGGAGAACATTTCCGGAGGGACTTCCTCCCAAAGCCCCTTTACCTCAGAAATGGTCTCTTCCCTAGTACGAGTCAATGACACATTTCTTTTTGCCTTTATATATGACCAGACATTTTCAATTACATTTAAGTCTGGACTTTGAGGTGGCCAATCCAATATTTTCACGCCAGAACCGATCAAAAACTGCATTACCATACGGCTTTTGTGACATGGGGCATTATCCTGCTGGAAAATAAATGACTCTCCGATTATTTTATCACCCGATTGGAATGCGTGATTGTTTAAAATATCCAAATATTTATGTTGATTCATTGTTCCATCGATCGGGACTAAATCGCCAGCTCCATTGGACGAAATACAACCCCAGAACATTACCGAGCCACCACCATGGCTCATTCTTTCGCTGACTGGAGCTAGTTTCTTACGAGTCTCCTTCGGAAGTCGAACATATGTTTTTTTCTGTGACCCATGATACTCAAAACTACTCTCATCAGTCCATAAAACCCGGTTCCAGAAGCTTGGAGGCTTATCAACATACTTTCTGGCAAATTCCAACCGCTTTACTTTGTTGCCAGCTGAGATGTACGGTATATTTTGTATTACATACGTACCAAAACTATGTTAAATAAGGCGCCTACGTATTGTGCGTTCACTTACGGGATCGTCAGAGTATTTCTGCAGCTGAGATGCTAAGTATTTTGAAGTTATAGTGGGATTTTTCTTAAATTGACAAATGATATGCCTGTCTTCTGTTGATGTAGTTTTCCTTTTTCTGCCCGTCCGGGCTAAATTTTGGACTGAATTTGTTTTCTTATGCTTATTGATTTGGTAATGCGCTGTTTGTCTTGATAAATCTTATTCTTCACAGATGTCTTTTACAGAAATACCACAATTATATTTGGTGACAATTTCAGCCCTAACCTCAATGCTTAACTCCGATTTTTCCATCATATTGAAATGAAAAATATCTACAAGGTATCAATTTAACCAAATTAATTTTTTATTATAAAAAAAAGTTTTTTTTACTTACCAAATTTTAAAAATAATGTCCGTCAAAATACTTTTGTCAAAATCAAAATCGCCCTAATTTCTGAAAATCACCTAATTCGACGAAAGAGATAATGCAACTGATTAAAATTTCTTGCGACGTAATAGCTTATGCTCTCATCTAACGGGAATTGGCAAACAACAACAAAAACAATTGCAATGTTGGAATTTATTGATACTAAGTAGCGGGCAGCAGTTTCGTCAAAATAAATATGCCGCCCCCTGTATATAAAATTATATATTTCGATATTTGGGAAAAATGGGAAAAATTTCTATATCATGACTGAATTAATTAGACTAAATTAGTTCTGTATATAAAACCATATATAATATTGTACATAATTATATACAATAATATCTGAGGCACTTAAAAAATGTGGATAAATAATTATAATATAGGGTTTTCCAATAAGGTTGGCGTCTGCTGTGTGACACGTAGCACCATCCTGCTGGAACCACATGTCTCCTATGTCCATATCGTTTAATTGGAGCCAAAAGAAATCGGTTATAATCGTTCTGTAGCGCTGGTAGTTGACGGTGAAGGCCTCAACAACGTCGTTTAACAAAAAATATGGACCAATGACGCCGCCGGCGCAAAATCTGCACCAAACAGTAACTTTTTGCGGATGCTTTCGTGTTGTTTGGCGTCGTTTCATTTACTGCAATTTTGCCATTCATTCAAAAAACATTAATATGGAACCACATCTATTGTTTATCATATCAAAAATTCTATAGAACCATATATAATATCTCAAATATTACATTGGAAATATTTAGTGTAAAGTACGACGTAAATTTATATCTTTTCGATTTACAATTTTTATGGAATTTGAAAACTTGAAAAAAAACAAAAATACGTATTTTAGGGTTAAAAATGAACGTATTGTTCAGAAATACATTTACCTGTAGATTCTTTAAACATTTTTTCTGTTGACAACCTGAGATTTTGAAGGGCTTTTCCTTTTGAAGAACCCTGCTGGGAGGTTCCTTCCGATTTCAATCTTATATTTTGTACATGATTGAGGAGCCAAAAGCAATTTTTGGCCCTACATTTTAACTATTAAATGTGAGATTGGACCGCTAAAAACCTCCCTAAAATCTGAGGCAATAATGTCAGGATAAAAACACACATAGAATGCTTTTAAGGTAATATATATCAGACTTTAGTTTTAAATAATCTAGTATGAACTATAGTCTTTAATATTGCAAAAGGTACCATGATTTTCTTAAGAAATATATTTATTCAGCAATTCGGTTTCCAGATGTTTTTTTATAACCTTTTCCAGAATTTTAAAAAAGTGCTAAAATTTTTTATTTTAAAAGTGCTAAACTGGCACCTAACCAAATACAATTTTTCCCTTATTTTCATTCGAAATACAAAAAGTATCTTCTTAGTGATTTGGCCCATACTTCAGCGAACACATATTTCAGATTTCTAGCCGAAGTGTTTGTGCTCGTAATATCGTCTTGATGGATGTCTGCGCCGTTTTTAGGACATTATGGCCAAAATTCAAGTCCCCAGCTCCAGCGGTTTCGGCTGGGTGATTAGGGGGAAACTTTTCCCTCAACAGGGAAGCCTCATCATCAGAACCTCATTGGATAATTAGCCTCCAGAAACATATATTTTTAATTTCAGGCTTCTTGCCAAATCAGATTGGGTCGGCCTTTCAGGCATTTCGATCATCTTCTTGTTGAAAAGTCCCCAAAGTGCCTTACTGTAGAATTAGCACTCCAGGGAACACTTATTTTAAATTTGAGATTTCTAGCCGATGGAGTTTATGCAGCAAGTTAACGGGGAGGTTTTTCCCCTCTTAAAAAATTCAAAAATCCCATCTTGGTGGATGTGTACGCCAGAGAAGTAATTTACATGCCAACTTTGATTCTGCGTTCCTGCTTAATAAAATGTTTTTAAAGTGTTTGTTCAAAATTATTTCGAATTTTTAAAGAATCATGCCTACAATCTTGGCGTTTTTCGGATGAACCTGAGGAATCAGATATGTTTAGTGGAAGTAAGCCCTTAACCCTAAAATATATAATTACACAGTGCAGCATTTTTAAGGTCATCGTGTGGTTCCTCCTTCATACCCGTTTTTTTTGAAGTATATATCGAAACTAAAAAAAACGTGCAAAGGACTTGGCCAGATTACATCGAATTTTTTTTTTTATGGACACCCTAAGTTTTTGTACCCAAACACGATTTTTTTAAAAAAGGAAAATTTTTATGGAATCCATATATCAGAAACCGTTCGGAATTTTGTTTTTATGTCTTTGGCAAAGTTGTAGATCCAAACCAAAGCAAAAAAATTCTCATATGGACCGACCCAAAAAAATTGCATCCACTGCATCAAAATTGCAAAAAATTGGGAAAAAATGCTATTTTTTCATGATAATATGGAAATATATATATATTTTTAAGGTCATCGTGTGGTTCCTCCTTCATACCCGTTTTTTTTTGAAGTATATATCGAAACTAAAAAAAATCTGCAAAGGACTTGGCCAGATTACATCGAATTTTTTTTTTATGGACACCCTAAGTTTTTGTACCCAAACACGATTTTTTTAAAAAAGGAAAATTTTTATGGAATCCATATATCATAAACCGTTCGGAATTTTGTTTTTATGTCTTTGGCAAAGTTGTAGATCCAAACCAAAGCAAAAAAATTCTCATATGGACCGACCCAAAAAAATTGCATCCACTGCATCAAAATTGCAAAAAATTGCGAAAAAAATGCTATTTTTTCATGATAATATGGAAATATATATATAATAAATATAATAAATATATTCATTTTTTCAAAAACATATCAGCATTACAACAATAAAATGTTTAAATAGTAAATTTGAAAACAAGTAACAACAAAAACGGCATTAACCTATATAGTCTTTCTTTGTCGAAACGACAAACATTGGCTATGCAAAATAAGTGTGAGCAAAAAGATGTGCTTTCTAGGGTTAAGGAATGTTCGTATTAAGATGACATGTACTAGAGAGTTGTTTATATTGTTGTTAGATATAATTTAGCTGAAGAAAGATTTCTTAAATTCCCAGTATTTAAGCCATTTCAGGACAAAATAATTAAAAAATCATAAAAAATAGCATTTTTTTCCCAATTTTGATGCAGTGGATGCAATTTTTTTGGGTCGGTCCATGTGAGAATTTTTTTGCTTTGGTTTGGATCTACAACTTTGCCAAAGACATAAAAACAAAATTCCGAACGGTTTATGATATATGGATTCCATAAAAATTTTCCTTTTTTAAAAAAATCATGTTTGGGTGCAAAAACTTAGGGTGTCCATAAAAAAAAATTTCGATGTAATCTGGCCAAGTCCGTTGCGGATTTTTTTTTAGTTTCGATATACACTTCAAAAAAAAAACCGGGTACGAAAGAGGAACCAATTTATGTGTTGCACTGTGTTATATATACAAGTCTTTTACTGTTGACTTAAGAAAATTCTCTAAAATAAGTTTTATTATCTTAATTTATAAATTTGATGTATTTATGTTACATTAAATTATTATAATCTAAGATTGAAATAACTTCAGAATCTGGGAATTTTTGAAAGTTAACTATTTCTTAGAACCTAGAGCAATAATTTAACAGCTAAATTATCTGTTCCAAAGAGCGACTTGTCGAAATTTTCCTGTCCGTTTTTGTCACCGATGATTTCTGTTTAGAATCATTGCAAAAGAACCGCTTATATTCCTGGAACTACTTCTAGAACTAGTTCTAGTTAGTTATATCTTACATTTAAATTTAGGTTAACTGATTTAGGTTCCATGGATTTGGTTCTAGGGGAACAATATGTAGAATTGATGTATTTGGGAACAGATTATAAAAAAATTTTTCCATGTCAATTGTCTGTTATATGACATTGATTTAAAATAAATGCAACCTTGTGCTCAAGGGAATGGAAATATAATTAAATTAGATTTTTTTTCCTAAAGCCTATATAGCAATTGCTTTAAGTTGCCTAAAAAAGTTATCTTATCCTTTCACTCGATTATAAAAGAATTTGATTGTATTTTACTTTGTGTTTTTAAAGTTTTTAAAATTAGAAAGTTTTAAGAACAAATAGTGGAAAAATCCATACTAAAAATATAACCAGTTATCGAGCTTATCTAACCGATTATTCGGGTCGAATAATTATTTGAGTTTTATATTTGTTTTTTTTTTTTGAATTTTATATATATATACACTTAAAAAAGTTTGTAAGTTAAAATAACTGAAAATATCAATTAAAAGAAATGATATTTCATTTAAAACCCGGTCTAATTAATTAAATGCCATTTGTTATTTATTTTTAAATGTTGATTAATCAACTGACTCATCCGTAAGAAACAAATGATATAATCCGTTAAAATAACTATCAAAATTTTACCTACCAGTCCTTAATAAATAAATGTTTTTTTCATTTATTTGAAATTATTTCCGTTTTTGTATTTTTTTTTTTTATATACTCGTACAATACAAAATGTATGTATGCATATGAAGCTATAAACACTTTTTGTGTGCATGTGTTTGTGTATATAGTTCTTGTAATTTGTATTGAAAAATTTTGTATATATACATACAACCAATTTAAACAAAAAAACAATTTCAAATTTTTTTAATATTTTTTTTTGAAACAGACAGCAAACAAAATTTAATTTTGTAATAACTGTTACGGACACAAATAAACCACAAGTTTCCGTTTTGTGGGTAAATTTTTATCAAATTTTCTTAGAAAAATAAATGTATGTTCCTTTATTTTTAAATGTAACGGAAAACTTTTTTATTAAACTTCAAACAGTTAACTACATAATATTCTGAGTGTATCTATAACTACTTGTAGAAAACGACTCCCTACTTACCTTACTTTTCTTTATTTTTTGTATGCAAATACAATTTGAACATTTGGGGCCGCCTTTGTATGAAAGCTGTTTTCGTATATGGACTGCGCGGAACGCGAAATATAGCAATTATATTATTTGCCCTGCTCTACCTTAACTTACAAGCACATAATTAATTTGTTAGCTTTTGTCGTTTTTAATATTTTATCAAATTATGACAAATATTTTTGTTTACATTTAAAAGAGAAAAGCAAAAAATTTCCAAGACTAGGCAGCATTTTTATTCATTCTTAATTTTTAAGTAGCTATATTTATAACTACTTAGCAAGTCTATATCTACTTAAATTTGTATGGAATATTTATATTAAATTCGAAAAAAACAAACCTATTAATTGTTTCGATATTAACTGTAATAGATGCAATTAATCGAATAATCGGTTAATCGATCAACCGAATTGGAAACACTACACCAAAAAGAAAAAAAATTAACTAGAACTTAGAAAAATTAACTTATTTGGATGAAAAATTGAAAGCAACACGGCGCTAAAGACACTTTTAACAAAATTTAATAACATTTTCCTTGAAATTAATAAAAAAATTGTACTTAAAATTTGATCCGAATTTCTAAATTTTAGAAAAATTTTACTATTGTAACTAAATTTTGAATAGAAACCGTAGCAAAATTTTATTTTAATTAGTTTATATATCATCTTCAATTTTATATTTAGTAAGGAAATGTTTCCTTGGTTTTTAGAAAAATTTTATTTTATTTAAGTTTATTAGATAATTTTTTTTTACCAAAAACTCCCTAAAAATATTAAAAATTTTTTCTAACATCAAATTAAATAGGACTTCTTTTAAGTGAAAATTATCTTTAAATTTGATAAAAATTTTCTAATAAATATGAAATTGTTCCTATGGTAAAGATAATATATTTTACCATATATTGGGGGACTTCCGCTTTGTGAGGACACTGTCTTTTAAGAAGCTTTTTGCTATTCATTTTTAATTTTTAAATTAAATTATACTAAGCTCATGTATTTAAAATATAAATTAAACTCCATTAGCAAAAAGGTTGTCAAATTAAAAAAAAAAATGTACTGCAGGATATTCTGAAACATAATAAATTGTGACAGTCAGATCCTCTTAGTAGTCAATAAATTGAGAGAACTAAGGAGCACTGAGGTTCCTTTGTCTTCTTAAATTACTAATTTGAGAACATTGTTGTGAAAATGCAAAATATAATAGTAAAATTTCTTGTTATTATTGGAAAATGGAAAAAGATTATAAGTTTATTTTATGGCATGTTTAGCTTAAATTTTAATTAACATATACAAATTTTGACTTTTTATTATTAACTGAAAAATAAAAATAGTTTTAGTGACATCGGTAAATATAAAGTTTAATTGGTGCAAAGTCAATTATAGGAAAGCCACTATGACGTTATGTATAAAATGTGCTTGCGAAATTTTGTATTAAAGAGAAATTTGAAATTTATTTACCTTTTCCTAACAAAACTTAAAAAAAATATATTTTAAGCTATTTATAGTTTAAAATTTAAGACTGTTAAGATAAGAAATGGGCAATGAGCAATTTTTACTCACTCGCGAACCAAAAATTACAATCATGCACGATAATTTTTTTAAATTAATACTTTAATTTGTTTACTGAAATAATATTTTTTCTTTAAAATAAGGAAAGTTCACTAGTTTGTTTTTAATTTATTATGTTTTCTTTTGGAAAAAAATATTAAAAATAAGTTTAACGTTTTCCCACAAAAACTAAATTTTTCTAGATTTAAGAAAAATTTATTAAAGTTTTTTGAATTCATCCGAAAAAAGTTTTAGGAAAAAAATTCCTAACCTAAGAATATTATTTTTCAAAAAATTTTATTTGAAAAAAAAAAATATTTTATTAAAATGTTTAAAATTTATTTGAACCAAGTTCCATCAAAATTTTCCCCAGAAATAGTTCATCAGTTTCTAAAACCAAACAAATTTCTATTGTTACAGAGGAAAAAATTTTTTATTGGCTATACAAGTTGATAATGTCGATTTGTCACATATGGTTTGTGCCAATAATAGTAAATACGGTTTATAGAGGGTAAACATCTGTCATTATAATTCAGTATTTTATAGACGCCAAAGTGTAAACACACATTTTTTTCAATCGCTAAAATAATGTCGAATTTTGTGTCTAAAAAGGTTCTTTGCGGGGAAGTCTGATAACCTTCTTTCATTTGAAGAAAACGGCTGCCGAAAGTTGGTAGAAGCTTACAGTCAACATGCACCAACTCAAAAAACTTGTGAACAATGGTTTGCGCGATTCAAAATTGGTGATTTCGCAACAGAAGACAAGGAGAGGCCTGGTCGGCTGAAAAAGTTTAAAGATGAGGAATTGGAAGCATTACTTGAAGAAGATTGTTGTCAAACGCAAGAAGAACTTGAATTATAATTGGGAGTCACACAACAAGCCATTTCCCTACGTTTAAAAGCATTGGGATACATTCAAAAGCAAGGAAATTGGGACCCATATGAATTAAAGCTGAGAGACGTTGAAAGGCAATTTTGCATGTCGGAAATGCTGCTTGAACGCTACAAAAAGAAGTCATTTTTGCATCGTACTATTGTTACTGGTGATGAAAATGGATACATTACGATAACCCCAAGCGTAAAAGGTCATACGTAAAACCCGGCCAACCAGCCAAATCAACGCCGAAGCCGAATATCATGAGCTGTTAAAATCGGCTCAGACGATCACAGGGGACCTGTACCGAACACAATTGATTAGTTTGAGGAGAGCCACCAATGACAAACGACCAGAATATTCCAGCAGACACGAGGCCATAATCTTCCATCATGACAACGCGTGGAAACATATTGCAAGACCGGTCAAAAACAATTTGGAAAACTGTGGATGGGAAGTTTTGGCTCACCCGCCTTATAGCCCACACATTGCCCCTTCTGACTACCATTTTTTTCGATCAATGCAGAACGCCCATACTGGAATACGCTTCACTTTAGAACAGGGTATCAGAAATTGGCTTGATTCAATATTTACCTCAAAACCGGAGCAGTTCCTTTGGCGCGGAATACATATGCTTCCAGAAAGATGGAAAAAAGTAGTGACTAACGATAGGCAATACTAAGCATTTTTCAAGCAAAAAATCAACATTATTAATTTGTATACCCAATACTTTTTGTTTTTAATTGCCTGAACTAATTCTAAGAAAACAATTCTAAAAAATTAGAGGGCGGTAGACTTAAGAACTGAATTTATAAATGGCTTCATAAAATTTAGTAAATTTTACTACTCGCGAAAAAAATTTACACACAGGTATTTTCTCATTTTAAGTTAGACACATTTTTTTTAACTAAATGGGTGTAAATTATGTTCTAATTTTATTTTTTAACTAAATTAAATTTTATTATTATATTTAAAACTTAAAAATTTATACATTTTTATTTAATATATTTGTTTTTCCTAAAATCAAGAAATATTACTTAGGTAAGATATGAACTGTTTCTGAGTATATAAACTGTTCCCTTTTTTACTCAAATACAGGAATTTTTATTCATTATTCTTTTTAAGAAAACTTTTTAAAATTTGACTTAAATTGAGGAAACTTTTTAAATTATTTTAACAGAGTGTACTTTCCGTTATCTTAGCAGGATTTTCAACTATTTGTATGCGCTTTTTTTATGCGTGTACTCTAGAAAATCAAATAATTTAATTAAAAATATTGACAATTAAAAAAATTTAAATCAATTCCATGTATTCTTGATTGGCATTTTGTGTTTGCAATACATGATCTAAAAATACTTGAAAACATTTGTTTTGGCCACATTGGAATTCTTTATCTTTAACACTTCTACCAATAAGTGTGTCACTTACCTGTCGGCGAACTGATTCATTCATTCTCCGTGCTCTTTTATTCTTCTTTTATGTTACCAGCCGCATTGGCCGCAATGTTCACACGCAAAAACTAAAATATTATTGAAGAATATAACAAAACGAAAGAAAGAAATCAAAGCAAAGATACAATTGTAAAAAAACAGACCAATAATTAAAGAGTTCTCTCTCTCAGCACTTTAGTTAATAAACATTTACCATAAAAATATTATTGCAAAAATATAATTGTACAACAAAACTTTCACATTTGGCTAAATGAAAAACGTAAAAAAAAGAGTCAAGAAAATGTGTAAAAAACAGCTGTTTACATTAAATATTGTAATTCAAGGCGCAGAATCAAAAAAAAATTGTATTTTTGTTAGTTTAACTGAAGGAATTTTGGTTAGAATTAGAGAGTTTAGTTTTCATTCAACTTCCGTTTCCTTAACAAGGATAGTAAGTGCTTTTAAGACGGACGTGAGTGACGTGTTTTAATTTATTTGAATTTAATGACAAACTTTAATAACGGTGACATTAGTTCATTGTATCTGTATGATGACAAACATTTGTTAGTTTACGTTGATTATAACATAGTTAGTAAAGTACATATGCAAGTAAATTATTAATTTACTGCATAGACGTGTTTAAAAATAAAAAAAAATTTACTTTAACAATACAAAGTATTATAAAATTAACCCAACATTTTTTCTTTAATTCAATTAAATTTTTCTTTATTTCACTTTCATTATTGCATAATTTGGTTTTGTTTATTTTTTGACAATATTTATTTAATTTTTTTTCTTAAACCTTTTTTTTTTTGCTTTTTCTTCTAGATAACAACCAAAAATATTATATTCTAATATCATCAGTGTTTCCCAAACTGCCTTACTAATAACAGAACAAATCAAAACAAGAGCTTCCTAGTTAAATAAAAAAAAAAAATCAAACTATTTAAGGAATATTTTATAAGACAACTGACTAATAGGATTGTGAAAAAAAATAAATAAAAATACAACTTAATATAGTTAAAAGTTTGCAATAAAATTCTAATCAAAGTTAATAAAAACAACAGCAACCACAACCATGGAGTCAATGGAATATGAAATGGCACGCAACATGACGTTGCTATTCTTTTTAGAACGTTTACTAGATAAAGGTGAACCACGCACGGTTCATGATTTATCATGTCAATTTGGCAATAAAGAATTTACCAAGGAAATGCGTCAAATTGCTGGAGGATCACAATCTGGTAAGTTAATATTATTTTAAAGCTTTTTTATTATTTATTTATTATGCAGATAATTCCCTCAGTGTATAAGTTTTTTTAGAATCAGAGTTAACCAATATGCTCAACATATTTTGTTTTAAGAAATGGTGCTTAAGGTGCTCCTAAGATTAAAAATTTGAAAATAAACAAATATGTTGCAATCCAGGTGAAAAGCATATACTTCCATGAATAGTACAATATATAATCATTAGGAGCTCCAAGCTTGTAAGATATGGAGAAAAAATGTAAGCGATTGACTCGATTTCCGCCCCTAGCGATGGTTGTAAAACCACGTCTTGCAAAAAATTGAGTTAATCGGGCATGGGGAAGAGGTGCATCGGCCCTAAAGTTGAAAATCCATACCACGCATGCTGCGCTTTTTTGCGTCATACGCGGTTGTCAAAAAAGTAGAATCAGTGTAATTGTATGCTGCTAGTTACATAGTACCAAAGCGTAGAATCCCTTGATGCGTATGACGCGTAAAGTAGGTCTAGTTTCTACTTTTGTAAGCGTCATAAGCAGCGTATGAACAGATTAGCTGATTTTGATAGGTTATTTTTATTTTTAAAACTACACAATGGAGGAAAAACTAATTGAAGCTGTAAAAAAACACGAAGATCTTTATTTTAAATTTATTTTATTAAACAAATTTTCACTGAAGCTGATCAAAACAAAAGCGTAAAAAGCTTTGTATGTAATTTGAATTTCAGT
This sequence comes from Eustalomyia histrio, assembly GCA_949748255.1. NCBI lineage: Eukaryota > Metazoa > Arthropoda > Insecta > Diptera > Anthomyiidae > Eustalomyia > Eustalomyia histrio. Next base: position 49,245,995 of record OX456527.1, read on the forward strand.
AATGCGTTTAAAGCGTTGACGCGAAAACGCGTAGTATGGACTTTCAGCTTAATGTTTGCAAAATAAAATTGTAATTTGCAGTTAATTATCTTTCTACGTAATAAGGGAATATTCTTTTAAGGGAGTATTCTTTTATTTCCAATGTACTTAGGTGAGAAGTATTTTTCATCTTAATTGTAAAAATTTTTTTAAAGAAATTTCAAAAAATCACCGATTGGACTTTAAGGTTTTATTAAGCACATATAAAAGTTTAAAAATGGCAAACATTTTAAGCATTTATTTTTTTTTTTTGTTTGGCAAGGGCAGTGTTTTTATTTCAGTGGCTTTCGAGAAAAAAAAAAAACGATTTTTGTCACTTGTTTAGCTTATAGGCAAGTTTTCCATTTTTTTTACAAATTCCATAGGTTTTTGTCCGGATTATTTCAAAACAGTATTAATTACATCAATCCTTTAAATTAAGGCAAAATTGAAACATTGAAACATTGCCACTTTTTAAGGTAAAATTTTAGGAGATTTTAATGTTTTTAACATCCCATCTAAAAATCGAAATATATATGAGCATACATGATCATACATGGGCCTGTATATGATCATACATGGGCATACATGGTCATATACGTCCATACATTGTTCAATATATGACCATACATGATCTCATATATGATCATACATCTTCGGATCCGAAATTTGAGGGTATATGGACGTATATGATCATATACGAGCATACATGAAAAATATATGAGCATGTATGATAATATATGCACATATATCACCATATATATATGAGATCATGTATGGACGTATATGACCATGTATGCCCATGTATGATCATATACAAGCCCATGTATGATCATGTATGTTCATATAAATTTCGATTTTTAGATGGGATATAATATTAATAAAACAGATATGATCATATATTACCATATACGTTTATAATAAATAGTCATGTTGATTTACATTTTTATCCATTTTACTAAAAAAAAATCGTTTGAGTACAATTTTTGTTTGACTACTTTTTAACATTTTGACAAATTTTTTTCTTTCTTACTACTAGTATTTTTACTAGAAATGTATTCATACAAGCCCAAATTAGATCAGAAAGGCACCGCGACCAAAAATTTATCTTTTATACGGCCCGATATTACCCTAAATATTGAGGCTTTCAATTGTTGTTGTGGCCGCTGCCGTTTGCGTTGTGGTTGTTGTCGTTATTTTGCTAATTACTTTCGTAGTATGTTATCACACACACGTTGTTGTCAAACGTGTGGCACGTGTCATTTCGATGCTACCAAAACGTCTTAAAAAATAATGATTTAAATGTTGTACGAAATTGTTTTGACATTAAGCCATATAAAACAAAGCCAATGGCTGCATTTATAAGGGCCAATAAATCCATCATTTCACCAAATGGTGGATAGCAGGCATTAAAAAAACATTTCTCCAATATGCCAGACATGAAAGCTAAAATACCTTGAGGAAATTCAGTAATCAGAAATAATATTAAAACTGCAACTAATAACATTGTAGTCCAGTCAGTGCGACGATCACATCTGGGAGGTCTGGATATTAGTGAATTCTGTTGAATGCTTTTATTTTGATTACTGTATTCCTTAAGCTTTACGCTTACAAGGATAAAACTTATTACCGTCAATACGCAGCAGGGCAATAGTTTGATAATCACACTGTTTCCTTATCCGCATCAACATGATATAGTGGCACAATACTATCAGTGATCATTCTCTCGTGCACTTTAAACACAAACATTGTGGGAAAACAAATAATTGGTGATATGACAAATGAAAATAGTATAGATTCGTTGCAATGGGATAATAGAAAACTAGCACAACGTCCATGGGGATGTCTTATTGCTACATAACGCCATATTGCTAAAGTCACCGTTAATCCTATTGAAATTGTTTGTAAGATCTGTGTAAAATGCATATGTATTAATATATAAATAGCCCAAGCATAACTAAAGTCCATTTCGCCCGGTTGCATGTAAATGTATTGATAGGAAGCAAATGGTATGTATTCAATCATAACAAACATATCAGCAACTATCAACGATTTAAGTATCTTATTTATAGGAGATTTGGCCATATCCTTTTTGGCCAAACCATAATATTTAAAACATTGGCAATCGTACCAAAAATACAAATCATCAAGGCAACATAACCATGTATACCGTTATAACTTCTTAGCAGCTGATAGAAATCACCTTTACAATAATCAGCACATTCATCTCTATAGTGCGTGTTATTATTACGATTGGCATTTGTTTTATTTCGTTCATATTGGTACCAATATTCTATAAAGTTGCGTATGTCAATTAAAGTTACACTCGCATTGTTACTTGTATTTGTATTACTCGGAAAATCAAAGGTTAAATTTTTATTTGCCTTCAACGCAGTGAGAATTCATTGTCTGTATTTGTGTATTATCCGTATATGGAAGATACATAGGACCATGTGTCTTATTTAATTTTAAAAAGTCTTTTAATAGCATATAAATCATCATTAATTCTTTTTTTTTTATTATTTTTAAAAATAGATTTAGGCAAATATTTAAAAAATAGACAACACTTGTAAAAAATTTTTTATTTCTTATAAATTTATAGTCATTATTAATTTTTCTTTTAATTCTTAACGACAAATGTAATGCAACTAATTTAAATTAACTAACAAACAACAATGGCAATAAATCACTTTTTTAGATTTATTGTCTTTGGTAAATTTTTTAATACATATTTAAATATTATTAAAGAACTAAACGCTTTTAACTAAATCACTTTAATAAAGTCAACTCAGTTATGAACAAAATCACTCTACTCAATGAACCCAATCACTCTACTAGGCACATTTTTCCAAGGGGATTGTGTATATCCACCAAGCAATTGTAGTCTCCTGCCACGAAGCCTAGGATATACGCCGTGTATATGTTTTTTTTTGCTCCGCTTCCAATTCGCGGAACTTACATGTATCTGAATCAGACAAAAATGTGAAAAACGCTTTTAAGTTCCTTAACCCTCTAACAGGCAAAAAGTTGTTTTGAAATGAAATTTGTACCATATGTTCAGCTAGAAAAAAAAGAATATGTTCTTCCATAACATTTTTTATTTGCCTACTTTAGGCGATATGTGACAAAATAGGTTAAAAAGTGTAGGTTTGGGAATAAATTATTCCTCTTACCTTAGAAAGGTTCAGGGCCAAAGAAGTGACGAAGGGCCCCGCAGTTGGCAAAACATACCCTCGAGTTCAGGAACCCAGGTAAGAATTAATTTGTTGCAACCACCGTGTCTATTGAGAGACTCTATGTAGTCTGGGACAAGTCTAGACGAGACGTCATAGGACAATAATGCCCTGAGTGCCGCATAACTGTCTGAAAGAAGAAGTTCAAAATCTGCGTTGGTAACATTTTGTCGGTGACCCTTACCAGTGGGTTGTCAATTAACATTACCGTTTATCTTTATGTGGCCTCCCAGGTCAGCTCCCTTGATATTACCAAACTCTCGAGACGCAGAACACCTATACTGGCGTTCTCAGTTACCGAGATATGTAGTTGTGGTATATTAAACCAATGGCGTTTGTCGAACACTTTTTGCTCGCACCGGTTATGCACACACAGGATAAGTAATAGACCCTGTTTGCCTCATCTTGTTCCACCATGCCAGAGCAGCATAAGTGATCATTGGTCTCACCATGGTGTTGAATGACCATTCGAGGCCTTAGACTCCGAGTCCTACCAAAAAGCCCTTGTCAGAGCCCTAGGAGCCTTGTTGATTTCAGAAGTCAGATGTTCGTTCAAAGTCAGGGTTCTATCCAGGGTAACCCTAAGATGACTAATACGTCGTCGGCCCCACCAAGTCGAGCTTCCTACTTTTAGTGAACGGTACCTGGATCGTATTAGAAGGGTTCACGGGAAGCTCCTTTTTCTGACACCACTTAAGAATATGGTTCATAGCCTGTTGAATGCGATCAGAAATTATTCTCCTATCCCAACCAGAGATGGATCATTCAGTTAGTTAGAAGCTCATCAATAACCAGAGTCCAAAGTGCAGGCGACAAAGCACCACCCTGTGACGCATATAGTCCTGAATGAACCACCAATGTTCAGTGAAATGACCCTGGATGTTAACAATTCAATGATCTATTTATGATAGTCGAAGCATTGCTCTGCCTAATCATATCCCCCTTAATTGCATCATAAATTGAATGAGTTCATAAAGGGCAATTTGTTTCGCCTCTTAATCTTTTTCGATTTCAGTGACAACATTATGAATCTATCATAATACAACAGGGCTGTGAACTAAAGAACTTTATCAATTTCGCTAACAATAACTGTTCTAAGACTTATCATCTCGCGAAATTATGGTGTTGCCATATCTTTCATCTGTCCTCTATCCCTGTTTACAAAGCCAGCAACATATAATTTGTAGGAAGAATTTTCTTAGTGCTGCGTATCCGTTAAAAAAATCATTATATATAATAATTCATAAAAGCCATGCTAAAATTTTAAAGTTAATCGTAAAAAAATTACAACTAGTATTTAATATCTACCAATATTCCAAATTAATTTTCGGAACTGGATTTTACAGTTGGATATATTGAAAGCTGCATATATTGAAAATAGCACTGGGCCAAGAATAGACCCTTGAGGCACTCCTCTAGAAACGTTTAGTGGGTTAGTCCATGTATTATTTACGTAAACAGCTTGTGAACAAAGAATTTTCATTAATAAATTAATTTATTTGTCCATTTTAAAGCTTATCTAATACTTTTGAAAGGAAACATAAAACAGCTATTGGTCTAAATTCCGAAGTAGATTTTGGCAAAGGACTCTTAAAAAAAATTAAAAAACAGAGATCACGTGCTTCGCCAAAAGTTTATTTTTAAAATTATATATCTATTTTACTTTTAATATGTACATACATATATAAATGATTTAAAGATTTAAATCCGGCGATATTGTCTAGTTTGTTGTTATACTTAGATATCTCTCTGTGATATTTCGTTCGCTGGTTGACATACAGCCAGTCCATCGGTATCATTGCACTTACTTCTACTATCACTATGCAGGTGTAACATGTATTTTTATGTATTTTTTTCTATTTAAAAATAAAAACAATCCAACATTTCCCACCCAACTCTTAATGCAGTGACATATCAAAGTCATTAACTTCACATTTTATTACAAAAAAAAAAAAAAAAAACACAAAAAAAAACAAAAAACGAACACTAAAAATACTTTTATTTCGAATGGCATTGTTAAAATTACTTTCAAAGTTTGAATAAACGCACATACTTACAAAGAAATTATATTGTTATAGTTTGTACAAGAGCTTTTATTCCCTACACCACTACGTGGCCAGGGTGTAATGAGTTATTGATGATATTTGTAACTACAAAAATACCGGGCCCATCCGCCAACATGTATTATAACAATTGAGTCATGAATCACTTTTTAAGATGATTTAAGGGAAATTTACACGTCGACTATCTATATACTATTTCAGGCTATTGCTGATACGAATTGTCAATTTTCATTTGATATTATAAAAATAATTTTTGAATTAGATCCAATTAGATATTGATACTGATTGTGTTTAATTGTATGGAATTAAATACAATTATATAAAATAAGATATAAAAATATATACTTTGATTCGATTATATCGGCAATTTGGTTTCATCTTATTATATCTACCCTGCGGGAAAACGGGTCAGTTGGTAATTGGTGATAGGTGAAAACAGGACCGATATTTAAATACCTATGACGTTATAGGTGAAAAGAGAACCTAAAATACTTACAACGTGACCGATTTAAAATACTCTATAACGTGGTGGGTCTGAAAGTACAAGACTTAATATATCGTCGTTGCTTCTTCCGAATCAGCTATGTGTAGTCAACATTATTTTTGAAGAGATCGAGAAAACAGCTTCTTGCACCTTTTATGGTTGATTTCTTAAGTATTCTTCTTACAAATCTTTAAACAATATTACAAGTATTCGATTTATTAAAATAATCGGATCTTAAAAGCACTACCAATAGTTCAAATGGATAAATTTTATTGGTTTCTTTAAAAATATTTCAGAGATGCATAGTACAATTTTTCCAAGTTTAACATTCGATTTCTTAATTTTTTAAGCATTTTAAAAATTATTAAAAAATTAAAAATAACTTACATTTTTGTTTTTAAAAACCAGTTTTTGATTTGTTTGTGGAGTATTACCCCAACAAAAATAACATGTAACATAAAAGGCATCACTTCTTTTCTGATGGTTTCATCGATTAATTTAACATTGGCGTGTCATATATTCCATTACTCTTACTTTACTCTAAGGGAGCAATGACAATGCACTGAATAGATATTCTGATGCATGTGTGGAAAATGTTCATATACTATGTGATATTCAAGCTTTGATGAAAATTTAATTCATAAGAATGCAGAAAAATAAGTTTAAAAAACCGAACTTTATGCACTGATATATAAATACTCTTTATTAGAACAAATACATAACCAGCAAAAATGAAGCTGCCAGAGAAGCAATAAAAGCATCACTACTATGGCAAAGGCATCACTTCTTTTCTGATGGTTTCATCGATGAATTTAACATTAGCGTGTCATTAGATGGAAGTATTCAAATGTAGCTACAAGCATTACTCATACTTTACTCTAAGGAAGCAATGATAATAGATAAAATGATTAGGTATTTTGATGCATGAGTGGAAAATGTTTATATACTTTGTAGTATATGAAAATAAAAACATCTTCATTTAAGTCTAAACCATGGTTTTCAGCTGCCATAAAACAATAAATTTCTCATAGAAATGTTGCATACTCTCGATGGAAACGTTTTAAAACACCCGAATTAAAAAATAGTTATCGCTCGGCTAGAAAGGTAGTAAACCAAAATATCAGAATTGCTAAAGCCGAATACTGTTCTAAACGTTTTTCTTCAGCTTTGGAATCCAAAAATACTTGGCAAACAATCCGAGAAATTGGTATTGGAAAAGCTAACAACAATAGCTGTACGACTGATGCCGATGAATTGAACTCAATTTTTACAGACCTACCTTTGGCTCAGATCGATAACAATTTCTATACTTTCAACAATACCAGCACTGAAGAAAATAACTTTGAATTTTCATGCGTAACTCAAATTGATGTTTTGTCGTGTTTCTCTATGGTTAAGTCGAATGCTGTGGGGTATGATAACGTACACCCTAAATTTATAAAAATGCTGTTACCGTTACTCCTGCCTTATGTAACATATTTCTTCAACCACATTATAACTTCCAGTAGTTTTCCTTCCAAATGGAAACATGCCAAAATGACCCCAATCCCAAAAACAAACTCGGATTTCCGACCAATAGCAATACTATGTTATCTCTCGAAAGTTTTTGGAAAGATTTTGCACACCCAAATGAGTAGATAAATTCATGATACCGGTTTAATATCAGATAAGCAATCTGGTTTTCGTCCTAATCACAGCTGCGTGACAGTCCTGGTTAATGTCTGTGAAAACATTAGGCGTGAACTGGATGATAGCAAAATAAACTTTCTTGTACTTCTTGATCACTCAAAAGCTTTTGATACGGTCAACCACCATACCCTTTGTATGAAACTTAGACGCTTTTTTAATTTTTCAACTACTTCCACTCAGCTTTTGTCCTCATACCTCATGAATCGTACGCAATCCGTATATGTAAATAATAAGTCATCCCAATCTTTGAATTTCGAGAGAGGTGTACCCCAAGGTTCGATTTTGGGTCCGCTGCTATTTTCCATATATATTAATGACTTACCTGAATATATTTCATATTGTAAGACACACATGTACGCAGATGATGTACAACTCTACTTGAGCAGTCCTGTTCAATCTATAAAAGAGAATATTGATAAAATAACGCTGATCTTAATAGTTTATACCGGTGGGCAACAGCTAATGGGCTCTGTATTAATCCACGAAAATCCAAATGCTTGGTAATTCGTAAAAAAACTTTAAATTCAGTTTTCGAACATGATATCGCCATTAACAACGAGAATATTAACATTGTCCCAACAGCTAAAAATCTTGGTCTAATACTAAATAGTAGTCTAACATGGACAAACCATATTAACACAATAGTGGGTCAGGCATTAATGAAACTAAGACAACTTTGGGCAGCCCAATCTTTTACACCTTTAAAAATTAGATTGCTGCTTGACAAATCTTACCTGATTCCGGGGTTATTGTATGGTTGTGAACTTTATGCAAATAGCGACTCCGCAAGCCAATCTAAGCTAATCGTGGCGTATAATAGCATTGTTCGTTATGTTTTTGGATTAAGGCGACGTGATGGAACTTCGGCTTTTTCAAAGAAAATTTTTGGTGTTTCTTTTATAAATCTTATGAAGATAAGAGTACTTCTCTTTTTACATAAAATCATTTACACGCAAAAACGTTTATACCTCTATGAAAAACTTCGTTTTTTTGCTTGGTAATTCCTGTACTGTAATTATAAGATTAAATCTTGTTGTGCAGGATATGACAATAATAAATAAATAAAATAAAATAAATAAATATTTAAGCTTTGATGAAAATGTAATTCATAAGAATGCAGAAAAATAAGTTTAAAGAAGCGAAATGTATGCATTAATATACAAATTCTCTTTATTAAAACAAATAAATAATTCTGCATTTGTGAAAAAGCATTTTTCAAAACTTTTTTTAAAAATTTTAATAAATTTTTAGACAAATTTTTGGATAATTTCAAAACTGGCTGTACAATTTGGAAACATTTTTAGACAATTTTAAAATATTTTTGAACAATTTTAAATAATTTTTACACAATTTCAAAACATTTTTGGGCAATTTGAAATAATTTTTATACAATTTTTAAATTATTTTGATAAGTTCTGAATTAAAACTGGAAATGGTGTAGTGTTAAATAATAAACATAATGCAAAAATGCACAGATTGCGTCGTCATAAAAATTTAAGGCTGAAAAAATGCAAATGGCAGGCCAGCTAGTTTCACTTAAAGGTTAAAAAAAAATCTTTTCTTCTTGATTTTTCAAAACTTTTATAAAAATTGCAAAACTGCATAAATTCTAAACCTCATGAAATTTTAAACTAAAATATAAAAAATAATTTAATAAAAAAATAAAAAAGTTCATCAGAACTATTTTTTTTAATTTGAATAAATGCTTTATATTCAAAAAATATACGATATACTTACTATTAGTAGAGTGATTTTTTAAGATATGCACCGGGTTTATATCCAGATCACTGCATTTGAAATATGAACACATGAATTCTTTTGGGAGCTCCTTAGAATACCACCAAAAAATCATAAAAGAATGTTAACTGAAGTTTAGGAAGCAATGAAAGAAGTTATAGTCACAGAATGACTACCATTTTTTTGCTGGGTACTTAAAGCTGAAAAAATGCATTAAACAAAAATATAAAAATGATTTAATAAAAAAATTATAAAAGGTCTTCAGAACTATTTTCAGATAGAAATTTTTGACTTGAATAATTAGAAAACAATATTTTGAATAAATGCTTTAGATTCAGAAAATATACGATATACAATACTATACTATGCAATGAAGAGTGATTTTTTAAGATATCCATCGGCTTAAAATCCATATCACTACATTTGAAATATGAACATATGAATTCTTTTGGGAGTTCCTTAGAATACCACCAAAAAATCATAAAAGAATGTTAACTGAAGTTTAGGAAGCAATGAAAGAAGCTGTAGCAACAGAATTACTACCATTTTTTTTTGCTGGGGCAATTATTTAACTTAAAAATCATGTAAAATCATTAACTTTTCCATCTCTGAAATTATTAAAAAAAATTAAGAGCGTTGTTTGTTGTTCTAATTGAGTAATTGTTTCGGTGTTTTTTTATTCTAACGGTGTTTCTGTGATATACTATCTTGCGTTAGTTAAGTGACGTGTTCCCTTTTATTGGTTCTGTAATATGTTCCTTTGCGATAGTCCCAATATGTATTACTTTGTGTCAGCCCAGTGACATGTTCTTTGGTGTAAGTTGTGTGACATGTCACAGTGGGCTATTGACCCGACCCGCGGGCAAGCCAATGGTAAAGTGACCTTTCATATTAAAAAACCGGTCACGGGATTTTGTTAAATTAGATATAATATAATATTGGCAAATATGAATAAGTTTTTATGTATTGTTGATCTGTTATTTTGGTAAATGAATGATATTCAGTTGGATTTTAGATCATAAAATCATATAATTATATTATTTATAAATTTTGTTTAAGTGCAAAGAAACATGAATATTTTTATTAGTAAATTAAAGGATATAAAATATCGCTACATAACCATCTTCTGTATCCATGCCCCTTTTGGGTTAATACTTGATAATTGTCTATTTTATATTGAGTGTTGGAAGCAAATTAACAAACCCCCCCAAAAAAACACATAACAATTTTCATATTTATCCTCTATTTTTACAGTTTTTGTTTTGAACTTTAATTCTTAAAGTATTCAATAAACAAAGCTTATGAAACCGTTAATTTTAAATGTTTGTTCTAATCAATTTTTTTTTTAAATCTTCAACATAATCTATGTTGATAGTTAATATTTAGGCAATATTTTTGTATTATATGTAACTTTTCACTGTATCCTGTGTGAGCGATAAAGAAGCTTTTTTGTTGATCTGTTATTTTGCGAAATGAATGATATTTAGTTGGATTTTAGATCATAAATCATATTCTTTATAAATAATTACTATGTAATATGTTTTTGGCCTTCTAGGCTTTATATTACAGAATTGAATAAATAAATACATAAATTAATAAATATATATATATGTATATATATATATATATATATATATGTATATATATATATATATATATATATATATATATGTGCACAGAGCATGTTGTGGGGACGGGTTTTCGTTCCACAAGTTACTATGAAGACATTTTAGTACTTTGGGGACCGTCCTCAAACTTTTAATTATTCTACTGTTTACACTGAAGACATTTTACTGGATATTACAGCCAAAAAAGTCCCTATAATATGCGCTGTATCCAGTAAAATGTCTTCAGTGTAAACAGTAGAATAACGAAAAGTTTAAGGACAGTCCCCAAAGAAACAAAATGTCTTCATAGTAACTTGTGAAACGAAAACCCGTCCCCGCAACATGCTCTATGCACATATATTACACAAGTTACTATATATATATATATATATAGTAACTTGTGAAACGAAAACCCGTCCCCGCAACATGCTCTATGCACATATATATATATATATATATATATATATATAAATAAATAAATTGTTTTTAAATGCAAAGAAGCATGAAGAATTTTATTAGTAAATTATAGAAAATAAATTAAAAAAAAAAATATAATCAATTAATATTCTTATTTTATTTCAGAAAATTAACCCTTACTTGCTTTTGGGGTCTGTAGACCCCAACGGAGAAAGTATCAGTTTATTTTTATCAAAGTTTCATATAGACCCAACAGCAATCATGGGGGTAACTTTCTGAATTAAAATAAAAATATTATTTTAAAAACTAGAAAAATAATACCAAGCAGTTTTATCAATATCCCTTCAAATGTTATATTAATATGTTTAAAAAAATAAAAGTCTCCCTAAATGGAATCTGTAAACCAAATGGAAAACTTGAGTAAAAGCTAAATAAGTGACAAAAATCGGCATTTTCTCGACATCCGCTGAAAAAAAAAATGCTGTCCTCGCCAAACGAAAAAAATATAACCCACAATTTTTGGCATTTTAAATCCCTTATATGTGCTTATCAAAACCTGAAAGTCCAAACGTTAATTTTTTTCTTTAAAAAAAAATTTTTAAATTTTAAATTGGAAATTTAAAAATTGTGATCTATATGAATTTAATAATATATAGAATTAATTTAAAACAAGTTAGAAAAACACGAGATGAAAAATACTTCTCACCTAAGTACATTGGAATTAGAAGATTAAAAAAATTTTGTTGTAGTAAATAATTTCAATAAATTTAAAATTTTGTGATCGAGTTTGTTGATCGAGTGGTATGCTATGCATTAATTGCTGGGGATAGTTTTAATAACTTGGCTATTTTTCAACCGATTTTGCCTTATTAGAAAGATAATTTTCTGCAAATTACAATTCTTTAATTATTTTAAATCAAACTCGTTTTAAAATAAAAAAAAAAATTAATAAAAAATCGTATTTTCCCATTTCAAACTTTAGGGCCGATGCGACAACTCTTCCCGATAGCCGATTATCTTAATTTTGCCAGACGAGCTTTTACAACCAAATGAATATTTCTAGGGTGGGAATGGTCAAAATTTTACTTTATTAATTCCTTTTTTTTACTGTCGTCGTCATAAGTTATGAAAAGTATAAAATCTATTTTCATTTATTAATTACAATTTTAATTTAATTTTTTATTAGAATTTTCATTTCTTATCTAAATATATATGAACATTCTTGATCATACATGGGCATACATGGCGATGTACGTTCAGGCATGAATCAATATATGACCATACATGATCTCATATATGAATATATATTTGTATCCAAAATTTTGAGGGAATATGCGGTTATATACCTTAAAATTTCGCATCCGAAGACATATCGTCATATGTGAGATCATTTATGATCATATGTTGAACCATGGGATCATTATAGAAAACAAAAAAAAAGCAAAATTTCATGTACATATATAAAGCAAAAAAATATTGGCAATAAAGCAAAAAAGAAGCAACAGTAAAAAAGTCGGAGAAAACACTTTTTTTTTTTTAAAAAGAACATAATTACCAGACAAAATATTTTTTCTATGTTATAGAGCACTTTGTGGTCGGTCTTGACCGACTATATTTTTTTTTAAAATTTACATTGTGTTTTTTTTTCTAAATCCCATCAAAATAATCCACCTTTTGTTTTGGTAATACAAACATACATTCGTACGATTTGAATCGGTTTTATTTTTTTTATTTTCATTACGATTTGCTTTTTGTTAACTTGTTGCACTTGGTATATTATGCTTGCAGTATTTTGTTGTTGTTTCCTGTATTTGCCACCATTATTTATGTTTAGGTTCATTCATTCATTGTTCCTTCAATTCAGTTGTTGACTTTTTAAGATGCTGACATTTCAGAAAAATTCATGCGTGAGCAGAAAAAATAACAATTGTGTCGACATTTTATTTTTGGAGATTAACAACATTTTAAAGTATTTGTAATATTCAGTGTTATGTAGGTAAACAGTGGTATTTATAACATTAATGAATTTTTATATTAAATCGGTGAAGTTTTGCTTTTTTTTTTATAAATTATTACAGTGTTTTTATTAAATTTTATGAACAATTTAATATTATATATTAAAGATTTTAATGAAGAAGTGTTACTTAAAACTAGTTTCATATACATGATCAAGCTTTTTCATTTAAAAGTTTAAGTTTCCTAAAATTTTTAATAAAATTATCTCTGTATATATTAAACTATGTTCTCCTGAATTAAGAAATCTTACGAATTTTTATTGTCATTCCCAAAAATTTGAGCCCAAATAAGATTGTTCCTGATTTATTATTATCTCAGCACTCCCTCTAGCGTTAAAACTAGCAACCAAAGTAAAAACGTTGACTGGTTAAAACTCTTTAATGGATCTAGATTTATAAAAAATTAAATTTTTAATTAGTTTTAAAATTCTAATCTTTGTGAGTAATCAATACTTTTTTTAAAAAATTAAAACTTAATTTTCGGGATTTTTTTAATTTTATTGTCATTTTGTAGTGATAATTTACATTTTTTTAAACTTTTATACCAGCTTTGGACTCTGTTAGTTTTTAGGTTCTGCAACGTGTCGTTTCAGGTGGCTCTTTTCTACAGTTAGTCTATTCCGTAACAACGTATCAGCTGCATTGGCCGAAATTTTTTTGTTATCGTTTACTTAGTTGTAAATACACAGAAAAAACTAAAATCGAGTTTCATTTTAAATATTGGTAAATACAATTAAAAACTTAATTGATTTTGGACTAGCAAAAGAATTTGTTATATCAATTAAGTTTTTTTTGTTAAAATTAGTTGAAATTTTCTATTATTTTTTTTAATCATATCAATTAAATATTTAATCAAAAATATTCAAAATTTGTAATTAAACTTTAGTTATAGTTCTAATCAAACTTTTATTATAGTTCTAATCAAACTTTTATTATAGTTCTAATCAAAAATCAATTGCAATTTTAATAAAATTTTTCAATCTTTTTTTTATATAATATATATATATATATATATATATATATATATATATATATATATATATATTCATTGCCCATACTTTGAAGACATCTGTATATACAGCCAAAAAAGTCCCTATAAAACGCGCTGTGTCCAGTAAAATGTCTTCAGAGTAAATATATATATATATACTATGCATTGCCCATACTTTGAAGACATCTGTATATACAGCCAAAAAAGTCACTTTAATAAGCGCTGTATCCAGTAAAATGTCTTCAGTGTAAACAGTAGATTAATTAAAAGTATGAGGACGGTCTCCAAAGTAACAAAATGTCTTCATAGTAACTTGTGGAACGAAAAACCGTCCTCGCAACATGCGCTGTGCATATATATATATATATATATATATATATATATATATATATATATATATATATATATATATATATATATATATATATATATATATATATATATATATATATATATATATATATATATATATATATATATGTGCACAGCACATGTGCACAGCACATGTTCCGGGGACGGGTTTTCGTTCCACAAGTTACTATGAAGACATTTTGTTACTTTGGGGACTGTCCTTAAACTTTTCGTTATTCTAGTGTTTACTCTGAAGAATTTTACTGGACACAGCGCATTTTATAGGGACTTTTTTGGTTGTATATACAGATGTCTTCAAAGTATGGGCAATGAATATATATATATATATATATATATATATATATATACGGTTTTTCGTTCCTCAAGTTACTATGAAGACATTTTGTTACTTTGGGGACTGTACTTAAACTTTTCATTATTCTACTGTTTACACTGAAGACATTTTACTGGATACAGCTCATATTACGGGGTCTTTTTTTGTTACTTTGGGGACCGTCCTCAAACTTTTAATTAATCTACTGTATACACTAAAGACATTTTACTGTATACAGCGTATATTATATATGTCTTCAAAGTATATGTAATGCATATATATATATATATATATATATATATATATGTGCACAGCGCATGTTGGGGGGACGGTTTTTCATTTCACAGGTTACTATGAAGACATCTTGATTCTTTGGAGACTGACCTCAAACTTTACATTAATCTACTATATATACTGAAGACATTTTACTGGATACAGCGCATATTATAGGGACTTTTTTGGCTGTATGTACAGATGTCTTCAAAGTATGCATAATGAATATATATATATATATATATTTATATATATATATAAATATGCATTGCCCATACTTTGAAGACATCTGTATATACAGCCAAAAAAGTCCCTATGAAATGCGCTGTGTCCAGTAAAATGTCTTCAGAGTAAACAGTATAATAACGAAAAGTTTAAGGACAGTCCCCAAAGTAACAAAATGTCTTCATAGTAACTTGTGGAACGAAAACCCGTCCCCGCAACATGCGCTGTGCACATATATATACATATATATATATTTATATACATATATATATACATATATATATATATATATATATATATATATACATATATATATATATATATATATATATATATATATATATATATATATATATATATATATATATATATATATATATATATATATATATATATATATATATATATATATATATATATATATATATATATATATATATATATATATTAGGGCGGGTCGATTTGTAGGTAGTGAAAAAATTCACCAATTTCCCTATGATTTCCGTATTCTATGGGTTATTCCATGAAAATTTGCCGAAGGAACCATACCTCTATCGTTAAAATCGAGTCCCCTACTTTTTGTTGGTAGATTTTTTCCCAAATTGACGTTCGTATGAAATATTACTTACACGTTAACATCCATAACTCTCATTTTGATAAATTTACAAAAAAAAATCTCCAACATTGGTCCAACGGTTCAAAAGTTACGGGCATTTTTGTCCAAATTTTGGAGCCTTTTTCCATTTTTTTCATGATTTTGTCCAAGAATATTACTTTCATGGCCATTTTTTTGGCTCAATCCATTATTTAATTCAATTTACAATTCAAAACGAAGAGTTTAAGCCCAAATTTATCGAATTCTGTTGATTAATTCATGCGATATTGCTAAAACAAAATAACACATAAAACCAACTTTTTGATTTTTTTCCCTTTTTATTTTTTTTTCTACAAAAATTCAAATTAAGAGATAATAAAGTATCTATCAACCTATTATCAATTAAAGTTTATAAGAGATTTTTTATAAACTCTAAGTTCCGTTGGGTCGACAATATCTCTTCGGTAATGTAAAATCTTCTTTATAGCAATGTTTCGTTTTTCCATTCTATCATCAAACAACATAGATAGCAAGATATTTTCTGAGTGTGCAAAATATGGATTATCTTGAATTACTGTATTTACAACTCCAAGTAAATTCCGTGGTAAAAATCGTGTCCAAGTAATAAATTTAAAAAGTAATGTACTACCGTATGCGGCAGAGCTATAATACTTAACATTGAAATACATTGGCGTGTATACTTTTATTATATAGTTAGCCAGAATTTTTAAATTTTCAGTTGGATTATTAGTTGTCACATACAACCGTAATAATCTATTGGCTTTGGTCAGCCAACGAGAATGTGCAATTGGTCCTGGTTTTATGTGAGATAAATCCGCAGGAACCACACCATTAGAAATTGCATTGGCCATTAACATCAAGTACCTCGAATCAGTAGATAATTCTTCTGGATTTAAATCACCAGGAGGCATATTTTCCAAAGCGATTTCCTCTAAATCGGTTACCACCTGAAAAGAAAACATAAAAGCTAAAAAATAGAATAAAAAATGGTAAAGAATTAGCTATAAAAATTACATACCGGAAGATTTTCACAATCAGCAATTTTTGAGCTCAACTTTCCGGTAGTTGATAATGGTCCAGTGGTGGTTGATTTGTCTAAAGTGTCAAACAAATGTCTAAACGGAAGCTCGTTAAAGTGCAGAAGACACACAAACCAGTGCAGTGGTCTCTTTAACTGTTTTTCGAATAGTCGCAAAATTCCACCGTGTACGCCAGTATTTGTTGGTTCACCATCAGCGCATATGGCAATTAATGAATCGAGAGACAATTGTTTTTCTTGGAAGAATTCGATCAATTTGTTGACTTTGCTTGCCGCAGTTTCACTTTCTAGTTTTGTGTAGCCTATCAATTGAGAATTTGGTTCCCTCAAAACAACTAGATGAGGTTCTTTAACCATCCTTGGATGCAACTTCTCATCAATTTTTTCTACAGTTAGAGCATCATTTTTCCTGCCGTCGAATGAAAATGATATCAAATTCGAGCCATCATACCGCTTACGAAGTGCGTCTTGTCTCCATTTTCTCTTTCTCTACGAAGTTTACTTTTATCCATGATGACAAGATTGCCATGAGCATCTTTTACGCCCAGGTCTTCCATCAGAGCTGTTGCCAATGCTGATCCCATTCTATCATGCACACCAAATCTGTCACACATCATTGCATAGTTTTTAGTATTGTATCTGGGAGGGTATGTTTGTGGTGGTAGAACTAATTCTGAACCTCCTCTCACATCAACTTCCATTTCGTCATAATGTGGTTCGTATGTAGGATCGTTGCTCACTGGGATTGTTGGTATAGTCGTTGGTATCGTCTCTTCACTTCCACTATCGTGTTCCGGTATCGTTTGTATTCTGTCATTATATTGATCGCGCATGAAATCTTTTAAGTTTTGTGGGATAGATCCACATGAGCAGTCGTTTTCTTTCAAGTTGCATTTACATTTTCCAATGTTAAATAATTGGTTTGTTGATTCTACGAATTTTTTGAATTCTGTTGCGCGTTTTACTCGTTGTTTATCTGCATTACTATATGCGTCAAGCAAATTATTCAATTTTCTAATGATGCTACCTTTGAGTATAAGTTCAATATTAAGTTGATTCCAAATTTCTAACAATCTGTCTGCTATTTGGGGAGTAAATCTTTTATACGAAAACATTTTGCTTTGGGCTTTTGAACGTTCGGCCAAGAAAAAATAGTACTTCAATATATCTCGTTTAGTTGACAGATTAATATCAGGTAATTCACAGCCCACGCCAAAAGAAAAAACATCATGAGAGACCAAATGTTGCAAACTACTGCGTTGGGTATCTGTTGGATTTTGCGAATCATCCAGTAAAATGTCTTCAGTTTATACAGTAGATAAATGAGAAGTTCGAGGACGGTCCTCAAAGTAACAAAATGTCTTCATAGTAACTTGTGGAACGAAAAACCGTCCCCGCAACACGCGCTGTGCATATATATATATATATATATTCATTGTGCATACTTTGAATACATCTGTATATACAGGCAAAGAACATGTGCTGTGCACATATATATATATATAAATTTATTTATATAATATATGTTTGTGTGTAATTCATCAACGCATGAAAATCAATAAATACTTTGTACCAAATAGTTCATATTTGTACCATAGTACTTTTGAGGTTCCAATGGCATCACAAAAAATACTATGGTACCAAATTTGTCATAACTGGTGCATGCGTATCCTCAGTGTTGCCAAAAAAAAGTTTGTTCTCATGTTCCCATTTTCAAAGATAAAATACCCAAAAATCCTTAATAAATTATTAAAAAATTAAATTTTCCTTTTTAAATGATCGTTCAAAGATTTTGTTTGCTAAAAATTAAAAATAAATATTCTAGAAAGCGGGGTGTGATCATAAAAGAATTAAAATTTTAACAAATTAAAATTTTACCAATTTTTATAAATTTTAAAATAGACCTTTAAAACGTGATTCCTTGATTTAATTTATCTGATTTTAATCTGATTGAATTTTTAACGAATGGATTTGCAAAATTCTGTTAATTGTTTGCACAATTTTCTACTTTATTCAATCAATATCAAATTCGGAGAATCAATTCGAACTTTTTTCATAGAATCAATCAAATTGATTAAATTTTAACAACTCAATTAACCAAAAATCGTTCGCGTACAGAATAACAAAAAAAAAAATTATTTAATCGAGTCAAAATTGAATCATTGATATGAAGTGATTATAATTTATTCATAGATTCATAAAATTATTTATTTATTTAATTCAATAGGTAATAAAAAATTAAATAATATAAAATGAATTATCAAGCTCTGCTTTAACAGAAATAACTTTCGATTATCGATCTGAAAAATCTATACAAATTTAATTTTTTATCAATAGATTATCAAATCTGAAGCCGAATCCCCATATCTGGCAACACTGATGTGTATACAATGTAAACAATGAGTGCGGTTCTCTCTCTTAAATAAATTAAGTTATGACGCTTTTATTAATACGCATAATTTAAAAAATATTTTTAATAAACATTTATTATTTTTTTTTGTTTAGGGATTTGAGATGCAATCTTGCAATTTAAATAACTGTATGTTTTATATGTTGTCAATAGTATTTATTGTAAACTAGAATATTTTTTACACCAAGTTCATTATCAATTAAAAATTTAATTCATATGACTAAACGTTTAATTGAAAATGAACAAAAATCAAAAAAAAAAAAAATTAATTGAAATAATTTTGTCTGTGTAAGTACATTTCCAGAAAGTATTATTATTGGTATGTCGTCAACAAAATCGTTTCTGTTCTCTAAAAGTTAAGTTTTATAAATTAGCTTTAAAATTAACAAAATTGTGTTCTTTGTTTTTTTTTTGTAAGTCCTGTCAATTGTTGTTTTTTAATTTCGCTAAAACTATTTAATATTTTTAAGATTTTTCTTGTTTATTTAATGATTTTTGATTTTTCGACGAAAGAATATAAAAAAGAAATGCTTTACCAACAAACTGGCGCCCTGCGGCCAACGCTGTGTTTATCTGGTTTGAGCCTTAGAATGAACTAGTAAAATTAAAACTTAACACACGTTATGTAATATTCCCCTTTTGATTACACTGCGTGTCCCGATAAAAAAAAGTATGCGTCATATTTTTTGTATCATTGGAATAAAATTTTTCAAGTTTTAAAACATAAATTTAAATAAAAAAAGATTTTAACGTTATTTGTTATGGCAAATATAGTTAAGACCTTTAGTAACATTTGTATATCGAATTTGGTTAATAATTGTAAAGCTTTATAAGTAAATACATGTTTTATCTCAAATTTAATTACTTTTGCACAATTTTCATCCCATTTTAAAATTGCTCAAAACATTTGTTGTGTATAAGCAAAAACTCAAATCTGAACAATTACTTTGTGTCAAAAAGAAGAAAATACTGATCATAGAAAACACGGGAGATATATATACATAGAAAACACGGAAGATATAGATACAGCATAGCAAAAAAAGGTAATATAAGACTTCATCTATTAGTATAACACATTTGTGAATACCTTTATAAATGGCGTGTACCTAAATTCAGCAAAAAAGTTGCAATTTTTAAAGATAGACAGTATCTCGAAAACTAAGCGAGATAGGGCAAAATTGACAAAAATGTTGCTTCACCATAGTACTAAAATACTCCAATAATACAAATAGGCCAGTTCTGAAAGAGATCCCGAGGGATCCATTTTTATAAAACAGTCTATGTTAAGCAATTTTTTGATCAATTGTAAATAATTTTTGAAGCATTAGTACAGATTATTAGCCAGAAAATTTTATTACCATTAAATTGTAATTAAATTTTTTTGGCATTAGCATTATTGTATTAATGCTAAGGAATTTTTAATGAATCAATTTATTTTTAATCATACAAATATGTGTAATTTGAGCCAAATTATTCCCAAATTTCTTAAAATTAAGTTAAATTACTAAATATTTGGTGTGGAAGTCGCTGCATGTCTGAAATTCATATATAGGACCAATACCCTGTAAAATTTAATTACATCTCATAATAAATGTTATGTAACTTAACATTTGAATACAAAATGGAAGATTTAATTTATTGGAACTGGAAGCAAAATAAACGATATGGTTTGTAAAATGTTCAGATAAAAATCTGTTATATTAATAATACAACAGAAAATAAAATAAATTGTTTATATTCTGTAATCGCTGCTTCACAACCAAAATTCTACCTGTATTCGCATTCCGTCCTAAAGTGTCGATTTGCTATATTTCCAGTATTTTCCAATAGAAAAATGTCCACCTCACAAAAATGTCTATAATCTCTTATGATTGGGCAACTACATAGTTGAAAGTATTAAATAAATTGTAATGGTAATTTAACTTTTCATACCTTCAGATAAACTTATCACAAAAAAAGGTGCAAAAACCATAAAATATGTATTTTATTTCATCATCTACCAGAGTTAATACCCTTTAAGACTGTTGAATATAACCCATTTTAAGTCAAGTCTCTATTAAGAACATTACCAACACAAAACTAATATGTTTTGATATGTTTATAATATCCTTGATAATACCTCTTGAGACTTTCTACCACAAGAAAAGGATAAAATGTTAACTAACAAAAAAAAAAAAAATATTTGGTTACAATATTGAGTGTGTAATGCAACATTATATATGAATGGAAATTTGTAAAACGAACAAAAAAAAAAAATAATAATAGACATTTACGTGACAAAACTAGTCAATTGAACTGAAATTATAATAACAAAAATATAAGTACAGCGACATTTACATACAAAACTTTTTATTTTGGTAAAAATATTAACATTTTTACACTCATGTCTCAGTTTATAAACTTATTATTATTATTATTTTTTTTTTTGAGTGAAATGGTGTATTTCGTGTATATTTTTTTTAAGAGAATCAACACTCAGGGAGATGGTAAATCTTAGAATATTTGTTGAGTAGGTCCCTAAGTCCTTTCTTTCAAGCGACCGCGACTTTTGGCCCGATCCACCACTGGACAGAGAAATAAATCTCTTGACTTTCGACTCTTTCCACAACCTGGTGGTCAATTCTCGTTCTGTGATAATGTGAAGTGAAAAAAAAACTTTTCATTTTCGTTTTCATAAGCACTTTTCACTCGAACTTTTCACAAATACATAGTTTGCGATTCTCGTATGTATTATGTATTCAAAACAAATGTCAAAACAGAGAAAAACCTAAACAAAAGTGAATTAAGTTTGTAAAATTTATTTTAAATAATTATATAAAAATGTCTGAATTAATTGTATTATTGGATATTACTCAAAGAATTCGGGATGAACAAAGGCAAGACAATGACGTTACAAGCATTTCATTGCAGTAAATAATTTAATATTTCGTGATGGCCAAAATCCATTCGAGATGACAACCGACGAGCACTTCATGGATTTATATCGGCTTGCTTAAGTGAACTATATTTGGTGCGCGAATGAAGTCTAATATTACTTAAAGAAAAAAAAAACATTTCATAAAGAATAAAAATAAACTATAAATAAACCTTAAGTCACTTCAATACTTTTTTCATTTTGCACCGTGCTTTTGGGTCCCACTAAGACTGTTAAGGCTCGCCGCTAATTCGTTCCACTTTTCGTCTCTAAATTTGGCACCATCTGCAGTTACAAATCTTTTAATATGGGATTAATAATAGTGTGATTATGGTAATTAAACTAATTATCGTTCGCAATGTCCACATGCTTTTATAACTAATTAATTAAATACTCCTTTTAGCTTTCGCTTGCACGCTTTCCTCTTATATCCTTCTCCATGTTGATTTCACTTATAAATAGTCTTTGTAAACAATTGTTTCATATGCAAATATTTTGACAGCTGGTTGCACTGTTACACAAAACAAGAATCGACAGTGCTTTAAAGTCGTGAAAAAATCTTGTTTCGTTCCACTTTTTTTTTCATATGAAAACATTTTTATATTTCTTTAAATTTTTCACAGAACGCGAATCAAAAGAACTATGAAAACGTGAAAAACTTTTCATTTCACCGTTTCACAAAACGAGAATTGATCCCCTGGTCTAATATAGCACCCCACAAAAAGGCTCAGGTCCGATGAATGGTCGACGGCCCCTTTCGTTGCCCCCATTAACCTCATAGCCAGGATTCCACCCCATGGTGATGGAGTTATTCCTATCAAGTCGATAAATAATAATTATAAAATATTATTAAATAATGTTATTTTGAATTTCAACAAGATCGGTTCATAACTTTTAGAAAAATTATAAATTCCGATTTAAAAAAAAGTTTCGAGAAAAATTATCGATTCCGGCACCATTAAGTCTTGATCCTGCTGCAGCGGCAATATCCAGGCCATCTTTTTGCTATTGCTTATGACGAATTCGAATTTTCAAAACCATCAAACTCCTCAATAGATTACATTTGGTGCCGTGTAATAAAGTCATAGGCAATAAAGCCATATGACCTTATTTCACACCGCATTGGGAAATAATGCCATATGGCTTTATATGCGTTTGTCAATTGAAGTGGAAATAATGCCATACCAGTGTAAAATGCAATTAATTGTTACATATGTATTGCCAAAAGAATGAGTCGTAATTGTCAAGCGTTGAAAAGGTAAGGCGTACAGGCGTTGGAAGGGTGCCGGCGCGGCGTCTTCGCGGATTTTGATTGTTGCTCTTCAACATATTGAAGCATTGTTTTTTCTGGCGACTGGCTATGCATGAAGAAGCGTTAGTTTATAAGAGCACATTTTTCTTCCCAAGCATTGTACCCAATTTGCCGTGCCATTATCAAGGATGGCACGCACATTCATATATTGTTAATTTTTCAAAAATCGATTCACATTTATTACACGGCACCATTACATTTTAACTCCAGCTTTGCAGAACTTCAGAACAAAAGTGTTACAGAATATTAAAATCTTCTTTGTCATTATTAGAAGAGTATCAAATCCTCGGTAAAGTTATATGTAGTAAACAACAATTACTGTGGAAATATTTCGTTAAATTTAATTCTTAACTTTTTGAATCGTCAGTCAGAGTAGTTCCCCCACTCATTTTTTTTAGAATTCGCTCTAATGCAAACAAAAATGTATAACCAGTTCATTGGGATATGCAAGCTTGTATTTAATTTTATATATTATTATATATATTTACATATGTCAGTATGGATTACCATATCTAATTATATATTATATAATTTTTTTTAAATCACGCCATATATAACCACATCTAGTTATATATTGATCTTTATAAAAATTAATATGATTTATATGATAAGATATGGTATATATTTTATCATATAATATTATGTGTAATACTGTGTTTAATTTTTTATTGCTTACACGGGACGATATTATATATTTATGACTTATACAGAACCATACATACATATATACTTATATATGGCTTATAAAGAACAATGTATAATTATTTATGTTATCTAATATTTGAGATATAATAACATATGGTCCATTATCAAAAATAATTCTTAAAATGGTATGAGATATAAATATATATGATGCAATATTTAGTTCAATATAATAAATTTTTTGATATAGTATAAGATATAATTATATATGGTACAATATTTGCAAATAAATTTGAGATATTATATATAGGTGCATATCTAGTGTATTTTATTAAATATCATATGATATACAATAAGATATAATTCGATTCCCTTCCAGGGAGATATTTTTTTCTTGTTTTTTTAAATTTTTTTCTATATTAATATTTTTTATATATATATATATAACCACATCTAGTTATATATTGATCTTTATAAAAATTAATATGATTTATATGATAAGATATGGTATATATTTTATCATATAATATTATGTATAATACTGTGTTTAATTTTTTATTGCTTACACGGGACGATATTATATATTTATGACTTATACAGAACCATACATACATATATACTTATATATGGCTTATAAAGAACAATGTATAATTATTTATGTTATCTAATATTTGAGATATAATAACATATGGTCCATTATCAAAAATAATTCTTAAAATGGTATGAGATATAAATATAAATGATGCAATATTTAGTTCAATATAATAAATTTTTTGATATAGTATAAGATATAATTATATATGGTACAATATTTGCAAATAAATTTGAGATATTATATATAGGTGCATATCTAGTGTATTTTATTAAATATCATATGATATACAATAAGATATAATTCGATTCCCTTCCAGGGAGATATTTTTTTCTTGTTTTTTTTAATTTTTTTTTCTATATTAATATTTTTTACAAAACTTTAAAATTTTACCCCATTTTGGGACAGCAAGCAAGAACTAGAAATTTTTGGTAGAACATAAGATATTTTTTGTTTCTAATAATCTAGGTACATTTAATTTTTGTTTCCATAAGTCCATAAGTCCATAAGATATATAACTATATATAATTATTTATAATATTACACATAGTTATATATAATTATATAAAATCAGATAAGTACAGAACCAATTTAGTTTAATTTTTTTTTACTTTAAATTTTAATAAACTAGATTCCGTATAATATAATCTGATACAATTCGATATGACATTTTCCGGATAAATTTGGATCTTAATCATTCTAAATCCCCAAATATATTGTTGGATCTAATTTTATCTGTCATTTTTCGTATCAATTTAGATCAGCTGGATATTACCGCAGTATTAAAGAATATCAAATTGTATAAGATTAATTGTTACACTAGATAATTTTTTTTTACCCGGAAAATATCCCACCTTCAGATATTACCGATTTCATATTAATCATTCCAAAACTGCAACTTCATGTTCATTTGCATTTTATGTAAATACTTGGCCGTACAACAAGGGATATATGTTAGTTTATAAAAATATGCAATCAAAGTATGACTTCACCAATCCTATAAGATATTGAATAAAATGTACTTCTCGTATTCGGGTATTTTGTGATGTGAGATATTGACGACACCCATACAAATTGTTTTTCTATGTACTGTAATTTTGTTTCAGTCGAAGTATTCAAAATGTATACCATTTATACACATAAGTATGTGGGTGTGTTTGTAATATTGTGTAAATGGCTGTATTTTGGCCTCTATATATGTAGTTTTTGAAAACAAAACAAAAAAATATTTAAGAGGGTTGTTGCTTGTTGAAAGGAATATTGTATTTTTTTGCGAAATTTCTATTTGATTCCATTAAAACGAACAAAATGTTTTGTATCTCATGTATTGTTATGTTTTGTATATTGAAATTTATGTTAATGTCATTATTGTAAAAATATCATTCGAAACCCCTTCTTCTCAGTAAAAAAAAAAAAATTGACGGATACTATTTATGTTGACATTTATTTTTTAAAAGAGGGTGTTAAATGTCCTTAAACTTTATAGTAATAATGAGTATATAACAGCTAGGACAAAGAACCAGTTTTTTAATCAGCACTTAGTGAAACATTTTGATGGAAAATGTTTAACTTAAGTAAAAATTCTTACTTTTTGCTGACTATAAACGTAAATCCTTAAGAAAAAATTAAAATCATTTATGAATTTCATATTTCATTTGTGAGCACAGTGGTCTACTACATGGAGTAAAATCCGAGGCCTTACAAAAAAAAATAGTTATTTGGATTTAAAATGAATTTTATTCTTCAATGTCATCTCCGTTAAGTGAAAACCACTTCTTCCAACGATCCCCTAACATCTTGATACTCTTGATAAAAAATACGATTTGTCAAACTCTTCCAAATAGACTTCCGTCTCTGATATAACTTCTTCATTTGAGAAAAATCTCTTTCCCTGGAGCCATCTTTTCAGATCTGGTGGATACGGGGGTAGGGAATCAATTCTGCTTTGGCAGATGAATGCGCCGTTGCACTGTCATGATGGTACAATTTTTTATTTTTTTTATTTAAGTGTGGTCGTTTTTTCTGAATTTCTTCATCCCATCTCTTCAATAACTCAACATAGTGCTTGACAGTTATTGTTTTTCCTTTCTCCAAGTAATTAATAAATATTATACCACGTGCATCCCAAAAAACACTGGCTATTATCTTTCCAGCCGATTGTTGAGTCTTTAGCCGCTTTGGTCGGCTTTCGCACGCTTGTTACCACTCAACAGTATATAATAATGAATCCACATCTCGTCCATTGTTGTGGGATGCTGCGAGGTAAAAGTTCTGTTGAATCTACTTCAAAGATCTCCAAAACAAAGTTTGAATCGTGAACACGTTTAAGTTTTTGTTCAGCTGTGCGGCAGCCATCGAGCAAAAAGCTTTTTTATTTTTAAATGATAATATATGCAGAACTCGCTCTGTTGATATCTTTATGATGCCAGCAATTTCACTCACTTTAATCCTTCGATCATCCAATACAATATGATGCACTTTTCTTAATAATTCTTGTTTAATCAAAACACCAAACTCTTTGCATTCTATTTTTTCCATGGGTGGCATTCAATACCTTTTCATAATAACGGTAGTTGGCTACCACAGCCATTTTAAGACCGATATGAAAATTTTAAAATCGCAATTCCATTAAAGGCATTTGTCTTTTTGTGTAATCGGGTTTATTGCGCTATTTTACCAGCTTAATTTTGAAATATCTTAAACTACCTTTAAAATAACGCTAAACTACCGAAACACCGATTTATAAAGGTATTTTGCAGATATAACCCAAAATAAAATAAATCCCGTTATATTACATGTCACTATTGGAATCGTAGGTTTAAAATTTTCGTATCGGTACTGATCGGAGCGTGGTCGACAACTACCGTTATAATAAAAAGGTAGTGCTTACCAACCATGATTTTTTCTCAAACTTTAAAAGCAACATCCTTTTTATAACGGAATCTTTTTTTTCAAATTTTGACACAATTTTGTAAAATATTGGCACTTGTCATGCCATCTCTATGTGAGGCCACGTACTTTTTAATCCATTTAGTAAATCCTTCAAAACAAACTTAAAACAATAAAGGTTGATCCAAATCATACATGCGCATTGTGGCAATTAAAACCTTCTAATTATAAAGTTAGTTGTCTATCACGCTCTGATCAATACCGATACGAAAATTCTAAAACTGTGATTTTAATAGTGACATATGGGTTCTAATTTCACGGGGTTTATTTCATAATATTACTTGTTAAATTTTGTTATATCTGCAAAATACCGTTATAAATCCGTAGTTTAGCGTTATTATAACGGTAGTTAAGGATGATCAAAATTGAACCGGTAAAATAGCGCAACAAACCTGGTTATACAAAACAAAACACTTGCTTTTAATGGATTCGTCATTTTAAAATTTTCTTATCGGTCTTGAAGTAGCTGTGGTAGCCAACTACCGTTATTATGAAAAGGTATTGAATGCCAACCATGTACATGAGACTAATTGAATAAATGAATTAATTAATGATTTCATTAGCATTTCATTGATATCAATTTTTGTTTGATTTCATTGATTAATGGCAACTTTTTTTTAAATTCTATTGCAATTACTTAAAAATACTTAAAAAATTTTGACCGTTTTGGCTAATACCTCAAAAAATATTGAGATAGCTGAAAACGGGCGAAATTTTTGCTCTCCTAGAGTGTCAATATACTGCGAAATAGAAAAAACGCCAGATCCGTTAAAGATCCCGAGAGATCCATTTAAAAAAAGAAACAGCCTTTGTAAAGCCATTTAAACATTAATTGTAAAAAGGGGGATTTTTTTGTAAACAAATACTATTT
Source organism: Eustalomyia histrio (assembly GCA_949748255.1). Lineage (NCBI taxonomy): Eukaryota > Metazoa > Arthropoda > Insecta > Diptera > Anthomyiidae > Eustalomyia > Eustalomyia histrio. The sequence goes on from OX456527.1 coordinate 49,274,777, forward strand.
TTGATCAATTGTAAATAGTTTTTAAAGAATTAATATGATTTCATTAGCACCATAATAACTCAACTAATGCTAATGAAATTTTAATGCCAATGAAAAATCCCCAAGATCTTAACTAAACTTAATTTCTTTTGGTTTATTATGGTTTTATTAAAAATAACAAATATTGCCATTATTTATGCCACGGCTGGCTTCGCAGTAGCTCATACTTCTGGTTTTATCTCACGAATTGTTTGGCAATATTAGCCTTAAGGATGTGGATCGTTTTTAGCGTAGCATCGGTCTAAAACGGAATACCACAAGAAACAGTCTAAAGGGTCCAAGGCGACCAATTGACATCGCCAAGGCGACTGTTAACACGATTACCGAACTTATTGCGCAAAATATTAATTGTTTGATGAGCTGTGTGACATGGTGCGCCATCCTGCTGAATCTAAAGACTATCTTACATTTCTGCCCATAAAAAGCGCTTGCCGTTGACTGAAACTTCGTTTTCAGCAGTATATATGAAAAAAATCCATACTAAATTCTCACTCTGTGGATGCATTGGATTCTCGACAATGACATATGGGTTTTCCAATCACCAGATGCGGCAGTTTCGCCGCCGAGATATAAAGATCGTCGTCAGAAAATTCGTAGTACGAATCGAGCTTTTGTAAAGCCCCATTTCAGAAATCGCAATAAAGTATATCTCGTTTGCCTTCCATTGCTGAGTCAATTGGACCTTGTAGGCAAATAATCCGTTATCTTTGTGCAAAATTCTAATCATGCTAGTGGGTGAAATGCAGAGCTGTTAAAATTGATGGCGGGTCAATGTTCTTGGAATGAGTTGCACACTTTCGGCCACAGCAGTTACATTTTCATCGGTACACACAGTTCGGCAACGATCACCAAGAGATGTTATTAAATACATAAAAATTTTCCAAATTAGTTCGACGGCAAATGAAAGTATAACATTAGTATATCAAAACTTTCAAAAGGTTTTGCAAATTTAGCTTTTACTGAGTTTTTATAGCATCTTAAAGTTACCTTATATTTTACCTTTTTTATTTAAGTTAATGAATTAAAAAGAGGCAACAATTTGAAGATACATCACGTTACGTATGGCTAACTTGAGCCCTTACGATTAAAAAAGTCCACGCCAAAAATATGGAAGAATGTCGAATCTTTTTCTACATATTGTTTGAATTTATCATTAACTTTTTTTGTTATTTTATACTAATTTTTTGCACTAATTAAATATAAAATATATTTTCTTTACACACAAAACAAACGTTGTTTGTTCAACATATTATCTAAACCATCCAAAATTATAATCGTAAATAACAACTGGTTGCCAACCATTAACCGTTATCAACAAAAAAAAAAAAGTTTAAGGAAAACAAAGTTTAAACTTTAAAAATTTGTTAACTGCCTTTAGAATGCGTTACAATTAATGTTTAACACATAAGTTTATGAAATCGCGTGATGTATTTATAGTTGGTTGGATGGGTGCGTGAGTGTAGTAAGGAAAGTGTCTTAATAATAATCCAATGCACCGTGGCATATATATAAAATATTTTAGAAACAATTCAGACATTTTTTATTTTTGCTAATCGGATTGCAATAAAATTTCTTAAAGTCGCAGACGATGGTTATTTGAATTTTAGTTGGACTAATAGATGGATAACTTCACACTGAAAACAGATTCACTGTGACTACTAATTTTTTTTTGGCAATCGAAGGGTTAATTGGGCACACTTATATACAGGGTGGGCCATTTAAAATTTTAAATTTGAATTGACTATGAAAAAAGTACTTATTATTTTTCCAAGTTTCTGGTTTAATTGAAAAGTTTGAACTTTGTCATTTAAGAATGGAACAAAATATCAGTCATATGACTGCCACGACTGGGTCGGCAGTAACTCATCCAAATCTCTTCAATGGCAACTTCGATTTTATGTTTCAACATTTCTAGATGGTTTGCGTAACATTTATCCTTAATGGCTCCCCACAACAAAAAATCCAAAGGGTTTAAAATACAGCTCCGAGGCGGACAATTGATATCACAATTTCGGCTGATTATTCGATTTTCAAAAAAAGTGCGTAAAATATCGATGGTTGCGTTGTGTGTGTGACATGTGGCCCCGTCTTGTTGAAACCAAATGTCTGTCGTCCATGTCATTCTCTTGAATTTTTGAAAAAAAAAAAAATTCGTTGAGTATGGCACGGCAACGCTCGCCGTTGACGGTAACGGCGGCTCCTTGCTCATTTTCTAAAAAAATGGTGCATTCAGATAAATGATATTGTGTTCCATTCCTAAATGACAAAGTTCAACCTTTCCAATAAAACCAGAAATTTAAAAAAATAATCAGTACTTTTTTTATAAACGATTCAAATTTTAAATTTTAAATGAAAAATATTTCAATTGTATCGGGAATACATTTGATTACCACAACCAAATAATTTAGTTGCTGAATGTTTATTGTAATCTCTATATATAAAGGAATAACGTTACTGCACTTGCTAGTTTCTAGCTTCTAGTTTTTTCTACATCGATGTAAATCAAATCGGGACCTTGATTTGACAGATTGCTATTCTTTTTTTTTTTTGTGGAACGGTTGGAGCTAGGAAGCTGAAATTTGGTATATATGTATCCGCAAGACCAGATTTTTGGAAATTCCTTCAGGGAGGGGCAAAAGGGGGAAAAACTCCGCTTTGAAATCATGTCTAAATGACTTTGCCTAAAAACCTGAAACTGAAGAAACATTTTGGAATTTTCGACAAGGACGTGATAAAAATAGAAATTGTGGCTCAAAGGGCGAAAAGCTTTTCTCTTAATGACCAGCATAAACCGGTAGAGCTAGAAAGTGTAAATTATTTTTAAAGGTTCCTCCTTCGGTAAATACAAAAAACTGCAAAAACCTCCCCCTTGAAACTAGGAATTTGAAATATTGCATGTAGGCTCCTCTTGCTGCGTAGACATCTGTTTAGAGGAGATTTTTGGAAATTCCTACGGGGAGGAGCAAAAAGGAAAAAGTCTCTTCCTTGTCGGCCTGCCCAAATCCCTTTAGCCGGAAACCTAAAAACTGAAATGCATGTTGGCTAGGGTTAGCCCATACTCTTAACTGGAAGAACGGAATTTTCTGGCATGCATATGGGGAGGCGAAAAAGGGGAGCCTGCTCAAACTCCCTTTTGCTAGAAACCGGAAATTTTATGTACCTGTTTCTTGTAGTATGGGCTAACCACTGATTTTTTGAAATTTTTACGAGGTAGAAAAAAGTCTCCCCCGTAAAGTCCTGTCAAAACCCCTTTTGACAAGAAACCTGAAATTTAAAATATGGCTGTAATATAAAATACATGTGTGTTCCTTTGCGTGTTTGGTCATGCTCTAATGCTATAAAAAGACACTATTTTCATCTGGGGACTCCGGCAAGTATTAAGTTTATTTTGGAAAAATCGATAGAGATGTTAAAATCATTAAATTGAGAAACAATAACATAGTAAAAATCATTTTAAATTCTTCAATTGATTGGAAAACGTTCAGTAGAGATACAGACTTTTAATAATTTTATAAATAGAAAAAATAATCAGAACCTAACAGTACTACTTCAAATATGATAATTTTTCGACGGGATAAATATTTAAAATTTTTGAGATTAACTATTAGAAAACGATCTCATAATATGACAAGAAATCTGATTATTTAAATAAAAAATTTGTAGATAGACTTTCTAACGCTTGAAGTACTTTAGATTAAAAACATAAAAATTTTAAAATTTGTAATTGCTATTTCTCAGATTTTAGGTTCGAATTTGTTTGAATCAACATTTATTTTACCAATACGACACTTATTTTCTTTATTTTAAAAGCTTAAAATAAAAACAATTAAAAACTAGATAACCGAGGAACTGGATAACCGAGTTTTCTGTTAAACAACATTTCAATTTTGCAAACAAAATTTCGATATAAACCCGAGTTTTCGGTTAATCGATTTGAAAACACTTATCGCCAAAACTTAAATTAAAATACACTTTTGCTACGATATGAAATTTCAATGCAATGGGATCAGCCAGTATGGAATAATTGAACTAATTCTAAAATATTATAACTTGACCCACTGTTCACAATGTCTGTTACAATACATTGTAAACTTTTTAATATTTTTTGTAGGCGTTATGTTTCTATTGCTTAACCGTATTCCCCATATTTTTTCTCTTTTGTAAAAACATTGTCTTGAACGCATATTTCTTTTAATGTACTTAGCTTTCTGTTAAATATTAAATTTAACCTATAAACGATTTTAAACGGTTTATTTGTATTCGCAAAATTATGCCAAAAGTGTTTACGAACATAAACAACAAAAAAAAAAAAAACAAACTGTAAAACAAAATTAATTTAGCGCTTAATTGGCATTCATTTGTAAATGTAATTAAATTATTAAAGGGTATTTAAAAAAACATAAATTTAAACACAATGAATGTAATCATTTAAATGAGATTAGAAATACACGAGGAAATAAATGAGAATATGCATGACCAAAACTTTTTGATTAAAAAACGGGATTTTAGTTCAATCTTGTATCGATTCGTTGATTCTTTAAAATCGTATAGGAACATATTTCTAGGAAATTTTAATTTCGTTTGACACAGCGTTAATATACACATATTGTCTATTAGAGCCGAAGTTAAAATTCCACCAAAAAATTCGGTTAAGACGACTGAATTTTGATTAGAACACCCAAAATATTGAACAATCACATTTGAATTTGGTTGTGCTAACTGAATTTATTGGTTGTGGCAACCAAAAAACACTTTTCAGTTTCCACTTTATTTTTCTGTGTGTAGTTATGGGATAATATTAAATGTTTATATATCTTTTTATTTGTCAATCATAAACCCATCATTAAAAAGGTAGTAAAAGGTGGTGTAATGGGTATCACCCTATTGCAAAGTGCAGCCTTTTTTTTTGCAAGTGGATTTGTATGTTAGTTTCGCTTTGACATTCGCGTGTCTAACGCTATGCTTTATAAGATTTTGGAACCCATCTACGACATGGATAAATTTTCATAAAAATAGTTCATAAGTGACGAGGGTAATTTTTATTTCAGCGGCCACATCAATAGGCGAAATTCCCGGATCTGGACTAAGAAAATCCATTTCGTGAGAAAAGGTAATTGAACCTTTTTTGAAGGAGCCGACGGTAACGCTATTACAGTGAACGGCTACCGTTATAGGGCCATGTTGACTAAATTCTTCTTATCGGAAGTTTAGAATCTGAATGTGTGAGGACATGTGGTTCCAACAGGAAAGGGACACTTGTCATACGCAATACAAGCGCATTTCAAATGATGCCTTCCCAGCGCATATAATCTCTCATTTTAGTGATTTTGTTAGGAATATTTGAAGTGTAACCAAATTGGAGCTGGAATTTGAAAAGTTTACACCACAAATGCTACGCACAGTTATGCAAAATATAATCGAATGGGCCTAAGTTTGCTCATCGCCGACGGCAGACATTTGCGGGACATTATTTTTGCACAATTATTTGAAACAAAATTGTTTAAGTACTCACAAACATAAGACAAGTCAACAAATAAAAAAGTTGCCGAGATATCGTTAGTGGTTTTGTATTAGGTGTCCATTGGTAAAACCAAAAATATTTCGAATTTTTTTTTCTACGTGTAGTTTTGGATCTACTGTCAGTTTTGAATAGTGGTTGTGATCAAAATCTTCGGATTTTTAGTGTTATCGATTCATTTCTGTAAATAAATTGATATTAATACCATGTCCTTGTCGCGAAGACTTTGTTCTAATGACCCAAATGGGTTCTGTTACATTTGTGGTGAATATACAGTTAAAAAATTCATAAAACCTGTAACTGATTTTGTAAAAAGTGCTTATTTTTTTTATTTTAAAATGAAAATTGGAGACCAATACAAGCCGTGGATACCACAAATTGTATGTAAAAGAAGCCGTATGAGAGTCGGAGTGCCCATGCAATGAAAAGAGCCAAAAAATCACTTCGATGACTGTTACTTCTGCTGTGTAAGTTTAAGAGGCGATAACGTTAAAAAAATGATTTATCCTGATTAAAAATCGGCTAGAAGACCCTTACCACATTCAGAGGAAGAACCTGTTCAAATATTTTATTCAATACTTGAACCATCATTTTAAAAAAATTTTAATGAGCAAATCTTTAATGAAATAAGTAGCGACAGTGATTTCGAAGGAATAGCGTCTACAGAGCCAAAAACTTTTACCCAAGCAGAATTAAATGATTTGGTAAGGGATCTTGAACTATCTAAAGAATCTGCAGAGGTATTGGCTTCTAGATTAATAGAAAAAAAACGTGTTGGCGTCAGGTACACAAGTGACGTTCTATTGTACAAGAGAGAGACAGACTTGCTACCATTTTTTCGTTCAAAAAATTATATTGTTTTTTGTTCGGTTATTCTCGCAATGGGCTTTTAAGAATACAAGCCAAATAAATGGCGTCTTTTTATATACATCTCTAAACGAATCGTTAAGTGTGTCCACTTACACAACGGCAATAAATATGGTTCAGTTCCCATTGCTCATTCTACAAAATTAAAAGAAGAATATCAAAATATTTCACTTGTGCTAGAAAAAATCAAATATAGCGAACACGAATGGAGTATTTGTGTTGATTTAAAAATGGTTAACTTCCTTTTAGGACAGCAAAGTGGATACACCAAATATCCATATTTTTATTGTCTGTGGGACAGCCGTGCCAAACATCAACATTAAGAAAAAAGAGATTGGCGCGTTCGTGAGACGATGGAACTGGGACAGCAGAATGTCATTAATCCACCTTTGGTTGCAAGAGATAGAATAATATTGCTCTCCTTGCACATAAAATTAGGTCTTATGAAACAATTTGTTAAGGCGCTAGATAAAAATGGCCAATGTTTTTCTTATATATATAACAAGAAAATTTCCTGGAAAGATGAAAGCGGGAATTTTCGATGGCACACATATAAGAGTTTTAATAAAAGATAATAATTTTTTAAGTTCAATGAATGATTAAGAACGACTTGCGTGGACTTCTTTTCACGATTTCACCAGGACCTAAAAACTATGGAAGAGAGGTACCAAGGCCGATGGGATCAGCATATGATGGCTGACTACAGCTGGGGGATGCAACGTGATTGTCCCAATACACTTCATTCACGAAAGTCGTGAAAAAGAAAGTTTTTATGTACATAATAATATAAAATAATGTTGAATAATGTAATTAATTAGTTTTTGTTGTATTTTTTTTCCTGCATCAGTCAAAATCTACAAAATCTACATCAAAATCTTTGCTATTAATGTTTTTAGAAAGTATAAAAAGTTTTTTTTTTATTTGTTCAGCCCAAAAGTTAAAAATTCGAAAATTTTACATTTATTTAATTAATATTTAAATGAAATTGTAAAAAAAAAATATTTCAAATCTAATAAAATTATTCACAGCAACAATAGATTTCCATGAAATTGTTCCATTTTAATGAAATGGTTTCATTAATACTATGAATGGAAATTTTATCAGTGTAGGATATCAAAAATAAAAATTGAGATATGTTGCTGCCATGCAAATAAAATTTTGATATGCGATTTGTACAAATCAAAAAATTGATTAAGAAAAACTTTAACTGAATTGGATTTTCTCATGGGTGCAAATTTGTCGAACGGTGTTATACAGACAAATATTGTACTACATACTTAGTTCTATATGTATTTTTTAAAGGTTATTATCATAAGAAATTCAATCAAGGTTAAATTAATAATGTACTAATTTCCTAAATGTCAATCAAGTTTAAATTGAAAGAAAACAAGTCAGACATATGATGAACTCAATTGTGTTATAGGATTTACATAATGATCGATACAATTTAAATCTCTTATACATCTGAGACATAACATATTATTGTAAGGGGTGGTAAATGATTCCCTTATGTTTTAACATAAATTATTAAACTTTTAAGTACATTACTTTTATTAAAATTTTAATATTAGCTTGTAACAGGGGACATGGTCCAGATACGCAACACAAATGTGTACCTTTATATATTTATTAATATTTATGTACATATATATTTCAATACATAATGTTTATTACCCATAACACATCATGTAAAATTTACATTTACATTGTAAATGTATAAATATAAATTTAGTATCCATAAAATATTAAAAAAAAACAACAACTACAAACATATGAGTAGGTTATAAGAATATACAAATATACCTGTAAACATATTTTTATTTTACTTTTCAATTGTACATAATAACACTCGTAAATGTACTCTAATTTATAGCCGTAGTAAAATTTTAGTCTTTACCGCATGAATACCTTCTTCTCTGGCACTTTTTTTCTTACCTTATAAACTTAAAAATATGAGCACCCTTTTGTTGTGGTGGCTAGAAGGATATTGAATTACACTGTTTCCTATGTTTCGTTCTTCTACATAAGTGAAAATTAAAGTAACAAATCAAATCGTAACATAAAACAAGTAAAAAAGGGCTAAATTTGGCTGTGCCGAATCTTTGAATACCCTCCACCATAGGGGCTGAAGATGATATACGTATATACTAAATTTTGCATGAACTGTAATATGAATATGTTTTGTCAATTTATGTAACGAACTTTTGTTATTTAGTTTTAGTAATGTTATTTATTTAGTTTTAGCAATGTTATTTACAGAGGTCTGCTCTGTTAGCGACTTTAACATTGTTGATTTTTACGTTAACTTAGTTATCAGAGTAACACACATATAGCTCTAAGAATGTTATTATTCTCTATGTAAGCCAATAAATGTAATCGAACAATAAGAAGACTTAATAACATTTTTACTTACTTAACAGAAAAAAAATAGATACAGAAAAATTGAACAAATTTGTATGGAAAATTTAGAGGTACCTTCACATTTGCACTCATAACTTTTGAACCGCTTAACCGATTTTGCTCATTTTAAATACCAAACTGCTCGGGAGGATGTTCAATAATCTGGGTTAAAATAGGTTCCCCCGGTTGCGTCTTCGCGTCGTGATCGCCATTTCAACAGACGGACAGACAGACAGACAGACGGACATCGCTAAATCGACTTAAAATTGCAAAAGGATTACGAATATATATACTTTTTGGGGTCTTAAACCTATATTTCGACATGTTACAAACGGAATGACAAACTGATATATACCCTCACCATATATGGTGGAGGGTATAAAAATAAAATATAAAAACAAATGTAAACAAATAACAGTAAAACACACAAATGTGCCAAAAGGAGCTTTCCAGGTTTTTTAACTCTATGTAATCTATTATTTTCTTGAGGCTGTTCAGTAATAAACTTTATGTATGTATGTACTTCTTCATAGTATTTTGAATTATTGTGCATAAATTCCAAATCTGCAAACGTGAAAAATTCATAGATTTACAAGGAAACTGTATTATGTTATGATCTTTCATCTTAATGAAATTTGAATATTTTGTAGAGAAAAGAAATCTATGGTTGGGATCAGGGATGGAAAACATGGTACAATTGTACTTTTTTTTGGTACATTTTTACCTTGGTTGGTACCGTGGTACTACCGCGGCTCATTTAGTACAATTTAAAATTTTTTCATAATTTCAATTTATAACTTGATAAAACAACATAATATAAAGTCGACTTTTTTTAAAAGCAACTTTAAATTAAAAACCTGTTTTTATATATTCAGCTACTATAGTAAAAAATAAAGTCAGTTTTAAGTTGAACCGGCTCTAAATTGGTGTCACAACAGATGTACCAAATGTTTCCATACACATTGTACTAAAATATTCGGAAGTAGCAACATTGAACAGCTGATTTTAAATTACCTCTCAAACCAAAAACAAAAAAAAAAATAAGAAAAAAGTGTATAATTGTTAAAAAGCTATTTTTTAATAGCAAATCCTGAAAAGGTTTAATTGTCCTTCAAGGGAAGCGGACAACCAGAAAAAAAGAGTAAAATTTTACAAAGTTTTGTGGGAATTATACGACTACATAAAATTTACGAAAAATTTTGTTTCACCCGGTCAATTTAAATTTTTTTAAGTCTTTTTAGTGTCTAAGCAAATTTGACTCAATACGATAAAATTGTTAAAAAAAAAAACGGAAAAAATTTGGTACCGTGAGGATCGAAAAAGTACGATTTGTTTGTCTAGTTGGTAGAATAACAGAAAACATATTTTCCATCCCTGGTTGGGATGTCTGAGATTATTGGAAAAAAATTACTCATTTTTAATTTCGTTGGCATTTGATTATATTTTTAAAAAGGGATTTTTAAGAGCAATTTTCTGCTACATACCTTTTTCGGTACTTTTTTGTTGTTGTTTTAACCATTGTAATAATTTTGCGGTACTTTATATAGATATGTACATTGGTACGACTGAGACTTATAGGGTGGTCTAAATACAGGTATCTGCTATGTTATTTTGACACTGATAATTTTTTTCTGTTCGAAATATTGAGTCGCATTTTATGCACCAGAATGATAAGAATTTTGCAAAGTGATCTCGGTTTACATATTCGCTTACAAGGTACAATTTATTAAGACACTGAAGGCAAATCATTCAGTTCGCATGGCTTCTCAGTTTTAGCCTTACAGAAGCTACAGTCGGACATTGAATCTGTCTGAAAATTCTTCTATGTTGATGAGGCGCATTTTCGTCACGGTGGCTGTTTCATCAAATGAAATTGCCGCATCTGGTGATAAGAAAACCCGCACACTATTGTCGAAAAGCCAATGTAACCACAAAGTGTGAATGTTTGGTGTAGATTTTTAAGTGGTGGCATCATTAGCCCATTTTCTCCAAAATGCTGCTGAAAACATTTCAGTAAACGGCGAGCACTACAGAGCCATGATTAAGGACTTTTTATGGGATGAAATTGAAGATATAAACTTGTATAATCTTTGGTTTCCCCAGGATGGCGCACCATGTCACATATTTCATAAAACACCGCACTAAGTCCGGAATTGTGTTAACAATCGTCTTTGCGATGTGAATTGGCCGCCTCGGTGCTGCGATATGCCCCAAATAGACTCTTTCTTGTGGGTGCTGTTAAAGGACGATGCTATACGGATAATCAAGAAACGATCCGCACCCTTAAGGCTAATATCGACCGAGCCATTTGTGAGATAGAATCAGAAACCATCAACAAAGTCTTGGAAAATTGGACTAACAGGAAGCTGCTGCAAAGCCACGGCAGCCACATGAGGAAATCGTGTTCCATAAATAATGGAAATATTTGTTATTTCTAATATAGCTATAATCTCAATAAACATTTTTGCTGGAATTAAAGCTGAAATCAAGTGTTATTCTAGTTTTTTTTTCTAATTTCAAGCCTTGATTTATACTTTAATTACACTTTAATTTAATAGCATATATCAGCAAAACAAATACGGGAATTCAAGTCGAACATTACAATGAGAATATACTCAAACTCAAGCCCTGAATCACAGTTAAATTCAAGTTCAAACAACATAATAATAACACTTGTTTTTAAGCCATAACTTCAAGTTTAAACAAAGCCATAAAAACGCGGTAATAGTTGGTTGTAGTACAATTTATAAACACTTTAACATACATTTTTATAATTTTAGTTTTGTTTATTTAATCTTGATTTTTTGACGTTCGATGTTTTTTTATCTAGAAGCGTAGAAATTTTGTACAATTTTTTGAAATAAGAACAAAGACAATGTAAGGTCAAATTTTAGCTCCAGATAAATGTGGCTTACCTTTTCGTTAAAATTAATGGATGAAATTCAGATTTAAATCTTCACAGGAAAATTGTAAATTTAAACAAGTATTTTAATTTTATTTTAAAATAGTAACAATCAACAAATTATTTTCATTTGTATGAACTTGATTTTGACTGTAAAAAAAACACTTACAATAAAGCACAATAGAAGCAATATTTAAAGCACTTGTATTTTTAACTTTTCAATGTTTTATGGAAATACGTATATCAAAAAAAAAAAAATAACTTTACTTAATTTTATTTCATTTTTAAAAAGATACTTGTATTTGGACCACACTTTATATTAAGCCTTGTTCCGTTTAAGCGCATATGTATATGCATTTCTTTTTATTTCAATATTCAAGCGGTTTCAGGTTTTATAGTGATTGTCCCCAAACTCAAATTTTTGCATTATTTTCGCAACCCTATGACCTTAATAAAGGCAATATGGGTATCAAATGGAATTTGCATTCAATCTCAGTTTTGCTTAAATGCATTTTTATACCCTCTACCCTACATGTTGAGGGAGGGTATATATAAGTTTATCATTCCGTTTGTAACATGCCGAAATGTAGGTGTAAGACATTCGTGATCCTTATGTAATTTTAAGTCGATTTTGCGATGTCCTCTCTGTCTGTTAAAATGACGATCACAACGCGAAGACGCAAGCGGGCCTGTCTCAAGCAGTTCGGTATTGAAAATGAGCAAAATCCGTCCAGCGGTTAAAAAGTTATGAGTGAAAATGTGAAGATACCTCTAAATTTTCCATACAGATTGGTGTATTTTAGTAAAATTTCATGGTACATAATATATTTTCTCATATTTTTTCACCAGTTGCTTAGAAATGAATAATATTTTGTATTCAAATATTTTTCACCACAAAATTTTTTTTTTCCACAAAAATTTTTTTTTACCACAAAATTTTTTCACCTGAAAATTTTTCCACCAAAAAATTTGTTTTCGCATTCAAAAAAGTTTTTCACCTCAAAAAATTTTTTTCATCTCCATAATTTTACATTGTTTGTAACAAAAACAGTAGGGACGATTTTTTTAGGATATTTGTGGAGGGTATTCAAAGATTCGACATAGCCGAATTAAAGCCTTTTGTTAATTGTTTTTAATTTACTTAATTTTAGCCTAAAAAGTGCAAAATTATTCAAAATTATTAAATTTTAAAACAACAACAAAAAAGGCGTGAGTTTTGAGGGTATATGACCGTATATGCTCACCAATGAACATATATAAAACTTCATATATAGTATATGTATGTATACTTTTCCTATATGCCCGCCCGTATACTAAAAAACTTTTTGTTTATTTTTCAACAAAAACATAATTTGTTTGTATTAAAATTAAAATAAATACAAATAATACTAGTTTTTATATAAATTTTTATTAGAAATTCCATTTTTTATGCAATAAGAAACGTTTTCAAATCTGTATTAAAAATCCCAATCCTTTGAAATACGATTGGTCAAAGTTTTCTTAATGACTTCATGTTACTCCGCTAAAGACGTAGGATAAGAAAATACTGAAAATTACTGAAAGTCTTAGGTTCACACCAATTTTCGCTTAATTGTTTGAACTGGAATTGCAACATTAGACAAGGACAACAGTTAACACTGAGAACGTCCTCCTTAAATGATATATAAACAAGAAATTAAAATATTTATATTAGGTTCATTCGCTTACTTTTCTCAGTCAAGTCCAGTAAGAATTACTCAGTAACAAATTTACAGAGAGTAAGACAAATTTACTCTCAAAATAAAAATTTTCTAAAAAAGTACGCGAACAGAAAATTTGCAATAATTTACAAGTTTTTTAAACAGCTGATTGTAAAACCAATTGCAAAAATAAATATTACTGGTCAAAATGAAAAAAAAGTATTATTCTTGTAAAATCTTAAGCAGAAACATTTTATAAGGTTTTCTTATCTTTTCTATAATTCATTTAACAATATTTGTTGCTTTGCATTTGCATAAAACAACGTAGTTGTAAAACATTTTTTTTTTGTATTTATAAAAATTTAAACACATATTTTTCAATCATATGTTTTTTCTGCTTGTAAGTTTTTTCTGGCAATAATTTGTCCAGTAAAAATTTGCAGAAAGAAGAAGAACTCTCAACATCAAACTGTCACGTTATTATCTCTTTTTTCTTTATGTCTACTGAGTATTTGTATAAACGAATGACATCCAGTAAAAATTTGTATAAATTTGTACAAATTATTGGGTAAACGAACATACTTATTAAAATATCCACTTCAAAAGGTTAAATAAACTTACTTGAAGAGTAAAATCTTTAGAAAAAAGATTAACATTTTTTTTTCAACATATTCCGATGTATAAAACTACGATAACGAAGTAGTATCTGGTATTTAGGCTAGCATCTGATAAAATTATATATTTATTCATATATGAATATAAACGGCACTTTATTATCATATTTTGCTCCATGTAGAATTTAAATAGTTAGTTAAATTAAGATGTTACTAAAACTCTGATTTAATTACATCTAACAATAAGTAATTATAAAGGGTGGTTAAATTTTAGGGGCCGATGTTGATTTTGAATAAAACAAAAAATATATAGGAAATTATTGTCATATCTTTTTATTATGATAATATGGTATGATTCAATTATGTATGGAACAAATTATCGGCCAAATGGCCGCCGCGACCTCGGCGGCTCACCTCCATCCGATGGTCCAAATTTTCGATGACGCTGAGGCATAATTAAGGTTTTTTGCCGTTAATGTGCCGAATTATCTCATCCTTTAGCTCTTGAATTGTTGCTGGCTTATCGACGTACACCTTTTCTTTCAAATAACCCCAAAGAAAGAAGTACAACGGTGTCAAATCACATGATCTTGACGGCCAATTGACATCGCCACCACGTTGAATTTTTCGCGCAAAAGAGCCATTGTTTCGTTAGCTGTGTGGCAAGTGGCACCGTCCTATTGAAACCACATATCGTCCAGGCCACAATAAGTTCGTTATCATCTCGCGATAGCGAACACCATTCACGGTAAAAGCTTGGCCGACCTCATGACACTCTGTCGCGAACAACAGCAATGTTTTCCGCAGAACGAACTGGGCGAGCATGCACAGGTGTTTTCACAGACCCGGTTTGCTGAAATTTGCCCACAATTCTCCCGATTGTGGACACATTTGGTCGATTATGCTGACCAAAAAAAATCACGAAGTGCACGAAATGCATTTTGATTTGAACGCGCATTTTCATATGTAATAAGCCTGAATAACTTTAACGCGTTGCTCGATTGTGTATCTTTCCATGGTTCAAATTGAGTTTGTCTGAAATTGAGAAATGTCAAATGAAATGCAGAATAACTTGACGTTTAGGTGTGGTTCACATTCAACATCAGCCCTTAAAATTTAACCACCCTTTATTATATTTGATCCAATTGTATAATATACAATGTTATACTACCAATTTCGGCATTAAATTATATTGTATTTTATATGGGATCATATGAAATAAATTTTAAAATTTAACAATATTTTTTAACTTTTAAAAATTATTTAGAATTTTGAGAAAATCCCTGAATATATATGAGGTTTTATCATTATTTCGGGGAGTGTATTATAAATAATAACATAAAAGAAATACAGAGTTATATCTGGTTATTCTTTATCTTTATTATTTTCTTTATTTTGTGCAGTTGCATCAGATTGAAATTTATCTAAAGAAATTCAAATATTGGTAGTAAAGAAGCAAAACTGTAAACTTTTATTAATTAGTCACAGACAAAAGTTCGCAACCATGCCAAAAAAATATTAAATTAAATTGTTTTGTCCGATAGAAAAATATTTGCTTTGTTTGTGTGGAAAATTATTTTCGAAAATCCAAAACAAATTTGACATCAATTAACGTTTAGAGTTAACACCAAATTCTCAACGTCTTTTACATAGTGTCTATCAGTTTAAGGGAATGTTGCGGTTTCCACCTTGTCGCATAAACACATCATAAATTATGAAAGTCACACATAATGATCTTCAAATTCACCAACATATTTTAGTCTCCAATTTTTATTCAATTAATGACATTAATGATATATTAATCATTTGACTTTTATTATGTTGTTTTATTTTCTGCCAATTAAAACCCTTAATACATATTAATCAATCATATTTATTTAACCCCTACACTACGTCATTCTCATTAATCCAACACTTAAGTATGAAACAAATTTATGAACGATTTCTAATATCAATTCATTAACTTGATTAACATTCCATTAGTCAATATTCGAGTATTTATTCGTACATACCAACATGTTAGTTGGTTTTATTTTTTTATTCTCATCATTAAGTAACTTTTGCTAGTTAAATAAAAGAAACTGGTTTTTAGTTGCGAAAAAAAAATCCACACCAAATTGCAAATCTACAAATTAATATTAATAAATAAATCTACAACACATCACACAGTACGAGGTAAATATTTCAAGTGAACAACACCTTAATTGATAAATGTAAACCTCTGGTAATGGTCATGTGCTGCACATATGACGAGTACACTTAACTACTATAACCACCTTTGTGGAATCATACCAGAAAAAAAATCCATAAACATAAAGCACTCAAATGTGAACAGTGCAGTGGAAACATCAATAACCATTTAAAGATTTTAATAGAAACATAGACGGCCATTGTCATTTATACAGCGCTGGCATAATGTAGAAAGGCCCTAACTCAATTTTTTCTATTTATTTATTTAATCCCAAAAAAACTTTGAATATAAAATTTCAATGAAATCAAAAATTTCATTCAGAAATTTTTTACTGAACTTTTGTAAAATTTGCAGTAGCCTAAATCTAGGCAGTTTTTGCTTAATTACAGTATTATATCTTCTTCTCTAAAGAGAAGAAAAATCGAGTTAGGACTTTTCTACATTAGCCATCGTAATGAGTTTTGTTTGTAGTCTGATTATAGTTATAAGAAGGTTGTTAAATATTTAGTTTACATTTTATTTGCGATTAGAATATCATGTTTTTATCCAATCGTCATTTTGTAGTGCTTTTGTTTTATTCAAGCGGTTTATCTTGTAATCTATAGCAAATATGGGAAAAATAACTTTAATTTTGGATCACATATATTTTCAACCAAAAATATAGTTTTTTCTTCTTAATCAAAGAATTTGTAAAGTTTTTAATTACATAACCTCACATAACAGAGTACAATTTTGAAGCGAAATAGAGTCAAAGTCCAAATCTGGTGAAATTAAAAAAAAATAATTTGAAATTAAACGAATATTCCAAAGATTTACCAAAATATTAAACCGTATTGTAAGACAGAGGTTTCAAACAAAAAAAAAGGAATGGCTTTTAGAAAATTACACACTCAGAAAAAAAAGTTAGTAGAATAATTTGTAAACGGTTTTCAATCCCACGTTACTATTTTTGTACTGATTTTTA
The DNA here is from genome assembly GCA_949748255.1 of Eustalomyia histrio. Classification (NCBI taxonomy): domain Eukaryota; kingdom Metazoa; phylum Arthropoda; class Insecta; order Diptera; family Anthomyiidae; genus Eustalomyia; species Eustalomyia histrio. The sequence goes on from OX456527.1 coordinate 49,291,951, forward strand.
GTATTGCTATTTACATTTTACAAAATACAAAATTTTTATGGAATATTTACAAATTTTTGTTGGTAATTTCAGAAATCATTTTACAAATTTTTGAAAACCGATTTGCTAAAATTAGCAAAAAAAAAAAATTACTAATTTTAAAAAAGTGAATATTGAAGGAAATGTTATTTCTAATAATTAAAACTTATATATACAAACTTAAATTGCCCTAAAATGTTACATACGTCAAAAAAGAGGATATCCACTAAAAATCAGCCCTAAAAACAATTAAAATTTGACCTTAAAAGTAAAAAACAAATTGACTAAAATATTTTTCAAAACAGAAATTACCAAATTAAAACAAAATGATAAATTCGTTTATGTTTTAACAATTTTTAAGATTATTAAGCTTTTGATTTTCGTTTATGTTTTAACAATTTTTAAGATTATTAAGCTTTTGATTTTTTTTTTAATTTTGTATAAAATATTTTTTGAAAAATATAATCAAAATTATTATATTCCTTATTGAGCCAAAGATCCTTTATTTATAAAAAATTTAATTATAAATCTTTATTAATCCCAATATTTCGTCACCACATTGGGTGACTTCTTCAGGGGAAATTGTCTTTTTTTATAATTAATAAATTAAAATTATAAAACTGAAAACTTATATATAACAATTTTTTTTTTTAAATTGTTATATATAAGTTTTCAGTTTTATAATTTTAATTTATTAATTATAAAAAAAGACAATTTCCCCTGAAGAAGTCACCCAATGTGGTGACGAAATATTGGGATAAATAAAGATTTATAATTAATTTTTTTATAAATAAAGGATCTTTGGCTCAATAAGGAATATAATATAAATAGAGAAGATCGAAGAAAACTAAAATCAAAATTTTTGATGCTCGATAAAAAAAAGAAATTTAAAATTGTGCACTACACGTTAGCAGACATGTGTTGCTAAGATCAGCAAAAAATACCGCAGGGCTCAAATTAGCAGAATTTCCCGTAATAACAGCAAAATTTTCAGTTGCCATTACATACTTGTTTTGGTGAGTGTAATGGGTAAGCAAGCTGTCGCTGGAAGCAGGCCACCTCGAGAGAAAAAAAAGGCTTCTTAAATATTTTTTTGTGGGCCAAATTCAATGATAATACTTCTTTATGATGGGCAGTGCAGCGACTTTCATGTAAATGCGTGTATGTAGTCAATAGCCCAAAAACTATTTGGACCAAATACTAAACCAAAGGAAGAACTTGTAAATCTTGGTGTAGCACATACTAAAAGAAGCATCTTGTGGTCATTAGCCAATTATACCAATAATGTTTTTTTGCTGAACATTAGTACACTGAAAAAAATCTCAACAAATTTTTAGAAAAAAATTATTTTAATTAATTAATTTATTAGCTAAAAATTTAGATCTAGACATTGTTATTTTTTGTGTGATTCCGAAAATAATTTTCAAAAGTGCAGTGTAAAAAATGTAATTATTATTTTTCTGAACTCATAGTAAATTTATTGTTATATAATTCCAAATTGTTTTGTAGAAAGTAAAGTAAATAAAGAAATACGTAAATAAAAAAAAAACAAACCGAAGTGTCTGTCGCTTTTCATTGCATTTTCGATTGTTATTGTCATGAATAAAAAAACTTATTTTTATTATATGGTGTTTGACAAAAATCTTCGCAAAAAATTCACAAAGAACCATATGTTCTTTAAATACCAAAAAAAAAAAAAAAGTAATTAAATTAATATTTTGATTTCTTCTAATATTGATTAAGTGTGTACAAAATTTAAAAAATTATTTATCCGAAACGAGATACAGCTTATTTCGTGTGAGGAACATTTTTGAAAAATCAAGCATAAAATTCGTATATTTCATTCTGAACTGCACAAATAAATGATGCAGTTTTGTAAATAATTTAGTCTTCAAAAAAATACATAAATATCAACACTGAACGATTTTTTAAAAGCAAAACTAAACAAACACACAATTTTCATGTCACAGCTTATTTCGTGTAGGGCAATAGAACATTAAAAAATATAAAAATTGTTGAAAAATCTTTAATTAATATTTTGTTGGGTAGCCTTTTTGGTTTATTACTGCTTTAAATCTGGATAGTGTATTGTGGCGATATTTTTGTCCACTCTTCCTTTAGTGCCGCTTTCAAACTTTTTACATTAGAAATATGGTGTTTTCGAATACCCAGTTCTAGATTGTGCCACAAATTTTCAGTCACGCAGCAAAACCACACATTACCATAGGGGCTCATGGATTATTATTATTTATTTATTTTATATTAATCATATGATTACAAATTATATCCTAACAAAGGTCAAATTTGCACTATGCCGGCTTTGTGCTTGGGATCGATTTCTTGGTAGAAGCGGAATTTGTTACGTATGCCCAAGTCTTCAGCACTTTGGAGTAAATTTCGATTAAGCAAATCTAGGTATACCTCTTAAGTAATAGTGGATTTTATGAATACCAATTTACCGACACCTGCTGACGATATGCACCTCAAACGTTTATAGGTTCGTATCCATGTTTTACTGGGCTTCGTAGTATTTGGTTGACGCCACATATATACCTTATTATCTGATGCTAAAATATTAAAATTGCCCTCATCTCCTATATTCCAGAAAGAAATCCTTATTTTCATGGTATTTTGCGAAATGTATGTGGACTTTTTGATTTTGCTTATTAATAAATGGCTTGTATCTTGATGTTCGCCCATGAAAATTAGCATATCTAAGTACCCGGCGTACAGTTCCTGGATGATATTATTTTCAAAGAAACATTTCAACATCCTTGGCCACAGCTGGCACACTCAACATGGGATCTTCTTTAATCTGTCGCAAAATCCACCCCCCATCATTATTTTTTATATTTTTTTGTTTTTGGCCTTTCTTCCTTTGTTGTGAACACGATTTTCTCTCAACAATTTCAGCAATTTGTTTTTATGTTTTCCCACTTTAGAAGTTTTTAAGAACTAACTCACGTTTTCTATTAAAGTTCGTCGACCCATCTTGTAAAACCACGGAAATAGAACTGATTTTAATACTTTTGAATAGACGAACTATTTCTGATATTATTATTGTTTATGTTTTGATCTACAGTTAGTTTTTAGAATCCGTTATTTCAAAAATGATAAGAATAAAAATCAACACACGAAATAAGCTGTGACATAAAAACAATCTGTTTGTTAAGTTTTGTTTTAAAAAAATCGTTCAATGTTGATATTGGTGTAATTTTTTTTAGTGTTTTATATTGAAGACTAAATTATCTACAAAACTGCATCATTTATTTGTGGAGTTAGAGCGCCCCGGTAGGCTAGTTGGTAGCGTGCTAGCTTATCAGTGCGGGGGTCGTGGGTTCAATTCCCACCAGAGGCTCTGGTCTGTTTTCGCTACAAAGAGGCGAAGGCCTTTGTTGCTAGTGCTCGGTTAGGGTATTAACATATAATTTGTAATTATATGACTATAAACAAAATAAATAAAATAATATTTGTGGAGTTCAGAATAAAATATACCACTTTTATGCTTCATTTTTATAAAAAAGTTTCTCACACGAAATAAGCTGTGAGCCACTGTATATGTAGCAAATGTTTCAAAGAAAACTTATTCTATCTTAATATTAACTAAGTTTAATTTATTAAATAGCTCTGGGGCTCATTCCTTTATTCGTTAGATATGTTTGATGTGTAAATAAAAACTTATATAAGCTCAACAATTTATTTTTTTTTTTGCTAATTTTTTGTATGTATTTTTTGTTTTAACATTGATTTTATGAAATTATTTAGTTAAAATTTAAAAAAACAAATGTATCATAAAAATATTTGTAGCAAAAAAAAAAATCAAAAATAATGGGTTGTCCAACCATAATGCACGATGTTTATTGTGAGACACCTTAACGTCAAGTTTTTTGCCCAACTTTGACATTTCTTTGTTTCAGTGTTTGACAAATTCAACCTTGGAGAGGTACACAATTGAACAGCGCGTTAAGATTGTTAAAGCCTTTTACGAAAATGGTCGTTCAAATCAAAATGCATTTCGTGCACTTCGTGATTTTTTTGGTCAGCATAATCGACCAAACGTGTCCACAATCGGGAGAATTGTGCGCAAATTTCAGCAAACTGGGTCTCTAGGAAATGTGAAAACACCTGTGCCCAGTTCGTTCTGCTGAAAACAGAGCTCTTGTTCGCCATAGTATGGCGGAAGAGCCGTCAAACTCGACCCGTCGTCGGTGTTCGCTATCGCAAGATCATAACGGACTGCTGGTGGCCAGAAATTGAGAATATGGACCTACCGATATATGGTTCCAACAGGATAGTGAAACTTTCCACACAGTCGACGAAATAATGGTTCTTTTGCTCGAGAAATTAAATGGCCGTGTTATTTCACGTCGTGCGATGTTAATTGGCCGCCACGTTCATGTGATTTGACACCGTTGGACTTCTTTCTTTGGGAATATCTAAAAGAAAAAGTGTACGTCAATAAGCCAAGAACAATTCAAGAGCTAAATGATGAGATACAATTAAATTAACGACATTGAACCTTAATTATGTCTTAGATTCATTGAAAATATGAACCATCGGCTAGAGGTATGCCACCGAAGTCGTGGCGAGCATTTGGCCAATATTTTGTTTCACAAACAATTGTCATAGATCCTTCTATCATTATAAAAAAAAATTAAGATAATCTTGCATTATGGTTGAACCACCCTTTATATTGCTTAAATTTCAATACGAACTAAAAATTTCTTATAAAATTTGTTGGGTTTTTAAGGGTTTTACTTATTTTTCTACAAACTTTTTTTTATAAGTGCACGAAATTATGTTAAAGTATGTTTTTTAAAAATAAATTATAATTTTTTTCAAGGACTTTTAGGACACTGCCAGTTTAAGGGTACACTGACAAAATATTAATTTAATATAAAATTTGTTTAAATAGTGTAATGAACTTTTATGGTATTAAATAAGATTCTAAATATCAATAGATTTTTTTGAAGTATTTATACGAAATTTTTAGAGATTTGTAAGAGCGAAATATTTTGGTATGTGAAAAAATAGCAATAAGCAAAAACTTAATGTTACACTCAAAATATTTTGACAGTAGTTGGCTGTAGTTTATTTAAAAAGTTATCCATACATTTGTTTTAAATGATTAAATAGCCAAAACACAAAATACATATATTTGTTATTATTTTTTTTCATTTATTTAAGGATTTATTAAATACAGATTTTCTATAATAGTTAATATATTAATTTATTTGTTAAAAAAATTGTTTTTATTTTTTATGGTTAATATGAACAAAACAAATGAAAAGTCGTTTATTGTTACAGACTTTGTATTTAAGTTTTATGACATTTAAAAAAACCAAAAAACGAAATATCGTTTATTTTTACGGATTTTCTAGTTAACTTTTTGATAGCTGAAAACCGATATAAAGGAAAAATTATTAATTTTTACATTAAAAAGAAATGAATAAAGGAAATATCTTTTGATTGAAAGGAAAAGTAAGTAAACCGGTTTTTAAATGATTTTTCATTTATTTTAACTGACATTTTAAGTTAATTTAAACTACAAACTATTTTGAGTGTACATATACTATCCGATGTACGATTTTAAATATTATACGCTTGATTTATTTTTAGGAATTTTTTTTATAGTGTCATCATTTCTATGTACAATACAAAAAAACATTTAAAATTAGGGTGTCGTCTTTAGGCAGTGAATCATTTTGTTAATTAACATTCATTGTTATAAGAAAATTTAAACTAAAAAAGCTATCAAAAGCATACTATTTCGTTGTACGCTTGTATGTATTTAATATCAAACAATTTATTTAAGATTTTTCAAAATTAATTTTTACATTAAGAAAAATCTTTCTTTTAAATTATATGTATTTTAAAAATATAAATTTCTTCATTTTACAATTATTTTTCTTACCACATATTCTTAACTTTTGCCCTCATAAATATCCTGATTTTATGATTATGAATTTTTGCGTTTCTTTTCAATAAATATCCATGTACGTATTGCAAACAAAATTGTTTTGAATATTTTATTAACTAAATATTACACATGGTACTCGTACACGTTTGTTGTGTATTTTATCACAAAACAACAGTAAAAGGATTAAAAATTGTATTCTAGTATACGAAATATTTATTTCGTGTCTTAGAAAAAATTTTAGTTGCGTGTTTTTAATGTTAATAGAATAACAAAGGCAAAAACCTTGGTTAACAATTATAGATTTACCCTTAAAAACATTTGTTTATTCTTAAATGAAAATAACAAAAACAATAAAATACATAGAATATAACAGTGAATATATAATATGGTCTAGATATTTGAGGAAAAATATTTTACAAGAAAAATATTTTACAAGTGCCTTTGTTTTAAAATTGTATATTTTAATTTCAAATACATAAATGTTGGATTTAAAATTGTATATCCGCCCAAGAATAACCAATATGTTCACAGATGGTATCATCAATATTAATACAATCAAATAAAATAAACAACTTTGTTAACATTGTTTTTTAATCAGTTCAGTTGTTTTAGTAATATAGGGATAATACTATGGTATTCAATTAATGGGTTTTTTATTTTAATCGATTAATCGTTAAAATAATTATTTGGTTTATTTTATTAACCAGTTAATCGTATAAAATTTTAAAATTAAGAAAACCCAAAACCTAAATCTTGAAACAAAAAGCAAAAACCAGTCAAATTCGAGATTGCTCATCATATTTTAAGTCAGATTTTGGGATGAAGTACATATTATGAGTCAGATTTTGTGTTTAATTTTAGGTTTTGGTCTGTCCTGACATATGTAGTAAAATTATATGACCAACATTTTTGTAGAACATTTCATTCCCGCTCTCCCCCTTCTTAGGGGTGTTTTTTACGATTTGTTAGAATATAGACAAAAATTACCGTTATAAGGGGGAGTGCCACAAAAATATTTGCGTTAACATTTTCTACAAATTTGTTTCATATTAGCTCATATTCTGCACGAACAGACCCCCCTAAATAATTCCGATGCGATCTTTTAAAACACCGACACTCATGTATTTTTGTCTCCTCTACCAGAATCCACTGTAAGAACCCCGTAATTTAATCATAGTTTTTTTGCATGGTTTTCACTATGTCATTTTTAATGTCAATTGAAGCACCCAGTGCAACAACAAGATAACTCAACTTTTTTTTTTTGTGCACCGAACGACGCAGATTTTTTTTGGTTTTTTCTGCATTAAAAAAGCTATTTCGCAAAAAAGTGGAGTTATACGGTTGTTGCATTGGGTGCTTCAATTTGTCCCAATTATTGGCAATTGTATGAAAACGGGTTGTCATATGGTATCATCTGAGTTTGCAGTCAGTTTTGCACACGAACTGTCGTCTAAAATGACAGACAAGTGAAAACGTCAAATTTCAGTTTGTCAACAGATATGGCAGCATTTTTTATATAAAACAAAATTGACAACAAGTTGTCAATTTTTTTTTTGTTTGACGATCGCAAAGCTGTTATTTTTTTCATTTTCTTTTTTTTTGCTAGAAAAATTAATTGCAATGGAAATTTTTTAAATAAAGAAATAAATGGTAATGTAATAACACAAAACGCCGCACTAGCTATATCCATTTGTTTCTTTTTTATCATTTTTAAATTTTTTCCATTTTTTATTGAACACAAATTAATATTTTCTAATCAGCTGTTCGCTCGCCTCATCATATTTGACCTTTGTAATGAAAACGGCGTGTCAGTCAACTGACACCAAAATTTGACATAAGTCTTTGACACGCTCTGCTTTATCGATTTATTGTCAGTTTTTAAGATGTAATGAAAACGCATATGACACAAAATGACGAGTATTCATTTGAGTCAGTTTTTGTTGTCAGTTCATATGACATAATGAAAACCAGGCATTTAGTATTCAATCCTTCATTTAACTTTCTTTCTATTCTGATTGACTGGATTGAATTCTCAAACTACACTTTATCAATGGGAACAAATTCTTAGTTGGTTTCAATCCATTTAATTTTAATAGACTTCATTCGTATTTCGTCATTTGCTTTGTCAATTATTGAATGAAATCATTACGAATTTAAACGATAGGAATTCAATCATTGGAAATTCAATCTATTCGTACTCAATCTATTTGCAAATTTGGGATTTATATTTCATTAGATTTTGTTTTATTCATTTGAGTAATTTGGGAATAACATTTTACTGACTTCATTCTATTTTACAATTTAGAAAATATATTTCTATTTTATTAGTTTTAATTATAGAAAATTAATTTTTTTTACAAATACAAGGAAACCAAAATTTAAAAAAAATCACTAAACTCAAAAAGAAAAAATCGCTCAAATAAAAAAAAAATCTTTAAAACTCTCAAAAATCACTTAAATTTAAAATATTCGCTAAAGTTTAAGAAAATCGCCAATACCGAAAAATGCTTAAATATAAAAAATAGCTAATAAAAATATTTCAAATCTAAAAAATCGTCGAAATTAACCAAAAATTTTATTGAGTTGACTCGCTTAGATACAATTTTAATTGCCCATATCTCGAAAATAAAACGCGCTCATTTTTACAATATATTTTTTTAATTTTGGCGATCTTTTAATTTAGCTTTTTTTCGGAATTTCATCTATTTTTTTTTTTAATTTTCTGGTTTTTAAAATTTCAGCGATTTTTTCAATTTTGGCGGTTTATTTTTTCAAATTAATGTTTTTGAAGTCCCAAATTGTAAATCAAATGAGTAAGAAATCTAAGGAGTTCCTAATGATTGCATTTAATGATTGTTCAAATCGAATGGGATAAATTGATTGAATTCCTTAGATTTAAATTTGATCGAATATATTCCAAAGAATGAATCCTCGCAAATGTTTAAAAAGGAATTCATTTGATTAAAAATTAAATCGAATTAGATTTTTGGGATATCATTCAAAATTAAATTCAATTTTCGATTTATTATTATATACAAAATTAAATTGTATCATGATCCTGCTAACAATGGGATAATAAATAAAGATATGTTGCATATCGTTAGAAATGTATTTAAAGTACCTTTTTTCTAATACAAAAAATCTTGTATATTGTTTTATAAAAAAAACATATTATTTTAAAATTTTATAAGTGCGGAACTATGAGCCGCAAAAAACATGTATTGCCGGGCACTTCATTAAAATTTTTGTCAAAATTAACAAAAAAAAAATTATAAAAGTTTTTAAAAAAGTTTATGCTTGAAAAAACTCTTTCAAGTTATATCAAATTTTATATAGCTTGATCAAATAAGATTAAGCCATTTTGCTGGACAAATTATATCACGGAATCTTATGAGATCAGACTATCGCATTAAATAAATATTGATGTGATATGGTATTGTATATGTATATCATATATCCTATTTATTTATTTATTTATGAATCACTCGAGGAGTTTCCTCACCCCAAATGCGACAATTCTGCCTATTGACGAAGCCATCAAAATGAAAATTGGCCCCGTCACTGAAGATGATTTTATCGGCAAAATCAGCATTTTCATGTTGTCTCTCCAATACCCAATTAACAAACTCCCTTCGCTGTCCATGGTCAGCTGGCTTCAGTTCCTGAGTCAATTGAACTTTGTATGCATGAAGATGCAAATCTTTCGTCAAAATTCGCTGCAAAGTGGATTTGGAGACACCAATTTGCTGAGCTCGGTGTCGAATTGAGGTGGATGGAGTTTGAGCGACATCATCACGTACAGCTGCGACATTTTCGGTCGATCGACCTGGTCGATGGCGCGTTGTTGTCTTTACATCACTATCAGACCCAGTTTCCGCAAATTTATCCATTAATCTCTTTACAGTTGACTCTTTTGGAGCATTATTGTGACCCCAAATTGATTGCAATTTGCGAACTGTAGCCGCAAAACTTTCACCATTTTGGTAAAACAATTTCACAATGAGAATGCGTTGTTCATTCGTGTAGCGCTCCATTTTTACTAACCTCGTACCTTCTACTAGCAAACAATAACAATTGTTCAAATGTCAAACAATGACACTTCGAATGTTGCCAGATTTAAAAATTGCGTTCTTCTTGGGACACCCTTTATAATTAAAAACTATATCTTAATACCCTAACCGAGCACTAGCAACGAAGGCTTTCGGCTCGTTGTAGCGAAAACTTACCTGAGACTCTGGTGGGAATCGAACCCACAACCCCCGCACTGATAAGATAGCACGCTACCAACTAGCCTACCGGGACGCTCTATATATGTTAATTATATATAATTGTATCGGAACTTTTTTTATCGTGCTTTTCCAAAATAACCTTTGTAACAGATTATTTTGTTGTAGTTTTTATTTCTTATTATTTATTTACTTTAGTACTTTAAAACAATTTGCTGTTAACTCCCTTCATCGAAACTTTGTATATTAAATGTATTCATTTCCCAGCCACTATATTATTACCAGGGCAAGGAAGTTAATGCTTTAAAAATCATATGATGTGCACTTATACTAGTACGTACATATGTAAAAAAAATATGCACAAAATATGCACTTTTAAAAATCTGCTTTTTATTTAAAATACGGCTTTAAAAAAGGTTTCCAGTTATAATAATTATATTATTTGATTACAAAATTGTTGATTCCCTTGCCCTTATTATTACTTACTGTAGCTCCAGTTTATTATTTAAATCATTAATAAATTGTAGTTATATAATGAGAAAAAGTTTTATGTTTGGCACTGTATACATATTACAAATATATTATACAAATGCATTATAAATTTCACTTTTAAAATTAATTTCCATTGTGTTGTAACACATGTTTATTATTGATTAAAACATTATTAAATAAAACACTTACAATTCAACTTAAAATTAGTTCAGAAAGCTATTCTTATCTTACTCGTACATTATCTAGGTTATTACAATGGTGTGTTATAAAGTTTTATGTCAACATATTTGTTATTAAAGATTTAAAAAGACTTTTTCAATTTAATAGTAATGGAAATTTAGCAAGGGAAATTTTAACCTTACAAGGCGACTTTAGGTAAGGAAATATTACATAAAGTGGATAATTACCTGTGCCCAGATTCTAAAACTGAGCGACGATTATCGTCCACTTTACCAAACTGTTGAACTATAAGATTGAAAATTACTATCCTTTAACAAATTTGTAACAACAGTGGAACAACTTCCTAAGTTTACGAAAAACGATAATCGTCTTATGGAACCTAGGCACTGGCTCTTGGGCTATAAAAAGAAAAGAAAAAAAATAGAATAGAATATTAAAAATCAAAAAAGTGCAGCTTTATATGGCAACTCTTTAAGCATCTGTTTGTTGGTTTTTTTTTGTGGAAACTAAAATAAAAAATTTAAATGGCAATTTTCAAAACAACTTAAAAGGCTCACTACTTTACCGAATAAATCTTGTAAAATGTGCCTTAAAATTGTTTTTTTAAAGGCTATAGAAAATTATGTAAAAACGGCAAAAAGTTATATTTATACCTATATTCTGCCAAATTTCTTACATAATACAATCTTCAGAAAGGTCTTAGAAGAATTTTATGAAAAATCAAGTTTTCTCAAGCTCAAAAAAGATTTCTTTTAAAATTTCAAGAGCTGTTGTATAACAAAACTGTACTTTCCCGAAACTTTGAAACCTACTAAACACTATGAAAATTTTTGTTAGTTTTTAATTTTTATAGCGAACCCAACAAACAAAACATCCATTTACGTTCAGTTTTCTGTCTGTTCTAAATGGAATCCAACTCCGTTAACGGAACATTGAAACTTATTCGAATTCGTCATGACGTCATGGAAATTGGCAAAAACGTCAAAATATCGAAAAAGTGACCATACAAAGTCGCCCATATCTTCTAAACTATACAATTTTAATTTATTAAAAAAATAAAATTATTGGTACCATTTTAAAATTGAAAACATTACCTTCAAAATGGCGCTCCTTTTTCACCTCAAAAAATTTTTATCACCTCTAAAATTTTTTTTCACCACAAAAAACTTTTTTCACCTCAAAAAATTTTTTTCACCTCCATAATTTTACTTCAAAAGTTTTTTACATTATTTGTATCAAAAACAGTAGAGAACGTTTTTTTAGGATATTGGTGGAGGGTATTCAAAAATTCGGCACAGCCGAATTTATGCCTTTTTTTTACATGTTTTGTATTAAAGGTTAAAGGAAATTTTTCGAAGTTTAATCTTCAAAGACCCATATCTCAAAATCCAATTTTTTAAAATTCTGAAAAAAAATATATGTTAAAACTTATGATCTCTCTACACTTGTGGCAAAATTTTAAGGTGGAGATTCATTTGGTTCCTGAGTTATGAAGGAAAACGTGGAATTTTCTTATTTTTTATTTAGTAAACAAGCCGAATAGAATGAATTTTCTGGTCATTCTTCGTGCCCTTGAAAGTGCTAATTGTAAATAAATCTATTTAACTAAAAAATCAAAGTTAATCTTTTTTAATACTTATATGTATGAAAATGTATTTTAAGTTTAATCTTCAAAGACCCATATCTCAAAATCCAATTTTTTAAAATTCTGAAAAAAAATATATGTTAAAACTTATAATCTCTCTACACTTGTGGCAAAATTTTAAGGTGGAGATTCATTTGGTTCCTGAGTTATGAAGGAAAACGTGGAATTTTCTTATTTTTTATTTAGTAAACAAGCCGAATAGAATGAATTTTCTGGTCATTCTTCGTGCCCTTGAAAGTGCTAATTGTAAATAAATCTATTTAACTAAAAAATCAAAGTTAATCTTTTTTAATACTTATATGTATGAAAATGTATTTTAAGCCTGGTTCGAGATCATATAAAAAACATTTTCATACAGTAATAATTTTTTTTAATAAAAATTTAGAAATTAACATATTAAGCGCATTGTAATTGTCAATTTGTTTGAAAAAATACGGTACGTTGTTGTTCTGGGCCGTGCTTTTTGTTCGGGTAAAATGGTAAAACAGTTAAATCATCACCAGCTGGTAATCAATCGTCTGTTTGGTATTTGTGAAAAAAGAAAATTAAAGTTAAATAAAAAAAATTTACAATAAACAATTTTTTATTCTTAATAATGAAAAATACATTTAGAAATGTATGTTAATAGTTATAATTTATTTAATAAGCTGTTTTTTAATATAAATAAATTTTTTGGGTATTTTTATGGCTTTGTGAGAGAATTTTTTGCTTACTCTCATTTTACCAGACTTAACCCAAAATTACCTCGTACAGACATAAGATAACAATTTTAATGATAAGAAAACGCTATCAAGAATATAATAATAAGCAAATGCATTTAAATATGTTTTTCAATTTGTCTGACATTGTTTATCATCTTCATTATTAAAATTTTTTAAAAGTATCTTTGTGGTTCATTATAAATTCGTCTGAAATGCAAATATACATATGGTAAAAAATGGAGAATTTTTAAAATAAGGAAATGTTACCAGAACACATTTTAAACACCGCCGTTATTGAAAGTTTCTCTGCCAAAATATGTGATATTACTCAACAAACAAAACGTTCCGTATTTTGTGCGTAGTAAATGGAATCCAACTCCATTTAAAACCATTTTCTGGATCCGTACATGGACCTTTTGTTATGATTAATTTTTTTTTTGTCAACTCACTTGTTAAATCAAATAATTTTATTTTACTTAGAATTTGTCGTCTTCGAGATCATAATTAAATGTTGCTATGAAATGGAAAAAATTGTGATGATCAGCAGTAGAGAGAGTACTACACTTCACCTGATCAAAGTAGTACATACCAAATAAACATTATTTTTCTAGTTTATTTTTAATTAAAAGATAATTTTAATTGAAAAAAAAAGCAACAAAAAAAATTGCACTTAAAAGTCGAATATGCAAGAATATAAATTTAAACATAATATGCAACAACAAATCGGTCCATTTTGTTGCAAATTCTTTGATTTTATTTATTTGGAGAAAATTGTTTTTGAACTATTAACTAGAAAAGGTTAAAAAGGTAAAAAATGTTTATAAAAAATAAGATGTTAATTCAAATATGATATAATAGTTGATATAACTATGATTTTTTCTCTCTGTGTACTGCTTACTAAGATTTTGATGGGTAAATAATTTCTCTAAGTTTACACCTCGATAATGATTTATCATTATTTTTGGACTAGTAATGTGCAATATTTGTATTTTTATTGTAAAGGGTGTCCCAAGAAGAACGCAATTTTTAAATTTTAAATAAAACATAGATGTTTAAAAAAAAATCGTGAAACTTTATTATATCGTAAAGTAGACAGAATGAGGTTATGTATGGAACAATATATCGTGCAGATGGCCGCCGCGGCTTTGCTGGCATGCACGCGATCTTTTAATGAAATTTTCAATGACCATTTTGCATGAATGCTGCGGTATTTCATTAATGCAGCGTCCAATTTCCTCTTTTAAGGCTTGAGTCGTCGTCGGCTTATTCGCGTAAACCATCGACTTCAAAAAACCCCAAAGAAAAAAATCTAATGGTGTTAAATCGCACGATCTAGGCGGCCAATTCCGATCTCCAAAACGCGAAATAACACGACCGGGAAATGACTGATGCAGCAATTGAATTTTTTCTCTGGCTGTATGACATGTGGCGCCGTCTTGTTGGAACCACATGCCCTCCACATTCATTTCTTCAATTCTAGGCAAGAAAAAACTGGTTATCATTTCACAATACCGAACACCATTGACTGTTTGCGCTTGACCTGCCTCATTTTCATAAAAAAAAGGTCCAATGATTCCTCCAGCCCAAAAACCACACCACACAGTGACACGTTGAGGATGCATTTGCTTCTCGTGAATCACTCGAGGATTTTTCTTACCCCAAATGCGACAATTCTGCCTATTGACGAAGCCATCAAGATGAAAATGGGCCTCGTCACTGAAGATGATTTTATCGGAAAAATCAGCATTTTCATGTTGTCTCTCCAATACCCAATTAACGAACTCCCTTCGCTGTCCATGGTCAGCTGCCTTCATTTCCTGAGTCAATTGAACTTTGTATGCATGAAGATGCAAATCTTTCGTCAAAATTCGCTGCAAAGTGGATTTGGAGACACCAATTTGCTGAGCTCGGTGTCGAATTGAGGTGGATGGAGTTTAAGCGACATCATCACGTACAGCTGCGACATTTTCGGTCGATCGACCTGGTCGATGGCGCGTTGTTGTCTTTACATCACTTACAGACCCAGTTTCCGCAAATTTATCCATTAATCTCTTTACAGTTGACTCTTTTGGAGCATTATTGTGACCCCAAATTGATCGCAATTTGCGAACTGTAGCCGCAAAACTTTCACCATTTTGGTAAAACAATTTCACAATGAGAATGCGTTGTTCATTCGTGTAGCGCTCCATTTTTACTAACCTCGTACCTTCTACTAGTAAATAATAACAATTGTTCAAATGTCAAACAATGACACTTCGAATGTTGCCAGATTTAAAAATTGCGTTCTTCTTGGGACACCCTTTATAATATTATATATGATCAAAATCCAGTTTAAAATAGATTATCTGAGGTATTTAAACTAAAGATAATATAAATCCATTCCCCTATTTTGAATTTTTTGTTTAAAATACTTTTACATATTTTCTTTTAATTTGTTTGCAATAGCATTTTATTTAACATAATTTGTTATTGTTGTTTCACATAATTATATCACATTCTTACACAGATGTAATTGAATTAATTTCAAATTGTTATAGCATCTCATCAACATTAATAATAACAATATTATACGTGAGTATTTACACACAAAAAAAAAATATTTTAAAATCAAAGAGAAACAACATCAAATTAAATATAAACAGCTTTGAAATCAAACTAGGTTAGGTTAGGTTAAGTTTGTTGGTCAAAGACCTGTCATAGACTAATTAGGCTCTTAGCCGTTCTTGTATTTGATGCGAGCAGTTTTTGCATCGAGAAATGCATGCTCGCCCTACTTTATATAGTGTGACTTAATAGACGATAAAGTTTGGTACATTTTTAGTGCAAATTTTTTTTAAGGTTTTTAACTTTTGAAGCTGTGGACACATTTACTTTCGGAAAATACCTTATTAGATAGAGAAGTTTATATGTTTTTTTGTGAGAAATACAGAAATAAGCGCGTTGTGGTGTAATAGCGCGTTGGATTGTTACACAGAAGGTTGCGGGTTCGATCCCTATCGACGGCAACATCAATTAAGAAAAATCATATATATGAGTTTTCTTTCCCTTATACATATCGCAACGTCCGCCTTCGTTGTTCCCATAGCACTTTAACCCAACTGAAGTAAAATAACAAAACAGGGCTATGAACGAAAAAGCTTCCACAAGTTCCCAACTCTCCATCAGATGGCGCGCAACAATTGTTCATCTTGCGCAATTTCAGTGTTGCCATGTTTGAAGCCCTCTATCTTCCACTACCTTTCATCTCTCCTCTATCTCCTTTTAAAAGAAAGCAAGACATTAATATGTAGAGGGAATTTCCTGATTGTTATAGTCTCGATTCTAGAAGTTTACTCTAGATTGCGGAATAGGTGAACCCCCTAGCAACTTGCCCTGGAAAAGGCAAGAGCCTTAGGTACCCGCCAGCTTTCCAGCTCTCTTGGCAAGGACTGCAGTTCAGCAGTGGCCCGTCAATATCAGAATTCAACAATTGCTTTTGGTTAGGAATAACAGAAGACCCACCGTTTTATGATCGTAAGATTTCCATATAATCTACGACACCCTGCAAGTTCCGGCGTTCCACACAACCGCCTCATATCTACTCTACGTCCAGTTTAAAAAACTGAGTGGCACACGAGTGTCCATTGCCCTTTCGCCAGGAGGCAACTGGAGACCGCTCTTCTCCAGCTCGTCTGCAATCTCTTTGCCCTTAATGCTCCGGTGTCTATGAACTCAATAGGTCTGTACTCTCCTCTAAGTTTGTTTTCTTTTTAATTTAAATATGTTTTTATTTTTAAAATGCGTGAACAAAATTAAAGTTGTAGACATATAAATTTAAATACGAAAAAGTTTATTTTATATAGAAACATATTAAATTTAATAAGAATCATACATGATTTAAAATTGTTTGTAATAATGTAAGATATTAGTTCAAATAATGTTTGGTGAATGAAATCCGAACAACCGTAAAAGTATTTTATATTTAATTACGTTTTAAAGAATTTACAAACAAAAATTTGCTCCGTTGCGGTTTGCTTTCCTAATTTTTTGTGGGAGTTAACTCATTGAACTCGAATGCCCTCTGTATTTGTACGAGGGCGGATCAATAAGTCCGTGACTTTTCGAACTTCCCTCGTAGTTATATGAAATGCAACACTGCTCCCATCAAGTATCACCTGTTAATAGACTACTGTCAAATTTTGAGCAAGTTCCGTCATTTACTTTGCGTTTAACAGCTGTTCTAAACATTCAACCTCGTGCATTTTATTAAAAATGGAAAAAATGAATTTCGAGTGCTCATTAAATATTATTTTTTGCGAAAAAAAACACCGTCAATTAAACCAAGGAAAAGCTTGGTAAATACTATGGGGACTCTGTACCATCGATTTTAATGGTAAAAAAGTGGTTTACTGACTTTCTCGTTGTGGCCTTACAAGCACGGAAGATGCCGAACGTTGTGGACATCCAGTTGAGGTCTCTACACCACAAGCAATTGAAAAAGTTCGCGATATGGTGTCGGCCGATCGGAGATTGAATGTACTATAGATTGTGGAAGACATAGGCAGCTCACATGGCTCAGTGGTTTTAATTTTGAACGATCACTTGGATATGAGAAAGCTTCCCGGAAGATGGCTGCCGCGTTTGCTCACAACCGACCATCAACGGAATCGTGTGACAGCTTAATTTCCATGGCAAAAATCCATGAAGAAGACTACGAATTGCTCCTTCATTCGTGTTTTTCTCCAGATTTAGCCCCCAGTGACTATTTCCTATTTCCAAACCTAAAGAAATGGCTCGGTGGAGAGATTTAGCTCCAATAATGAAATTATTGATCAAACAAATGCCTATTTTATGGACCTTGAAAAATCCTGCTGTTAATCGCAAAGTAAATGACTGAACTTGCTTAAAATTTGACAGTAGTCTTACTAACAGGTGGCACTTGATGGGAGCAGCGTTGCATTTCATATAACTACGGGGGAAGTTTGAAAAGTCACGGACTTATTGATCCGCCCTCGTAGTTTTCAGCTACCTTTTTATCTTCAGAATTAGGCAATCGACATTTTTGGCGCTATATCCATTTTCGTATACCTTTCTCTTCAAATTAGCCACTTTTTGTTTTGTTGGGATTTTCTTCACATAATTTGAAAATTAACTTGCGACGGTTCAACTCGTTGAGCGACATTTTTAAAACTAATTAATATCTGATCCACTTGTTCTTATTTTTTTATTAAATAACTGGATAGTACACTTTCATTTACCCTAAACATTTTTGTTGTAAATATCATGTTTTTTATTAACAAGAGTCTTACGGTTGTTCGGATTTCATCCACCAAACGTTATGATATAATAATTGATTTCACTGAGATTTTTTTTCTAACTGTGTATGAGCACGGAATGTCAACATTTAAAAATTAAAATCAAAATTATGTCAACGTCACTATTTTAACTTGTTACAACATAATATAGTATAAATTGTATACGATAGTTAGATGACTATATAATGCCATATTAAATCATACTCGTATTAGCAAGCATAGTTAACTACAAAAAGACGTTGAAGAGGCAGTGATGATGACAATGTTGACAAGCAAATGTTTAAGTAAGGGATTTGCATAGATGTTTATGTTTAATCAATTCTTGAGTACAATACTTTAAGTTGCATTTAGCAGAGATTTTCGCTTTAATTGTTTCTGTTGTCAGCGATTAAGTTGACATAATAGTTTGTTTATATTTATATTTGAATATATAAAAGCTTTTTTGCCTATTTTGCATTTTTTTCATTTCATAGTAATATGATTTTTATTTTTGCAAGAATGATGTAATTTTTTAATCATTTTAGAAACTGGTACAAAAAGTGCTTATTCACATAATATATATTTTTTATAGTAAAGTGCATAATTTCAAAAAATGAACTAATTTTATTAAAACATGGTGGTGTATGATAAATTTGTAAATATTTATTTATTTATTTAGTGTCACTTGTACGCATTGTGTTCAGCAAAAACTACCCAGACAGGATTAAATCAAAATGGCGACTAAAAAATTAATAAAAGAAAAAGTCAAAATTGCAGTGATACACAGAAAGGGATAGATATACAAAAAAATATGCACCATACATTTTATATAGTTTATTTTTTCTATCTCATTTTGCAAACCACTGCAATATCAAAATAACCATACGGTTCGAGAATTCTTGTTTGACTTATGTCATTGGTATCCTGTCTGTGTAGTCTGTGGTGTTCAGTATTCGAGTATGGCGGCTATTCCAAACCGGTTATTCAGTCATACGCTATGTTTGTAGCGGTCGATAGACTATCAAGCATGTTGGCGTGTTTGTCAAATTTTTTAAAGTATTTTGGCCATGGAAGCCATGGTTAGAGGGTTTGTCATCTCAAGCAGGACGGAATGGGCAGCGGGTGGTCCAGTAGTGGACACTCGCAGTCTAAACTAGTGTACTGTCGGGTCGAAAATGGACTCCGGTGTTGGAGCGGGTATTCTAAGCTGAACAAGGGTATTCCAAGCTGAACTACAGGTTATACTCATATGCTCTGTACTGATCTAAAGGGCGCATATATTTCGATCTTCTCTGATAGCCGAGCAGCATTCCAGGCTTTGTCGTCGTTTACATTCACTTCGGGAATAGTTCTGGAGTGTTTTGATACCAGGTCATCGTGGACACATTGGTAACGAGATGTAGGACTAACTAAAAGAGGTTCTTCCACACCTTAGGAACCGTACTGTAGAATAAACTGGTCCATCATAGCAGCCCTGGTTAGGAAGGGAAAACTAGCAATCGCAAAGGACTTTTGGAACAATTCCTTTGGGATGAGACAGGCAAAACTACTGGTTAACCACTTTCCAATAGAAAAATTTTGGACCTTGCTAGGAACGACGTTAGGTTACTTACCGGACATTTCGGATTAAACTACCATTTGTGGAGGATGAATCTGTTGGAATGGCCTCTGTATTGATTATGTCTTGAGGAAGACGAAACAATCATCTACATTTTGTGTGAGTGTATTGTATTGCATAAGAACAGAGGAAATGTTTTCAACAGGGAGTTTTTAGGTCCGAGGACATTATAAACTCTTCTCTATCTTCTGTATTAAAGTTCATAGGGAATATTACAGAATTTGGTATAGTCTTATGATCCTTGGTATAGAAGATCCATATGGGTCGCAGTGCTGGTCGTGGGGCCAGATCTTGACTTAATAATAATAATATAATAATAATAATAACCTAATTTTTAAAGAATTTATATGCTATTAAAAGCTCTGGTCTGTTCAAAATATTTTCTTTTATGAAAATCATCAAACATTATTTACTGGGTGTCTAGACCTGACATTTTCCGTTTGCAAACTTCAAATTCAATCGCAGAGAGAATTAAATTTATGTTTCACTTAGTGTTATTTTTGATATTATAACGGAGTTATTAAAATAAATCTTATAACAACAATATCATATCAGAATCACGCCAGATACACATATATAAACAATAGGACGCCATTTAATGGTAAACAAGAAAAAAATAAATAAAAAAAATTAAAGTCAAAGACGCTGGTAGCTGTAATACATATACACGCAAAATAACGCGAATAAACGGTAGTAAACAAACGACTTCACTACACGGCTGACTGAAAATTGTGAGAAGATGTATAATTAATATTAACATAAATACGTGAATATTAACATAAATACGTGATAATAGAAAAATACTTATATTAATGTTAGGTGTAGACACAAAGTGATGGTGTATGTCAAAATAATTGTCATGTTTGTCAAGCATGATGAACAGCATTATTCTTTAGGTAGACTGCAATGTTTTTTCATGCGGCTCTGGAGAGCGTACAACATGCAAATTTTCTGGCTTAGTTGTATGTCACCAATTTTTGGGAGATCATAAAGGGCGAATCAGCAAAAACATGGTAATGACAGGTCGTTAATTTTTAGATTAATTTAAACAACAAAATCTTGACCTACTGATATTGGGTGAAATAAGTACTAATATGTACACACAAAATAATAAGTTACTGTTAGTTGTTTTTTACCCTTATATTAATTTAATTGTTTTGAAAAACTACAACAAAATACCTTAGAAAATAAGTGATGTAAAATTGATCTTTTAAAAATGTTAATATTTTAAAGCCTTTGTGTGAATAATGAACTTAAATTTTTGAGTTCAAAAAGTAGATATTTTAAAGATTTTTTATAATTTCAATACAAATTATACTTGTCGATGTTTTTAAGTAATAAAATATTACTTGATTAAGGTACACTATTGTTTTATTTAGAATAACAACTTACTTTATCTTTTTAGGTAACCACTTATTTCTTCACTATGATTAACCATACTGGTAATTCATTATTCTCACTTTTTTTGTAAGCTGGAGGGTAATGAGCATCCATGAATTTTGGGACATCGCGTACAAAAGTAATTTAGCAAGTAAATAGTCTGGTAACTAGTGAAACCATTTGTGTGCTACTTACTTTCTTAATTACTTGGTAATGCCTATTTTCGCTGGGCAACTTCACTTTACGGTTTGCCAAAACGATTTTGGGTTTTTTTTATGCTTTTCAATATAAACACCTCTTTTTGGCGACCAGAGCATGGGGCATCATCATTGTTCATTCGACCACGTTTGAATTCAGCAAACAAGTCAATAATGTTTAATTTTCCTGGTACAGAGTACGGATAATACTAATCAAGCTAAGCTTTTGTTTTAGCGCCCGAAATACTTGTTTCTCATAGTTTTGAAAATAAAAAAAAAGGATTCTTTAAACAAAACCACTGTAATTTTTAAACAGCTGCCTTTTGAGGATTAATTTGCTAATTTTGGTTTTGAAATATATTTTTAGTAAATTTTTTGGATTTTAACCCCGCTACTACGTTAGAAAAAAAAAATACACATGTTATGTTTGGGTCATTTTATGACCCCATATATTTATATATAGAAAATTTACATTTGTATAGTTTAAAAAAATTTAAGGCTTGTAATTATTGCAATAAGTCGTAGATAAATTGTGTGTCGGTGCGATGGATAAACAGGTTTTTTGCAAGTATTGCACCTTTTCCGTTCACTAGCGCATTGACGTTTTGGTGAAGGTGAATGTGTAGATGGTGATACACTTTCCTCTCCTCGAATTCTTCGTACTAATGATGCAGATGCTTCTGCGCGAGGAAGCCGACTACGCCTCTTGTTATGTTCACCGAGTTGCTCTAAAAGTAAGCGCCTTTTGTGCAGCTTATTTTTCTGCCATTCAGGATATATTTCGGTCCATATTATAAAAGCGTTGAGAGCAGAAATATCTAGTAAATTTGAGAACAAGGCAACTGGCCATCGATTGGTTTTTCTTTTGCACGAATATGTACGAATCATTTGGTCCATGGTGTCGACTCCGCCTTTGGTCAAGTTGTAGTATTCAATTATTTCCGGAATTTTTTTTGGATGATCTTCCAAAATAGTGCTGTATTTTTTCGGCACATATATAACTACAGTTTCTTTGTCATGAAAAAAAAAACACTTGAGTATATTGGAAGCTTACGCAAGTGCTGTGCTGGATCATGAACCGGCAAAAAACGTTTATTTTTTCTAACTGTACCAACAATAGTAATTTTTTGTTTTAGCAGTTCAAATGCAAAATTGTGACTCGTAAAAAAGTTATCGCCCTTTTTCCGTTCAGCATTGTCTCTCACTTTGCCCAAGTAAATTTGGAACTGTAAACAAAATGCGGTGTCAGAATCTGTTGCTATCCACGCTTTCATGCCATATTTCCCATGTTTACTTGGCATTTATACTACGGAAAGGAATAAACTGTTCGTCTACCGTTATATTAGCATTTGGAACATAAAGCAGTTGCAAGTTTTGAGCCCATTGCTCCTCTTTGTTCTGATCTTCTTCATCGTCAAAAGCTAGTATACGAGAAATATTGCTAAATCGCTCCAAAAACATTATTGCTCTCCGAAAAGGACTTCACAGAGAATTAAGATTTTCACCGTATGAATGGTAAACTCCTAAAAGAATAATATGTCCATTATATAATTATAATATAAAGGAAATATTGTATACAAATACCAATAAGAATAAGAAGTCGCAGGTAACATAAAACTCAATATCATCTACAGTTTGAAAAGTTGCGAAAATAGCGTTTCAGGAACCTATCTAGCTTGCAAAACGAGGGATGGGTGTATTTTATTCTCAGTTGCAAATTATAATATCCTACCTCTAATGTTTGTAAAAATTTACAAAAAAATTGACTTATTATATTATATATTTATTATCAATTTTTCAAAATTGATAAGGGGTTATAATGTGACCCGAACATAATATGTGTAGACACTTGCAATAAAAAATTGTTAAAGCCTAAAATGTTGTTGTAATTAATCGAATTCAATATATTTCAACAATTTATGCACTGAGTAGTAAGAACTTTTAAATATACTCCACCAGTTAGAAATTTGATAATGTTAAACACGCTTGTGAAATGACCCTAACATAGTAGCGGGGTTAAGGTAAAATTTTAATGGTGTTAAGGGCTGATTTTTAGAACTAAAAATGTTTTTAGTGCTATTTTAAATGGAGGTCCTATTTTTGGACATGAGTCGGTTGTGAAAAGTATTTTTACTTCCGATCCCTTTTTTTTCAACCTACATATGTAGCATTTTAAGGCAATTTATGTTTGCTCTAAATTACTTTGTAATGATAGCTCGTTACCTTTTTCATTATTTGCAAGCATAAAGTAAAAAGTTACTGATTATTGATTACGTAATAAATGATTTATAAATGTAAAGTAATAATTGAAATATTTTTGAAAATCTATTTTTAGATACATTACTTTGTGTTTTTTGTAAGCAAAAGGGTAATGTATGTTTGTTTTGATAACACTAGCGAAAAACGAAGAGCAACAATTCATTTAAGTTTAAAGCAATCATCTACTATATGCGTCGATTGCTTAGTGGGTAGAGTTCTTGGCTGACAACCAGATTTTCCTGGTTCGATTCCCATCTTGACCACATTATTTTTGATTACAAATATTTTAAATAAAATATTTGTAACATTAAAATTAATGCTTAGACATTTTCCATTCTCGTAGCCATATAAGTAACCCCTTACATTATCACCTCTAAAGTAATGGGTATGTACATTACTTTGAGGTTCATCGCCTATATGGCTATACATTACTTTACCCATTATCTAGTAATGTGTGGTTTTGCTGGAGAGTATAAGTTTAAATTATTAGAAATAAAATTTCCTTCAATATTCACAATCGGTTTTCAAAAATTTGTAAAATGATTTCTGAAGTTAGCTTTAAAAGATAAAGCTTTTCTGAATAGGGTTAAGGGTTGAATATGTCTATTTATTAAGGAAGTCATGGTACCTTTTTGACAAATAGGCAAAGCAATATTTAAGATTTAAGTTAATAAAGCATTATTTTTAAAACATTATTAAGTTGACACAACATTATTGCCTTTAAAGCATTTAAACCTTTAAGTGTATTTAAACCTTAAGTCTTATATCCTGACAATATTGCCTCAAATTATAAGGAGGTTTTCCAATTTTTAGTAGGAACTCTCAATCTGAGTTTCTTTTAATATGATAAGAACTAACAAGCAAGAACTGTAGACGGGTTCCTTCTGATTGCCATAAAATTTGGATGATGGGAAAAATAAATAAGCATGGGTACCTTTTAGCGGCCCTACCTTTTTTTCATGTTCATTTTAAAAAATCGATATGCCAATTTGGTATCAAAAGAAAGGTATTTTGTTAGAATTTTCAATAAAAAGTTTTAAAACAAAAAAGTTTTGACCAACTTTGAAACCAAATTTTAGCCCATAAATATGTGATCCGGCCGCTATGTTTTTTTTACAAAATTTTTATTATCGGAATATTTCTTTTCCACAATTAAATCCATTAAAACCATTTCATATCCTTTTTTAATGTTGTTGAGAATTACTTAAAAAAAAGCAGTAAAAAAAACTATTGGATACTTTGGAAGCTATAAAGGGAGTGGTTTGTATAGCTTTACGCCAATTTTTGTTGCTGGGTAATAGGAAAGAAAAGTTTCATTTTGGGAACTGCAAAAGGTTAAAGCATTGTTAAACCACCCTCGTATTACAACATGGTCTTGAGAAAATAGTTTAACTACTAAAGTTTTCTACATTTCTTAAGCTTTTAACCAAATTGAATACATATTTTATTATGTCTAATGTTGCACACAAACCGTAAAATACTTTTTGCTCATGTATCTGTTTTTTTATTATTCATTTTTGTTGCAGGTTTAAAGAAATTTTTGGCTCAATATCCATCTATTTTTCTTGTGGACGGTGATTACGTGCAAGTGAATTGTTATCAACATTCCAGTTCGGATGATGGTAGCTATGGCGGTAGACGTGATTATATCAAAGAGGCTAAAGACTATTTCAAAAATAAATTATTGCAATATGGTGTGGGCGTAGAAGTACCAGTGCGCAGTCTATTGGGTCATAGATCGCAAGCATCACCACAAGTAAGACATATATCAGGTGAGTGAATTGAATGTCATTTACGTTCTAAGGCCCATTAACTTTTCTCGAGTAGTTAACTTTAACTTAACTATGGGAAACTAACCAATGTTAAGCATTTATCCCAAGGAAAATTTAACCAAAATAACTTATTAAAAAGTAAATACAAAAATATATAACAAATCAATTTTTTAAGATTTTAAGATTCATGGTCGATTAATACTAAAAAATGAAAGTGCCTTTTGCATTCTACACCAAAAAAAATTAACTTTCATTTAGAAAAATTAACTTATTTGAAGGAAAAATCGAAATCGAAATGGCGCCAAAGACACTTTTTACTAAAATTTAATAAAATTTTCCTTGAAATTAAGAAACAAATTTTACTTAAAATTTGGTCAAAATTTCTAGCTCTGATCCTTACAATTTTTTCCATTCAATAAAAAATTAGTGTTTAATATTCGTTAGTATTATTAGAAAATTATGATCTTGAGCCTGATGAAATTAAAAAAAAAAAGAATATATAATTATAGAAAAATTTTACCCTTGAGAACTAAACTTATATTAGAAAACAGTAAAAATCCCTCTTAATTAGTTCATACATTATGTAAAAATTTACTGTTAGTTAGGAAATGATTCCTTGGTTTTAAAAAAAAATTCATTTTATTTAAGTTAAGTTCATTAGATAATTTGTTTTTACTAAAAACTAGGATCTTACTCCCTAAAAATAAAAAAATATTTTCTAACATCAAGTTAAAGTTAAGAAAAAATTATTCTTAAATTTGATAAAATTTTTTTAAAAAATATGAAACTGTGTCTATGGTAAAGGTATTATATTTCACCATATATTTAAAAGTACTTTACACTCATTGTGTAAGTATTTTCCTACTTTCGGAGGACTTCCGCTTTGTGCTAAACATTTTTGTCTTTAAATTAAATTGAATTATACTAAACTCATGTATTTAAAATATAAATTTCATTAGCAAAGGTAAACAAATTAAAACACAAATGTACTGCAGGATATTCTTAAACGTAATAAATTGTGACAAAGTCAGATCCTTTTCTTAGTTAATAAACGGTTCTGCTTGAGAGAATTACAAAAAGGGACGCCCTACGCGACACACGGCATCTATGGCTAAGGAACACTGGCGGTCCTTTGTCTTCTTAAATTAACTAATTTAAGGAAATTGTTGCAAAAATACAAAATATCACAGTTACATTTCTTGTCATAAGTTTATTTTATGACATTTTTAGCTTAAACTTTAATTGACATATACAAATTTTTACTTTTTTATTATTATTAAGTGAACAAAAATAGTTTTAGTGACTTCGATAAATATAATGTTTAATAGGCGCAACGTCAATTATAGGAAAGCCATTAATTATCCCGTAATGTATGAAATGTGCTTGCGATATTTTGTATTGGAGCCAGCAAACAAAATTATTACATAAAAGCGCAAATTCTAAATATTTTACCTTTTGTTAACAAAATTTTAAAATATAATATATATTAAGTTCAATATATAAGACTGTTAAGTTTAGAGATGGGCATGCGAGAGATTTTTTGACTCACGCACGATCACAAACCAAAAATTACACTCATGTATGATAATTTTTTAAATAGTTAATTTAATTTGTTTCCTGAAATAACATTTTTTCTTGAAAATTAGGAAAACCAACTAGTTTGTTTTTAATTGATTATTTTTTTTTTAAAGAATATTGAAAATAATTTAAAAGTTTTCTAAAAAAATCCTATATAATTTTTCAAAAATAAGAAAACTTTTACTTGAAAAAAAAAAACTATTTCAATATCTGAACTAAGTTGCATGAAAATTTTCCTTAGAAATAGTTCATCACTTTCTAAAACCAAATAAATTGTTATTATTACATAGAAAAAATGTGTTACTTTTTATTTGGAATTGTCTAAAATAATTTTAAGAAAATAATTCTTGAAAATTAGAAAGTGGTAGACTTAAAAACTGAATTTAAAAAAAAATTTTAACACACATTAAGTTCAAGTTCTTTCTCATTTTAAGTTAGACACAGTTTTTGAAATAAATGGGAGTAAATTGTGTTTTTTTACTAAACTTAGTTTTATTACATTTAAGTATTCAAATTTCTTAAAACTGAAATGTTTTTCTTAAAAATTGTGAATTTTTATTTAATATACTTTTTTTCCCAAAATCTAGAAATACACTTATAATATTATGTAGTTTACTGTTTGTAGTTTAATAAAAAAGTTTTCCGTTAAATTTAAAAATAAAGGAACATACATTTATTTTTCGAAGATATATCTATATTAACTTTTTTATACATTTATTCGAAATAATTTACAATCATTTACCATTTTTATACCCTCCACCATATATGGTGAGGGTATATATCAGTTTGTCATTCCGTTTGTAATATGTCGAAATATAGGTTTAAGACCCCATAAAGTATATATATTCGTGATCCTTATGCAATTTTAAGTCGATTTAGCGATGTCCGTCTGTCTGTCTGTCTGTCTGTCTGTCTGTCTGTCTGTCTGTCCGTCTGTCTGTCTGTCTGTCTGTTGAAATGGAGATCACGTCGCGAAGATGCAAGCGGGGGTGCCTATTTTTACTCAGATTATTGAACATCCTCCCGAGCAGTTTGGTATTTAAAATGAGCAAAATCGGTTAAGCGGTTCAAAAGTTATGAGTGAAAATGTGAAGGTACCTCTAAATTTTCCATACAAATTTGTACAATTTTTCTGTATCTATTTTTTTTTTCTGTTAAGTAAGTAAAAATGTTATTAAGTCTTCTTATTGTTCGATTACATTTATTGTCTTACATACTATGAGAATAATAACATTCTTAGAGCTATATGTGTGTTACTCTGATAACTAAGGTAACGTAAAAATCAACAATGTTAAAGTCGCTAACAGAGCAGACCTCTGTAAATAACATTGCTAAAACTAAATAACATTACTAAAACTAAATAACAAAAGTTCGTTACATTAATTGACAAAACATATTCATATTACAGTTCATGCAAAATTTAGTATATACGTATATCATCTTCAGCCCCTATGGTGGAGGGTATTCAAAGATTCGGCACAGCCGAATTTAGCCCTTTTTTACTTGTTTTTTATTTAAATTGGTTGTATATATACAAAATTTTACAATTCAAATTACAAGAACTTCATCATAAACACACAGACATACACAAACACATTCACACAAAAAGTGTATATAGCTATGCATATATACATTTTGTAAAAAAACAAAAAATACAAAAAGTGAAACAATTTCATATAAATGATAAAAACACTTATTTTTTAAGGAGTTGGTAGGTAAAATTTTGACATTTATTTTAACTGATTATATCATTTGTTTCTTACGGATGTGTCAGTTGATTAATCAACATTTAAAAATAAATAACAAAAGGCATTTAATTTAAATGAAAATTAAGTAGACCGGTTTTTAAATAAAATATCATTTTAAGTGTATTACTTAAGAAAGGTATGAGCTATTTTGTTTTTACCTAAACATAAGTTTAAAAAAAAAATTTACTTAAATTAAGGAAAATTTTTAAACTATTTTAAAGGAAATTTTGGATTAAATTTTAGTTCACGTCTTTTTTTTTTGAGTTTGGAATAAATGCTTAGCAATGGTTAGTTTCCCAAAGTTAAGTTAAAGTTAACTACTCGAGAAAAATTAATGGGCCTAAGTGTTATTTTTACATTTAGCTGCGTCATCTACCTCTTGTATATAAGAGTGTTGTTCTCACTATAAATGTGTTGATCAGCACAATTTAGATAGCACAATTTAGATTAGTTTAGATAGTCTGTTGCTGCATAAATAGATAAATATTTATTCCCTCGTAGTTATATGAAATGCAACACTGCTCATATCAAGTACCATCTGTTAATAGACTACTGTCAAATTTCGAGCAAGTTCCGTCATTCAGTTTGCGTTAAACAGCTGTTCAAAATATACAAACTCGTGCATTTTTTTAAAAATGGAAAAAAGTGAATTTCGATTGCTCGTTAAACATTATCTTTTGCGAAATAAAACCGTCAATCAAACCAAGGAAAATCTTGATAAATACTATGGGGACTCTGCACCATCGATTTCAATGGTAAAAAAAGTTGGTTTACTGACTTTCTCGTTGCGGCCTTACAAGCACGGAAGATGCCCAGTTGAAGTCTCTACACCCAAAACATTTAAAAAAAATTCACGGTGTTGGCCGATCGGAGATTGAATGTGCGATTGATTGTGGGAGACATAGGCATCTCACATGGCTCAGTGTTTTCAATTTTGAACGATCACTTGGGTATGAGAAAACTTTCCGCAAGATGCCTGCCGTGTTTGCTCACAATCGACCACCAACGGAATCGTGTGACAGCTTAGTTTCCATGGCAAAAATCCATGAAGTAGACTACGAAATGCCCCGGCTTATTCTCCGGATTTAGCCCCCAGTGAATATTTCCTATTTCCAAACCTAAAGAAATGGCTCGGTGGAAAGAGATTTAGCTCCAACGATGAAATTATTGATCAAACAAATGCCTATTTTGTGGACCTCGAAAAATCCTGCTGTTAAACGCAAAGTAAATGTCGGAACTCACTCAAAATTTGACAGTAGTTTATTAAGAGGTGGTACTTGATGGGAGCAGTGTTGCATTTCATATAACTACGAGGGAAGTTCGAAAAGTCACGGACTTATTGATCCGCCCTCGTACTTAATATACCAGACCTTTTACTAATTTTCTACTAACATTTATTTTTGAGTTTGGTTTTGATTCGTCTACGCGTTATATATTTAGGTATTGGTAGGTGTCTATTATTTGAAATTACGGTCATTAATAGAAGTTAATTTAAAGATTTATTTGCTTTTTTTAAAATGGAAATCATTAATTTTTTTTAATCGTAGGGCCTAAAGGTAGAAACAGAAACTAAAGCTAGGTTTCGATATAAAACAACAATTTTTTGGTTTCATATCAAAACGAAGCTTGAATCACTTCAGCGAATTGTAGTTGATCCTAAAAACAAGCCCAAAGATAATCTTAGTTTATTTAAAATATTTTTAATTGCTGTGATCGCTGTCAAAAAAAAGACTAGATTTTAATTTATATTTTAGTCAAGTCAAGTTTTATTGCATTTTTAAGTTGTGGCATATTTGAAACTTTTTTAATTTAAATCGCAATTAAAAGCAGTGACTCAAAAGATAATAGATAGAAAACTTTTTTTTTTGAATGGCGGTTAACAAGCTTTTGTATTGTATATATATTTTTACTATAAAATATTATTTTTAAAATTGCTTCAGTTTTTACTTTTTTCATAATTTAATAAATGCTTTGTTTCTTTCTTTTCTAGGTCAACATATTAAAGAATTTACGGAGTTTTTGACCAAACACACGGATACCTTTAAAGTGGTAGATGATCATGTAGTCTTAGTCGGTTGCGAAGATATGGCTGATTTACCAGCCCGCGATAGATTACATTTGCCACAAACAAATATTGATACTCGGGGCACTCAACAAATGTTGGATTTCTTTGCTCAATGTATAGAAATAAA
Source organism: Eustalomyia histrio (assembly GCA_949748255.1). Classification (NCBI taxonomy): domain Eukaryota; kingdom Metazoa; phylum Arthropoda; class Insecta; order Diptera; family Anthomyiidae; genus Eustalomyia; species Eustalomyia histrio. The sequence continues at coordinate 49,323,150 of OX456527.1, forward strand.
AGGTCCCATATTGGTAGATCAACTCTTTCACTTGGTTACCACTAAATTTCCCCAGGAACAATGGCTGAAAATGTTTAAAACACCCAGCGATTTAATGACATTTCTAAGACTATTTTCCGATTGTTTTCATATACAGGCAAATCTAGTCACACTCTTACAAAAGCCTAAACTAAGTGATTCTCATATACAACAGTCACAAGCTAAATCGCGAGAGCAATATAATGCTATGAATAATAATCGTAATGCTCAGTTAATTATAAAACAGGAGCCCATAGAGAAACAAACACCAGCACCACAAATAAGTGCTGTACAACAACGTTTACTCTCACCGGCTTTGCGCTATAATAATAATAATAATGGCTCTCAGACAAATGTTAATATAAATAACAATAATATAGCTTCTCCCAATTTTAAATTAAATGCTCCTGTATCATCACATGTCTCGTCTAATGGAGACTTGTCACAAAATCGTTCTGAACCCAATTCAGGATTTGATAGTTATATACCTATATCCGAAATGAAATTAGAAAATCTATGTGAACGTAATTATCCCACACCCAATTATTGTTCATCTTATGGTAGCGGTGGTGGTGGTGGTGGCGGTGGTCAACAAGCCAATAATCAAAATAATCAATTGAATAATATGCCAACTCCACCAGCTATCACTTTGCCGCCTCAACCACCTACGGAACGTTTAAACAGTGCCAATCAAACATTGAAACAACGTATTAACAATTTGGTTATACGTACGTTAGCTGAAAATTATGAAAAAGACAAACAATCTTTTGCCAATCAACAGGCTGGTTCTGTTGGTTATAATCCTCAAAACTCACCCCATAATAGTCCAAGTCACAATCAAAATGCCAATTCCATGGGCCATAATTCCACAACCAATCAATCGCCTTACTCGAATGCACCTAGTCATAATTATTTTGTTGGTGATACATGGAAAATTAAGGTGTTACAAAATACCAGCGTTATTGCAAATATTAAACAATCCCTTTTCGTAACAGAAGCCATGCTTAAATTTGCTCAACAAAATCAAAATCAATCGATTATTATATCCCTCGATTGTGAAGGTATTAATTTGGGTGTAAAGGGTGAGATTACACTAATTGAAATTGGTACGACACGTGGTGAGGCATTTATATTTGATGTTCGAACTTGCCCGGAAATGATAAGTGATGGCGGTTTAAAGGCTTTATTGGAGCATGAAAATGTTATTAAAGTGGTACACGATTGTCGTAATGATGCTGTTAATTTGTATTTACAATTTGGTATACTATTGCGAAATGTTTTTGATACACAGGTGAGTGGAGAAAAATTGTTTTTTTTTTAATTTTAACGCACTGGGTTTTACAAAAAATAATTAACTTTACTAAGGGGTGATTTGTATCCATTTAGGTTTTATAGACAATTTGCAAAACTGAATGAAATATTTATTTGGGGCGATAATTGAATGCCTGTCAATTACCTTTTAAAGATTATTTCAGGTAAATGTTGCCCGCGGCTAGACTGTAGGTGGTGCATCTGTGAGCTGCAATGTTGGCATACTTTTTCCAGCATTTCGGCTGGTATCTCATCAATGGCAGCTGTAATGTTGTCTTCCAGGGAATTGTGGCTCGAATTGTGGCTGGCTTATCCCTATACACGAGAGACTACTTCAGTCCAGTTGCTTCTTCACGGAGCATTTTTGGCATTGCCACATGTCACGAATATTTTGTTTACACTGAAAAAATTTACACTTAAAAAAACAAATAGCAAAAAAATCACCTTTATAAAACAAAAGAAAATTGTCACTGTAAAATGATATGAAGTCCGCCAAAAGATTTTTGAAGTCTTGATATCAAAGATGTAAAAAAGACATGACCTTAAATTTGACTTTCTGACAAAAACTGTTGCATTTTTTCTGCCCTTTTTTACAAAAATGTATTTTTGTGCATGGTAATAAAAAGTAAAAGCGGACAAATTTGATATCAAATTAAAGGTATTTAAGAGACCTATTTAAATGTGTCTTTATATGCACTTAGTTTTAGCAAACAATTTATTTGTTAAATATTATATAAAAAAAATATAATTTGATATAAGGTTTGTTTTTTTCGAATTTAATATATATATATCTATAACAACTTGTAAAAAAAAAACACTATTCCTTCTTACCTGACTTTTCTTTATTTTTTTGTAAACAAATACAATTTGAACATTTGGGGCCGCCTTTGTACGAAAGCTGTTTTCGTATATGGACTTCGGGAAGGCGAAATACAGCAATTATATTGTTTGCCCAGCTCTATCATTACTTACGAAAACATAATTCATTTGCTAGCTTTTGTTGTTTTTAATATTTTATCAAATTACAAAAATTGCAAATATTTTTATGACAAATATTTTTGTTTACATTAAAAATATAAAAGCAAATAATTTCTAAGACTTGGCAGCATTTTTATACATTCTTAACGTTTAAGTATGTAGCTATTTGTACTTAAATTTTTATGGAATATTTATATAAAATTCGAAAAAAATTAGTAAGTTCTACTAAATTTTAGTAAAATGCTGTAAACTGCAATTTAAAATGGATTTGCTAAAATCAGCAAGAAGTTTTATTAATGTTTAGTTGTTATTATTAACTTTCTGTTATATTATATTAACTTTTTGTTATATTTAACTTTCCTTCAATTTCCAATTTACTAATATTTAGTAAATTTTCTTGCTGATTTTAGCAAATCGATTTTAAATTGCAGTTTACAGCATTTTACTAAAATTTAGTAGAACTTATTAATTTTTTATATTAATTTAATTGTTATAGTATAAAAAATATTTTGTACATTTTTTATTTTTTGCTTATTTTAGCAAACCGATTTTAAATTTCACTTTACTAAATTTTAGTAGTGGCTACTAATATTTTCAAATTATTTCATTGCAGCAGATTAGGATTAGCAAAAAATACAGCAGGGCTCAAATTAACAAAATTTTGCGTAATAACTGCAAAATTTTCTGTTGCCATTGCAGACCTTTTTGGTGGGTTTTTGAGATTAATCTTACTTTTAGAAAAGCTATATCTTCGACTTAAATTGTGATTTAATAAAAGTCTAAATCGATATTTTTTCTAGAAGCTCTAACTTTGTCTCTATAGTTTAAAAAAGCTGAAAATTTTACTTTAATTGTTGTTTAGGAAAAGCTGAAAGCTTAACTATAGATTTAGTCTGCTATAAGCCCAAATTTTTTTGAATTTTGAATTTTGATTTTTACTGAAATAAATCAAAATAGCTTAAATTAAAAAACACCATTCTAATTACAAACTGCGTTAAAAAAAGTTTAACTTAAAAATGCGGTATTTTTGCCAAATTGTGGGCGTTTATTTTCAATCTATTTTCAATCATTGGTATAGTATTCATTGCTTTGACACTATTGATATTTTAGACCTGTCGACCGGTCGACCGGTTGTAGTACTTTTTCCAAATGTGTTACTTTTTTCTTTTAATTAAATAATAGAAAAATTGCTACAATTTATATAAATTTTTTATAAATTTGATGTCAGAATTATGCAGATTATTTTCGCAAAAAGACAATGGCGTTTTCATTTTTTTTTTAAATTCTAATGACTTTTTTAATAAAAAAATCTTAAGACATTTTTTAGATTTTTATAGAAAGTTTTTAGAAATTTTTCTTTAAATAAAAGTCTTTAGAATCTAAGAATATTTCTACTAGAAAAAGTCCTTATATTCTAAGTATTTTCTTCAGAATCTATGAATTTTTCGTTCAAAGAAAGGCCTTAGAATCTAAGTTTGTTTGGAATATATGAACTTTTGTCTAAGAGACAGTTTGGAAAATCTGACAATTTTAGTTTAAGGAAAAGTCCATAGAATCTAAAAATGTTTTTATCAGATAAATTTCTAAATACCTATTATTTTGTGCAAGAAACCTTTTCGTACAAATCATGGATTCTACAGACATTTTATTAAAAAAAATATATTTTAATTATATTTTGAGAACTTTAATTGTTTTTATTGAAAAGAATTAAAAAATATAAAATTTTTCAATAGAATCTTTTGATTAGTGTAAATAATATTATGTGTATAAGGAATTTTCGAAAAACACCTTTAAAAAAATCTTCTAAAGCTAAAAAAAATAACTGGATCTTAATGGGTCAATTGATGAAATGTTTTAATGACATGTGAAAGGTATTTTCTACCCATCTGATATTTGTCCAGTTTCAGTAAACAATATATGATTGTTTTTTTAAAGACATTTTGTAGTAAACAGACTGAACTGATTTTTATCAGTGACATGTCATGTTTTATTTGATGTGTAATTATTTATTGCTTGTTGTCAGCATTTTATCGTTGCATAATGTATGAGAGGTAAAGGATTTTCTTAATTTAAGAGGCAGTAATGGAATATTGTTTGCTCAACAACTTAAAATAAATTACAGCACCAAGTCAGAATTACAGCTAGATTATTTCTGAAAAGTTTTAGTCTATTATGAACCAAGTCATAAAAACGGCGAATATGTCACTGAAACAGACCGTATTGTTTCCATATACATAAATGTATGAAAAATTAAGGACTTTTTCAATTTATTTATTTATTTATTTAAGTCTATGGATACAATATTATCCTTACAGACTAGCATCTTAAAACTATTACATAACTTCAAGTAAATCATTTAAGAGAGATTTAAAATTCAAAGAAGAAAGACTTATATCTAATTGATTACAATAATTATTAAATAACCTCATAGATTTGGTAAGAGGTTCATTTAAAGAATATTCAGTTCTATGCAAATCAATATAAAAGAACTTATCATTAGTTCTAAAAACTCTTGGAGGTACATAAATAGGAATTAATTTTAATAATTCAGGAGAATCTATTTCCCCACAAATAATGCCGTGTAAGAAAAGTAAAGAAAAAATATTTTTTCGAGCTGCTAAAGTTTTCAAAAAAATGTATTTACATAAGTTGGACGAGAAAATGTAGGAATGTTAGAAAAATTACTAGTATATGAGACATTTAAAAAAGGAAGAGCGAACTTAATACATTTCTTTTGTATTCTCTCAACGCGACTAATATGAATATTAGCATTGGGGCTCCAGATAAAGGAGACATATTCTAATCTTGATCTAACAAAGGAGGAAAATACAACTTTTTTAGTGAAATGGTCGAAATGTTTGCCGGAATTCCGACGTATGAAAGCAGATAGCGAATAAGCCTTAGGAATAATTAAATTCAAATGACTACAAAAAGAAAGTTTAGGATCGAAAACCACACCTAAATCCAACATTTCATCTACTGAGGATAAAACATTGGTTTTCATTCTGTACTTAGAAAATAAAATGTGACGACATCTATGGTACGTCATACAGAAACATTTACCAATATTGAAAGGTAAACCATTACGTTCCGTCCACAAAATAACCCTATCTAAGTCATCCTGAAGATCAGAAATGTCTTTTTGGGTATAAATAGGCTTAAAAATCTTTAAAAAAATCTTACAGCCAGTATCGAAATATTTTTGTTCTACACCTTAAAAAGTTTATAGTTTCAAGTCAGAATTACGTGTATTCTGCAAAGTTTTAGTCCATTGTAAGCAAAGTCATAAAAACGACGTACATGGTGCCAAAATAGAACGTGGCACTTTTATATAAATGAATTTTTTAATTTTAACAGCATGAATTTTTGTAAATGACCTTTTAAAAATGACATTGTACCTTCAGTACTGGAAAATAAGAGATATGAGTAGATAGAGATGGACAACGTGTGTCTAGTAAAAAAAAATTTTGTTATAAGACTCGTTGTTTAATCAGTTGTAATCGTGGTTTATTAAATGCTTATTTCTCAACTAAAGACGAAATTTCTTAAAATCTTAACTTTATATTCGGGGGACTTAAAAGCTCAAACTAAAATGTTGTTGCTTCGTAATAAAATCTAAATCCTAAATCCTAAACTTTTACACAAATTTTGAATTTATTGTAGGTGACTTAATCGATTAAACAGAAGCGAAGTTTACTTACAAATAAAAAATTAAAAACTGGACATTGACCAGCTAAAATTTTGACTTATTTAAATTCACTTTAATCATATTTCAAATCACGCTTTTATCACAAATTTTTTATTTCTTGTTTTTTTTCTCCCTCTTTCAGGCTGCCCATGCTGTTGTACAGTATCAGGAAAACGGCAAGCAAGTGTATAAGGCAAAATACATATCATTGAATTCATTATGTGAACAATATAATGCACCGATTAATCCCATCAAAGAACAATTGAAACAAATCTATAGACGAGATCAGAAATATTGGGCAAAACGGCCATTATCTAGAGACATGTTACTTTATGCTGCCGGCGATGTTTTAGTACTAATCAATGATCAATTATATGGAAATTTAACAAGGTATGAATCATATTTGAGAACATAACTAATTATAAATTTTACAATTTCCGCTTACTTCTTTCCAGACAAATAAAGCCAGAAAATTTGCAATTATTTTCTGAACTTTGTACCGAACAAATTTTAATGCATATCAAACCAACTGAAGTTAAAATACGTAAGAAACAACGTAAAATTAGTACAGAAGTTTCTGATCTCAAAAATAAATTGGGCCAAACAAATAAGAGTATTGTATTGTCTAATAGGGAAATTAGGTTATTGAGGTAAGTTTTGACTATTAAAGATGAAATCAAAATTAACATTAATTTCCTACCGAAAGATATATGGACTTGACTGAAGATGAAAAGGAACGCCTAAAAGGTTACTACAAAGTAGCCAAAAAATTAGAAAAAATGGAGTCTTCAGGACAGCAAAACAAGTAAGTTTGTATTTTTTTTTTTATTTCAAAAGAACATTTCTCTAGTAATTTATATATTTTTCTATTTACAGAGATCAAAGTGATTCCGAAGATGATCAAGAAGTTAATGAAAATGATAATTTTCCTAGTTTAGATTCGGTGCCATCTGATAATTCTTTAACTGGCACATTTTCACCACGTTTCAGCAGTGAGCCGCCTAGTCTTACTGAATCTATGCAAATGATGGATGAAATTTTGTCAAATCAATCTATGGATCGTGTTGCTAAAATTGATAAATTAGAAGCTATATTATCGGCTGTGACATTATTGCCAAGTGATCAAGTAAATACATTTTTTTAGTTTTAATTGGAATTTTTGTTTTAAGTTCTTATTATTTTTACAGATTATTACATCAAACTCTATGCAAGATCAATTGGGTACTACTATTGCTACTACAGATAATGTGCAAATTGTTAGAGAGAAAACGAAAAAGTAAGTTTAAAAAAAAAAACACCACTTTTAAAATAGGTTTTTAAAATGCTGCTGATTACCTCTCTATTCTGAAAATGTTAAATTGTGAATTTAAGCTTGAATCATTCATTCATTCATTCATTAAATCATTCATTCATTCATTACTTTAATCAAACTGGCATATGATGAATGTTGATCGTTGGTTTTTGGAATTGTAATCCTTTATATTTCGTAAAAAAAATAAAAAGATGTAAATCGATATTACTGATGTTATTGAACAGAATTAAAATAATTTCAATCTTGTTCGTCTTATCTATTCATTATTGAAATTTATAGTTTTAACCAAATTGATCGGTTTCCATTACATGCCAGATAGTTTAAGAGAGCTTCCGGGTGTGACTTTAACTATTGTTTTATAAAAGCAATGATTTCGACTCTATAAAGTTTCTTCTATTGTTTTCAATACTGAATTCATAAAATATCTAGTTTTGCTTTTAATCCTTGTTTTATACCTGATTTAGATTTAATCTTATTTTTATGAAAGTTCTTATTTTAAGTTTAATACTAGTTTAATTCGATTTCAATAGTGGCTTTAAAAAATCTCATATTGCACTTCAGTCGTAGTTTTAATTATGTTTTAATTTTGGCTTCAATTGGTGTCTTTAAAAGCACATAAATCTTGATTTTATTAAAGTCTGATTTCCGCTACACTCGTGGTTTTATTAAAGATCAGTTTTTCACTTCAATTGTTGTATAAAGTTTTTTTTATTACTTTTTTTTTTGACCTACACAATACTAAAAGTCTTAATTTTCAGTATTCCAAATCATCAAAAAATTAATAACTTAACAACTAATTACAAAAGTTATAAAGTTTATAGTTTCATTTCAATTCGAAAACTTTAGGAACATTGCATGTATGTTATTTTTAAGTGGCTTCACTGCGTACGCAATAGAGGTCGCAATTTTGATTATATCTATAGCATTTAAACTTTAAATGCAAACTTTAGTCTAATAGCCAGTTCCTCGATCTCGAACGAAAAACTAGTCGAACGAAAGCAAGTCACTCGAATTCGAATCAATTTGGGTTTCTCTATTTCGAAAGCCTTCGATCGACTTGACTTACGTGTGTCAATTTTTGTTTCTTACGCATTTACAAACCACAGAGATGCCATATCATATATTTTGAGCATTTGTTACAATTTTCTTTAAAAGTAGCAAAAATACTACTAAACTGCTTAAAGACAAAAACAGTGATCAGCTGTATATGACAAATGAAATAAAAAAAATAACAATAAACAAATCAATTTTTATTTGGAAAATGTGTTTATTTGTGAAAATTTTTGTTATCGCTTGGTTGTGGGTGAAATTGTTGTTTGGAGAGCTTTTCTGTTGCATGTTGTCTGTTCGGTGCGGTCACTGCTAAAGTCCTTGTAAAATAAAAAATGTAAATATGAGCTTCTTGGGCAAACGTAAGCCGCAAACAACACACACATACCTTTTACCACTCAGCAACAGCGTAATAGGGGTTGAAACGGAGTTTAGTTTTCTGGTCAAATTTTCGTCCTCTGCGGAAAATTTGTTTGCTCCGAACCTAGAGTCCTTCTGGCAAAATCAGGTCTTTCTTCCATATAAAATACAAGCGTCTTCGGATGGTCCATTGTTGATTTTTTTTAACTAAAATTTAAAATTCTCAATAATCTATTAATATTTGTATTATTTTGTACTTACTTTTTGTTATCCATTGCTTTTTTTACTTCATTTTGCTTTTAAAAATATCAAACATATATTTACTCGACAAAAAAACAGCAAGTGACTGATTTTGACATTTGCGTTCGAGCTGTTCGAAATAGAGAAACCAAATTTTGTATGAAAACAGTTACGTTTTCGTTTGACTTGTCGTTCGAGTCATCGTTCGCATAGAAATAGAGTTAGTGGAACCCAAATCAGTTTTCTTTCGACTAGAAAGCAAACGAACGTGTTCTTTCGAAATAGAGGAACAGGCTATAAAATTGTAAACGCAAATTTTGCTAAACCGCGTTTACGGTGAAAATTGGTGAGGTTAACGGTTAATCGCACTCTCTATAAAACATTTTATTATAAGGAATTTAATTAGTTTTAGCCTAAAGAAGGCAAGTTAATTAAAATTTATATCAAACACAAAATAAATAATAGATTTCGAATTCACCTAAACGCAGTCTACACTTAAAATCTAAAAAAAAAATTAGTAGAAAAATTGTGAAACATTTTTTAATTCCACTTTACTATTTTTGTACTGATTTTTAGTAAAAAAAATATTTTTTAGCAAATCTTTTTGCTATTTACATTTTACAACTTACACAATTTTTACAGAATGTTTACAAATTTTTGTTGCTAACTTCAGAAATCATTTTACAAATTTTTGAAAACCGATTTGCTACAAACTTAAATTGCCTTAAAATGTTAAAAAAGAAGTCGGAAGTGAAATAGGACATCCACTTAAAGTAGCACTAAAAAGTTTTTTAGTTCTAAAAATTAGCCATAAAAACAATTAAAATTTGACCTTATAAGTAAAAAAAAAAATTGACTAAAAATATTTGTTAAAACAGAAATTGGCAAAAAAAAATATGTAAATTCGTTTATGTGTTTACAATTTTTAAGCCTTTGGTTTTTTTTTTAATTTTGTCTAAAATGTTCTTTAAAAAAAATAAATAAAATAAAAAATTTTGATGCTCGATAAAAAAAATAATTTTGAAATTTTGTACAGGTTGGTTGAAAAGTTTCTGTGCTCACCAAGAGATGACACTGCTAGCTCCAAACTTTTTTTTTCTCAAGTTGATATAACTGTCCTGAGAACACATGCAAAGTTGCAAGTCATTCTGTCAATTCTTTCTTTGTTTACAAGCCATTTGAAGTTGACGTGTCATTGATTTTTTTTAATATGGAAAAAAATGAATATCGTGCAGTCATTAGATTCTTTGTTTTAAAGGGTTTAAAAGCAAAGGAAATTTATGAATAATTGTTAGAAGTGTATAAGGAGTCCTCACCTTCAAAACGCATCGTTGAATTTTGGGCTGGTGAATTTAAACGTGGTCGTACCAGCCTTAAAGACGATCCACGCGAAGGACGACCAAAAACTGCAACCACAGCAGAAATCATTGATCAGGTACATAATATGGTTAGTGAAGATCAAGTTTGACTAAGCGTGAAATTGCTAATGTCATAGGCATCTCAGACGAACGAGTACTCCGTATTTTACATGAAGAATTACGTTTGAAAAAACTGTTTGGAAAGTTAGTGCCGCACACATTAACAATTCAATAAAAACTGGATCGAAAACAAATTTCTCAGCGAAATTTGGAGCGTTTTTAGCCGAATAAAACCGACTTCTTGCGTCGTTTTATAACTATGGATGAGACTTGGATCTACCACCATGATCCTAAATTGAAACAAGAACGTTTACAGTGGACTGAAGCTGGTTGTTCAGCTCCAAAGCAGGTGAAGTCACAACGATCAGCAAAGAAGGTTATGGCATCAGTTTTTTGGGATGCAAAAGGAATTTTGTTGATTGATTATCTTCAGAAAGGTAAAACATCCAACTCTGAATATTATTGCAGCGTTTTGGATCAGCTGGATGAAAAAATTTTTGAGAAAAGACCTGGTTTAAAGAAGACAAAAATGATTTTTCATCAAGACAATGCACCTGCTCACAAAAGTGTTTTGACGATGGCTAAATTCAAATAATTAAAGTACGAATTGCTTGAACATCCACCGTATTCACCAGATTTGGCTCCCAGTGACTACTATCTCTTCAGAAATCTCAAACAATTCCTTCGTAGAAAGCATTTTTCGTCCAATGAAGAGGCCATAGCAGCCGTAGACGGTTTTTTTGCAGAGCTTCCGGAAAACCATTATAAGGATGGGATAAAATTATTGGAAGATCATTGGAACAAGTGTATCGAGCTTCTAGGAGATTATATTGAATAAAAAAATATATTTGGTAACAAAAACAGTATTTTTTCATTTCGAGCGCAGGAACTTTTCAACCAACCTGTACTAATAATAATATTTAGTAATAATATTTTGCTGATTTTAGCAAACAGATTTTAAATTCCACTTTACAAATTGTTTACTAAAATTTAGTAGCGGCAGCTAATTTTTTCTACAAATTTCATTGTACTACACGTCACCACACATGTGTTGCTAAGATTAGCAAAAAAAAAATACTTTTTAAAAACAAAAATTAAGAATTTTAAAATTCTTATTTTCCTTGGATGTGGGAAAAATTAATTATAATTCTCTATCGGTGGCAATTTATCATCAGTTTTAATCGCAGTTAGAAAGAAAAAACAAATATTCTGAGTTCAGATAAATACAAAAATTTATAAATTTGTGTAATTCTCTAGACAACAAAATGAAATACGATGGCCGATCTAACGTATAGATGTCAGCAGTAGTTTAACAAAATTACTTTGGTGAAAATTGGCAACCTTATTAAACATATGGTTTAAGTTTCAAAGTGTCAGATTATATAATTTTGGGTCAAATGAGAGTAAGCAAAAAATTCTCTCACAAAGATTTAAAAAGAACAAAAATACTGCGAACGCACAAAAACATACATATATATCAATATATATCGGGTGAAAAACGTAGCTGTCCGTTAAAAGTCCATCAAGGATGAACCGTTTACGGTCCAATATATTAGATGAAAGTCTGTTAATGATGTACCGTTTATGGATCCGTATTCGTACCCTTTTTTTTAACAAAAAACGGATTTGTGGAAATGCTTATTTTTTAATATTTAATACTATATTTGTTTTTGTTTAATTTTTGTTTACAAAAATATTTAAAATTAAATAACAAAATTTTATTTTAGCATTAGGAAGCCAACTTGGTCATGCATTTATTCACCAAAGTGTTTTGCGTTATCTGTACTATTTTTAAAGTTAGCAAAAGCTCATAAGTGAAACCTATAGTAAAAAATTCTCTGTTTTTGATTTAAATTTAAAATATCGTCGGCTTAACCTGCAAACCTGCTAACTCCCTTTCAGCATATTTTACAGGAGAGACAAAAAACTTCTTACATATCATATTTGCAGTTTGAGAGGAAAACTAAAAATATAGTTGGTTTATTTTATGGTATTCTTCATGTATGACTACAATGTACAATGTACAAATAAAAATTGTATTTATTTATTTATAAACGATTTTGTAATTTAGCAGGTTTTCTCACATCAATTTATATCATTTCTAAGGGAGATAGGAGGTTTTCTTTCTAGTTTCACAAGTAGTTTTTATTTAAAAAAGCATGTAATTACAAAAATATCTTGTTATTATATTAAACAAATAAAAATAATCATAAAATGAAAGCATTTAAGTGGAATACAACAAAAAAATTTTTCCATGAAAACAAAATGATTTCAAAATAACTAACTAATACTAATAGTGTAATAACTAATCTAAATAACTTATTGCTTTGTGTTTTTAAATTTACTCATGGGTTAAATTATCATAGAAGGAACGGTAATCTTCGGGAAGTGATCTTTTTAAATATTGTAAGTCTTCAAACTTTTTGGCTGTGATCTTCCTTCTGTTTTCGTAAAGGCAAGGAAGCTGACAAAAGGGTTTGGAAATAATTGCGGTCGATTTTGTTTGGGGCAATTTTTGCCATTCGTCTGAAAATCTCAATTTATAAAGTATTTCACCACTTGGGTTATATTGTAATGCATGTGTGTCTGTGACTTTTGCGTCACCTTTGTTGCGACCAGGTCGGATGCTTTTGAAGAACTGAACAGTATCAAATTTTTTAAAAAACGTATAGCTGATGTAATTTACCTCGTATGGTTTTGGCTTTTTTCTAGCTAATTTACAGACTTTGACATAGTCTGCAGGCACATAGATGACTTTGTTCTTAAGTGCGAGTTACATATACACAACCAAACACTTATATTAAGAACGACACAACAGATAAATTTATTGCAAGTATAATTAGTGGTAAACAAAGCTAAATGTAATATTAAACCTATTTCCGTTTAGCTTAAAGAAATTATGACTAAATTAATAAACCAAAATTACTTTTCGGTCGCAATTCCAAGAATTGCAATTTTATGGACTTTTCATTAACAAACCTAAACTAATTTTCGGTCGCAATTCCATGAATTGCAACCGTGCCAAATTGATTAAGTTTATTCAACTCTAACTAACAGAATACTTGCAATACTTTTCGTCAAATCAGCATTTCCGCTCCTAAAGGAAAATGCAATATTAGTATGTCATAGAAATTACCAACAACTAATATAATAATTCTAGAGACAAGAAGAAAATGAAAATTAGAATAAGTCAGTCTTGTTTCTCCAGCTTGATGATTAAGTTGTGTAAATTAAAAATAAATTAAAATAGCAAATTTGTCTTTTATTTTTTAAAAAGTAAATACTTAAAAAGAATTACAAAAGTGGCGCAGTCGGTAGGATCCTTTTCTTTAAAAAAAAAAAAAAAAAAAAAAAAAAAAAAAAAAATAAGGATCCAGTGAAACAAACCTTAGATTTCTCCAAATAACTAAATAGTGCAGTGAACAATTAAAATATTGAACGCCACTATAAATAACTAAATAGTGCAGTGAACAATTAAAATATTGAACGCCACTATAAATAACTAAATAGTGCAGTGAACAATTAAAATATTGAACGCCACTATAAATAACTAAATAGTGCAGTGAACAATTAAAATATTGAACGCCACTATAAATAACTCAATTGTGCAGTGAACGTTTATGCCAAAAGGACACCACAATTTTTTCCTGAACAATTTGAAATCTAGAAGAAAAAAACTTTTTGATCAAAGCAGACAAATGGAGGAACAGGCTCAACACCAGATCAGCCTTGCAGACGAGCTAGCCAGGAAGGACCGGCAATTGGAACTCCTACGGCAAGCATATACCGAATTACAACAAATAAATGCACAACACCAACAACAAGCGCAGTATGCAGCACCAATACAGAACGACAGCTACAGGGAAAATATTTTAAAGACAGTGAACCACTTACCTACCTTCACCGGAACGGGAGAAGTGACCATCAACAGCTTCTTTAGTAGTATAGAATACCTTCTATCCACTATAGCAGACGAAAACATACGAAAGGAAGCAGTGAGAACAATATTCTACAAAACAATACAAGGACAAGCTAAAGAGGTAATCATAAACATTCCGACACCAGATAATTGGGAGCTGATTAAGGAAACCCTAAAGCTAAGGTATCGTCCCAGCGTGGAGCCACACCAGCTGTATAAGATGATCGCCAATTTAAGAGTAAATAACGTAAGTGAACTAATTGTAGAAATCCAAAATATCAAATACAAAGCAGACGAGCTAATTATTTATTATAAGGATGACCACTATATTAATTTGTCAAATATAGATAGTCTTTTAGTAAACACAATCAAAGAGATGACGCAGGGCACGTTATTTGATAAAATATACGAAGAAAGAAATATAAATGATATATTAAAAATATTAACTAAAAGAAGATTTGAGGATTCGTGTATAAGACATGAATACAGGAAATTTAAAACTAATAAATTTAACAATACGAATACAAACATGAATTACAATAGAAATCTGAATAGAATGCAAGGAAATTTTATGCCTAGCTATAATAATTATAATAACAATACTAATAAATATAGAAGTGGATATAATAACAATTATCAATTTTTTGATTCGGGACACTTTAAAAATCAAAATAATTTCAATCGGTTTTCAAATTCAGGAAATTTCCACAGACCACAACCACAAAATCATAAACGGGATTCGGGCCAATATCGCAGGAATCAGT
This sequence comes from Eustalomyia histrio, assembly GCA_949748255.1. Lineage (NCBI taxonomy): Eukaryota > Metazoa > Arthropoda > Insecta > Diptera > Anthomyiidae > Eustalomyia > Eustalomyia histrio. The sequence goes on from OX456527.1 coordinate 49,338,208, forward strand.
ATAGGCAAGGTCCGGTCGAACCCATGGAAATCGATAATATTAATTTAAATGTGAATAGACCTCAAAGGGCAGGACACCCTAATCCGCAGATTGGCCAAAATCGCCTAATCTCGGATAGGCAAAGCCAAGAGGAAATTCTCGCGACTAATAATATGAGAGAAGAAATAAATAATTGCGTTTTTTTTATGAAGGAACCTCGGAATGGTTACCCAAGATAAAATTAAATATTAACAATAAAAGTTACAATGCACTTATTGATACAGGCGCTAGTTTTAGTCTAATCAATAGTGAAATAAAAGACTTCCCAAAAGAAAAATTAGAAAAGCCAATATTATTTAGTACTATCACTAAAGATGATACAATAGAATATGAAGTATGCACCATGGCAGCAGAAGAATTTAACTTACCCTATAACGCTAGAGTGAGGTGGAAAGCAGCACCACTCACTGGAAGGAAATATGAGTTCATAATCGGTATTGACATTTTAACATTTCTTAACGCACATATAAACGTAGAAGACAGAAAAATAAGTTTAAATCAAAAAGAAAGTAAATTTATTAATAACCCCCACAATTTTGGCCAAATTTATGCTCTGGAAACTACCGATTTTAATTTAGATAGATTGAAGATAGACCATCTGAACGAAGAAGAATACACGGAAGTTAGGAAAATTTTAAATAGATTTAATAAATTATTCTTTAAAGAAGGTGACAAATTGACGAGTACAATGAACATACACCACGAAATCAGGACAACAACTGACGGACAGATAAACTCCAAATTGTACAGATACCCCCCACAACACGAGGCTGAAGTTAGACGACAAATTACAGAAATGGAAGAGCAGGGAATAATTAGAAAAAGTTGCTCACGTTACGCAAGCCCACTAATAGTAGTACCAAAAAAGATCGATAATTCTGGTGAGAAGAAATACAGACTTGTAGTAGATTATAGGAAATTAAATGAAATTACAATAGACGACAAATTCCCATTGCCTAATATAGACTCAATCCTGGACAAACTCGGACGGGCCCAATATTTTACGACATTAGACTTAGCCAAGGGATATCACCAAATCTTGATAAGAGAAAAGGATAGGGAAAAGACAGCATTTGTTACACCACACGGCCTCTACGAATTTATAAGAATGCCATTCGGGTTGAAAAATGCCCCAGCGACATTCCAAAGGCTGATGAACGAGACGTTACGAGACTTCATAAACAAGACCTGTGTAGTATATCTAGACGATATACTAATATTTAGCACGTCCCTGAAGGAACACGTGAAAGCAATAACGGACATATTCAGAGTACTAGAGGCAGCGAATTTAAAAATACAGGTGGATAAATGTAACTTCATGAAGAAAGAAACAGAATTTTTAGGTCACATTTTAACTAAAGAAGGGTTGAAGCCAAACCCGAATAAAATAAAGGTCATTCAAGAATTAGAAATGCCAAGGACAGAAAAACAAATAAAAAGTTTTTTGGGCCTTACAGGCTACTACAGGAAATTTGTGAAGGATTACGCCAAAGTGGCACAACCAATGACAAAATATTTAAGGAAAGGCGCTAAAATTAATACAAAGGACCCTACCTACATAGAATCCTTTGAAAAATTAAAATTACTAATAAGTTCCCATCCAATACTGAAATATCCCAATTTCGATAAGCAGTTTACACTAACCACTGATGCGTCAAATTACGCAATCGGAGCTGTCCTTTCACAGGAAGGACATCCAGTTTGTTTTGCATCTAGGACACTTAATAACCACGAGAGAAACTACTCAGCAACAGACAAAGAATTTTTGGCAATTCTATGGAGCGTAAATTACTTGCGACCATATCTTTACGGACGAAGATTTAAAATTTTTACTGACCATCAACCCATCAAATTTCTACACACAAAATATAGAGGAAAAGATATGTCGCCAAGACATCAACGATGGCTATTGAAATTAGGGGAATATGATTTTGACATGGAATACATAAAAGGAAAAGAAAATAGAGTAGCAGATTTCTTGAGTAGAATAGAAAGCAATCAGGAAACAGAAGAAACAAAGGATAAGGATACCGATATTTTGGAATATTTGAACAACCTAGAGGACAACGTAACAATGGCAACAATACATTCAGCAGACGAAGACTTAGGCGACCATTTCTTCATAAAGGAAGAAATCGTAAACAAATATAAAACACAAATAATACTAACGAACAATAAAATTGAAGAATTTAAAGAACTACATGGAAAAAGAATAATTTTTATTGCAGAAAGTGATTTCAATGAAATGGGAGAGATATTTAGGAGGTACATAACCAAAGGAAAAGTAGGAATATATTCAGAATTATCCGATCACAGTTATAACATCGTTCAAGAAAAACTAATAGAATTATTCTCAAATGATAACCAGATCAATTTTATTAAATGCACATTGAGAGCACAAGATATAGAGACTGAAGTTGAGGCAGTTAAGCAAATTTCACTCTACCACGTAAGGGAAAGTTTGCACTCAGGCATACTTGAAACCTATAACAAAATTAAATATAAAATCTATTTTCCAAAACTCATGGAACTTATTCAAATAATAATCAATCAGTGCGAAGTCTGTCAACAGGTAAAGTATGACAGAAATCCGATTAAAAGTAAATTCCATAACACAGAAACACCCTCAAATAAAAACGAAATCATACACATCGATACATACGTAATGAAGGGATTTCATTTCCTAACAATAATAGATAAGTTGTCTAAATTTGCAACAGCATATTCATTGCCTGACAGAAATCAACTAACTTTAATAGAAAAACTAGAAGAGCATATCTCTAAATATGGAAAACCGGCTAAAATAATAGCAGATAATGAGTTTAACACACTAAGGATTAAAGAATTTTTAACAGAGCAAGACATCGAATTACGTCTAACCAAACCCAATAGCCATACAGGCAATGCAGATGTGGAAAGACTGCACAGCACTGTCGCAGAAATATTCAGAGTCCTATATTTAAATAACAAAGGGTTATCCATACCACAATTAATTCAGCGAACCATTAGAAATTATAATGAGAGGTATCATTCAAGTATAGGAAATTCACCAATCGCTGTTCAAGATGGACGGGTAGACTTGGAAAAAGTTAGAAATAATTTAGAAGAAGGAAAAAGGAAGAAAATTGAAAAACTTAACAAGAGAAGATTACAGGGAAATAAGGCAGGAAGGTTTTGTGAAGAATTATAAAGCTGTTAGACATAAAGAACAGCCAAAATATAGAAAATTAAAGCTAAAAAATATTCATTCATGTAACATTAAAAGACCCTTAAAATTTTCAGATGATGACAACATTGATAACACTCCTGTTAGTACTATCAACTGAAGGACTAATAATAACAAAATCACTTACAGAACAAACAGGATATGTCGATATTTTTATGAAAGATCAGGAGATAGTAAAGGAATCGGACATAATACTACATGTAATAAATTTAAAAGAAATAGAAAACATACTGGACCAAATGACAGACAACATAATTTTAATGAAATTAAAAAACAAAGAAATACTTCAATTGGAATTGTTAGATGTTAGAAACAAACTAGGTACTTTGATACAAAAACAGAACAGACAAAGACGCGGACTTATTAACGGTATAGGAAGCATGTCAAAATGGTTGTTTGGAACCATGGACGATGAGGACAGACAAAATATCGAGAAACATCTTTTTGGAATTGACAAAATAGAAACCAATAATGATCAACAAGTTTTAATTAATAACTATTTTAATGAGACTATAAGTCACCTAAAAAATATTGTAAGAAATGATAGATATAAAATAGAGAAAGAATTAAACTCCGTTAATAAATTTCTAGAAACTGAAAATGATAGAAATATGTATTTAGAGCAATTATCAAACATTCAACTTATTAAAAATAAAATAGAACATTTGCAAGACAATGTTATTTCTACACAATATGGGATGGTACATCCAAGCATTTTAACCAACAACGAAATAAGGAAATACGAAATTGATTATAATAAATTAAAATCTATTCAGATGGGAGTAGCATTCTATAATAATTCATGTCTAGTTTTTGGTGTAAAAATACCCAAAACATTTATTGCAGTTAAGGTAAGAAATATTGTTCCACTACCAAATGATCACAACCAAGAAATAGATTATAACATAGAACAAATCTTTGAATATGTAAATAAAACTTATAAGTTCGAAGAAAACAAATACTTAAAAGAATTACAATTAAGCAAACATTGTATAATAAAAAATGATTGTCAATTAGTATATAATAAAGATATGGAAATTATACAACTAGATATAGACGCAATAATAGTAAAAAATGCAATAAATATGAGCATAATACAAAATTGTAATTTTGAAAAAAATAATTTGAACAGAAACCATTTAATAAATTTTAATAATTGCTCAATCAGAATTAAAGATTATTATTTTTCAAATATTGTGGAAAATATAAAAGAAAAACAAATTATGAAAAACACAAATATAATACAGAATTTTTCATATAAACTATCATTTCAACAAATTGAAAGTGAACACATAAAAAATGTAAAGAACATTGAATCATTAAGGTACCACACCAAATTAGTATACGGTTGTAACATTATAATTGTAATCATAATACTTATATTAATTATTATTATTTTGATAAAACATAAAAGCATAAAAATAAAATTAAATAATAGAATTCAGGAGAATTCTAAAATAAAGGAGAGGGTAGTTACATATACACAACCAAACACTTATATTAAGAACGACACAACAGATAAATTTATTGCAAGTATAATTAGTGGTAAACAAAGCTAAATGTAATATTAAACCTATTTCCGTTTAGCTTAAAGAAATTATGACTAAATTAATAAACCAAAATTACTTTTCGGTCGCAATTCCAAGAATTGCAATTTTATGGACTTTTCATTAACAAACCTAAACTAATTTTCGGTCGCAATTCCATGAATTGCAACCGTGCCAAATTGATTAAGTTTATTCAACTCTAACTAACAGAATACTTGCAATACTTTTCGTCAAATCAGCATTTCCGCTCCTAAAGGAAAATGCAATATTAATATGTCATAGAAATTACCAACAACTAATATAATAATTCTAGAGACAAGAAGAAAATGAAAATTAGAATAAGTCAGTCTTGTTTCTCCAGCTTGATGATTAAGTTGTGTAAATTAAAAATAATAAAAATAAATTTGTCTTTTATTTTTTAAAAAGTAAATACTTAAAAAGAATTACAAAAGTTGCGCGTTCGATAGTGGAATGAATGCAGTCAGCTTCCATTTGAGTGTGGCCTACTTCAAGAAACTTTTGTTCAATAATAATGTTGTGATTTATGGACGTAGAAATCAAAGCATTAGACATTACACAATTTCTATTCTGATAATTGCATCCGTCACTGTAAAAAATTAAAAATTAGAGTTAGTAATAAACACTCAACTAATAATGTACTGGATTTAGCAGTTTTTCTTACAAAAATTTTTCTATGAGTGGATTTAGCAGTTTTTCTTATCAAACCTTTTTACACACTTCAAGACTCAAATTATAGAAAAACTACATGCTGGTCAACGAGGCGTATCTTTCTCTACCACACGGCATCAAAATCTCAATTTACTTAAAAAGTGGATTTAGCAGGTTTGCAGGTTAAGCCGACGATATATACATTTGTCTATGATTTTTTTAAAATAAAATTTACTGAATTGCTGAAATAATACCCAAATTCATAATGAAAATTTAGCATAGCGTTAACATTACTTTTATTCATAATACTGTTGTTAAACTCATTGTATTATTATTGTACACAATTCCTTCCAAAGCTCAGTGATTTCTCTGTAAGTAAAATTTCAACTTTTGAAATGACACTTGAAAACCTCGAAACGCGTGAACCTTATTTGGGTAGTGGAATCTAGTTAGTGGTATACCACTTTTTTAAAAATTATTTCGTTTTAAAACAGTGCTATTCATTTCTTAAGACAATTGTCTTATTGTGATACTACAAGATTTATAAAAATCTTTAATAGTCTTAATAAAAAACCCATTTATTTAATATAAAGGTTGAAATATTTTGAAAAATTCGAGTCCGATCGTTCATTCATTCATTCCGATCGAATGCATTTTTTCTTCCAAAAATTGCATGTTTTTTAACAGGATAACATAATAAATCCAACATATTAAAGATATTTTATTAATATGTAAATATAATGAAACCTTTAATATTGATTAAAAAAACTTCAACTTTTTGTTTTTTATATAATAAAAAAGGCACCCTAATGTACAGTTGTAGTCACACAATTAAGTCATTCGAACTCATAAATTTATTATCAAGAATAAATATTAGGTTTGTTTTTTTTTCGAATTTTATATCTATATCTATAACAACTTGTTAAAATCGACTATTCCTATTTACCTGACTTTTTTTTATTTTTTTGTAAACAAATACAATTTGAACATTTGGGGCCGCCTTTGTACGAAAGCTGTTTTCGTATATGGACTTCGCGGGAACGCGAAATACAGCAATTATATTGTTTACCCTGCTCTATCTTTACTTACAAACACATAATTCATTTGTTAGCTTTTGTAGTTTTTAATATTTTATCAAATTAAAAACACAAAAATTTCAAATATTTTTATGACAAATATTTTTGTTTACATTAAAAAGAGAAAAGCAAAAAATTTACAAGACTAGGCAGCATTTTTATACATTCTTAATTTTTAACTTAATATTTTTTACTTAATAATTTTTAATTTAATATTTATAACTACTCTATATATACTTAAATTTGTATGGAATATTTATATAAAATTCGAAAAAAAACAAACCTATTATATTTTTTAGCCACAAAAAAAAAAAAAGTTTTATTCATTTGTATAAATCATATAAACTTATTTAAATATAAGAAGAAAAAAAAAATCGCGATTACGTAACTGCTTTTTTCAACTTTTTTAAATACACTTCAACTATTTTGTGGACAAATAATAAAGTCATTTAATTAATATGATTTTAATTAATTAAAATTGAAGCCATTTTAATTAATGGTATATTGTATCTTTTAATACTTGGTGGGATATCCTTTTTGACGTATTAATTCGGCACATCTCTTTGTCATTGTTTTGACAATTTCACAACACTGATCAGGGGTGATATTATACCACTTTTCTTAAATAATGTACCACAGATCTTTTACAATTGTAGGTTTTTTTTTGCTGAAACAGAACGTTTTATGATCCCCCATTTGTTCCCTGTTGGATTCATACAAAGGCTTTGTGCTGTTCACTCGATAACCTTAATGTAATTCTACTACAGCTAAGACTTAACTACCCGGAACTTATGCTTCAGGTCGTTAAGTTTATGAAATATCCATGCTGGTGAAAAATCGTCAGCATAATCACTATCCAGATTATTTTCTAAGATACGCCTATGCATTATACCTGTCATTTTGCCGTAAATTTTTACTATCGTACCAACTCTAGATGTGGCAAAGCATGTTAATATCATCACCGAAGACCCAACGTGCTTCAGTAGTTTTTATTTTTATATATTTGGGATTTAATTGAGCGTTTTGTGGAGATCTTACGTACGGTCTGCCATCATTACCAAGAACAATAAACTTAGAATTATCACTTCAGCCAACCAGTTTTAAAAAAATTCGGTCACAGTGTAGACATTCACCCTTATTCTAGTTGTCGTTATCAATGTCGTCGTCGTTTTTGAGACATCACTTTGCTTCGACGTCGACATTACTTCTACACCAAATTGGTATTCTTAAACAGTGTTGTAACGACGTCGACAGTTTATCGATGTAAACAAAAACACATCTCTAAAAATTGAGTCGGCAGATTTATTTTGTTTATTATTTTTGCGAAAAAATGTTTTTTATGCGTAATTTAAATTCTGATACCAGTGATGAAGAAAATAAAGAAAATCTAGTATTGGAAAGAAGACTTCTCATACAGAAATCCAATATCTTTAATCTTCCGGATAACAAGTGAGTAGCAAAATCAAAGTCTGTTACTTTAAAGAATGTTAATCTTCTAATTTTTTTAAAAGGTTTGAAAGTTACTTTCGGCTGTATAAAACAGCCTTCAAAGATGTGCTGGAAACAATAGCACCTAATTTGAAAACCGGAATTAAGTCCACATTTATTTCCAAAACAATAAAGTTGGCAGCTACATTAAAATTTTTAACCCAGGGGTCGTACCAGCTCAGTGTTGGAAACGACTTTAACTTAGTGTTCAGCTGTTTTTGAAACTGTAGAAGATTTGCCACAGCTTCCTCCAGCGGGCTCAATATGAATTGCTTGAATCTTCCGCCACCTGTAGCATTAAACTCGGCTTTGTTGGCTACCATTTTCTTTTTAACTTTAAATTTTAAGTCTCGCTAAACCTATAAATAAATTTTGTTATATTTTTATAATGCACTTTATATGATCATGCTTTCTTTACCTTCTGCCATCCATCTCACATTATTCTCGGTGGGCCAAATGCATTTCATAAATTTCATATTTCTTCCCATTTTTTCCTTTTTTTTCAGTCAATACTTTTCCTCAAGTCGTTACTAAAAATTGTGTCGACAAAATCAGAGTCGTTTCAAGACAATATCGTCGTCACATTTTCTTACAGAATACCAAATACTTGTCGACAGTTATCAATTATTTTCGATAACGACAACGGGAATACCAATTTCAAAAAAAAAAAAAATCCCAAGACGACATTGTCTTGTGTCGATGACGACAACTAGAATAAGGGTGATTGTTTTGCAAACTCTAAACCCTGCTTGATATTTTTCTTCGACACATTCGGTTTTCGTCTTCCTATGTGATTATGTTAATTATTTTAGACCAAACACCTTCTTTCCTGTTGATATTTTTGTGTTGTATTCTGACTCCTTGGTAGAACTTTTTTCCGTAGATGTTAAGAAATTGTAATTTTTACTCATTCTAGTAATTTACCTGTCTGCGGAAAAGCCGATTTTCGGGGTTTTTTTCTTGAAAAATGATTGAATGTCTTATATTTTTTATAATGTATAATTGCATTGATTAATTTTGCATGCGATAATGATAGTGATTTTACCACATTAGCCACCGAACCAAACTTTTGTAGCTACCTCCCTGCGGGGTAGTACTTCTGCTTTTGTCCATTAGTTAAAAAAAAAACACTATAAACGACTTGGAAGGTGCTGTAATTTTTAATACAGTCGTTTTGTAATCAAATATTTATTTTTCTGGGCTTATTTACCTACTTAAACTTAAATGAATTAATTATGTGTCCACTTAAGACTCAATATTCTAAGACTTACTGATTGCTAGTTTGAACATGTCGACATCAAGCGCTCAATTATTTTTGTGTTTAAAAAGCAAACTTCCAGGGGTGTATATTTGATATATTTGGAATCAACAAAAACTCAAGAAACCGCTATAAATGTACTCAGAAAAAAGTGTTAGTACAATGACTTAATTGTGTGACCACGACTGTATATATGTATTTATTTTTTCCTTTTAAAAATTTAATTTTTATTTCTTTAAAACAGTTTCATATTTTTAATAAAAAAATAAATTCCTACAGCACTGCTATTAAACCATTGAACAATTCTTACAGTGCAATTCTCATTTTCTCACCAACACAACTACATTTTTATTTTTGAACAGCACTGTTTAAAAAAGATATTTAGATCAGGGATGGAAAACATGGTACAATTGTACTTTTTTTGGTACATTTTTACCTTGGTTGGTACCGCGGTACTACCGCGGCTCATTTAGTACAATTTGAAAGCTTTTCAAATTTTCAATTTATAACTTGATAAAACAACACAACATAAAGTCGACTTTTTTAAAAGCAACTTTAAATTAAAACCTGTTTTTATTTATTCAGCTACTATACTAAAATATAGTCAGTTTTAAGTTAAACCGGCTCTAAATTGGTGTCACATCAAATGTACCAAATGTTTCCATACACATTGTACTAAAATATTCGGAAGTGGCAACATTGAACAGCTGATATTAAATTACCTCTGCAAACAAAAAAAAAAAAATTAAAGCAAAATGTATTATTGTTAAAAAGCTATTAAATGCCTTTAAGTTGTTTAATAGCAAATCCTGAAAAGGTTAAATTGCCCTCCAAGGGAGGCTGACAACCAGAAAAAAAGGTGTGACACAAAAATTAGAGTAAAATTTTACAAAGTTTTGTGGGCATTATACGACTACATAAAATTAACGATAAATTTTGTTTCATCCGGTGAATATAAATTTTTTTAAGTCTCTTTAGTGTCTAAGCAACTCTAATTCAATACGATAAAATTGTTAAAAAAAAAAACAAACAAAATTTTAGTACCGTGAGGATCGAAAAAGTACAATTTGTTTGTCTGGTTGGTACAATAACAGAAAACATATTTTCCATCCCTGATTTAGATATTAGTCGTATGAGTGATTTGTATTATAAATGCAAATATTACGTATACGTATTGGTGTACTTTTATTCGAATTAATCATATCCCAGTGTAGAATCAATCAATATGTATTACGGTGTCATTATTTTTTGAACTACAATTAATGGACACTCCTTACCTTCACAATAGTAAATACGTAAAAAACAAATAATAAAACGAGGTTTTGAAGTCTTTTTATTAAAATATAAACAAAACATCTCATGAGTGAATACAAACTTAAAATCTAAATATCGTTTTTAAACAACCGAATTTTCCAAAATGGGGTAAGCCACTGAATTCTACGAGCCAAAATTATGGTGTTTCATTTTGAAAATTCCATTCACAATAAAAAAACGCATTCGATTTTTAAATACAGGGTTAGCCTTAATAGAGATGGACACGGTAGCAATTTTCGACTCACGCACAATCTTGAACCAAAAATTACAATTACGTATGAACATTTTTTTCTACTCACGCTCACGCACAATCACAAACGAAATCGGAACTTAAAAAATATTTCGAAGAATTAAACATAAAAGAATTATTTTATCACTTGAACCACTTGAAGTGTTACCAGAAAAAAAGCCTTGCTAGATTAAACAGAAAAAAAAAAAAAAAATAAAAACAATCGAAAAAAATACTAAAACGAATAAAAGGAATAATCACGAAAAATCACGACAAATAATCGATTAAAGCACAATTTTTCTTACCGCTAACGCTCACGCACGATCATGTAATTAAAATTTTAGCTTACGCGTGAGTCACGTAAATCACGAAATTTTGTGTCACATGCCCACCTCTAGCCTTAATCATTATGCTTAGAAATTATTATGAATAAACTCTGTTCAAACAAGCTGCTAGGCCTAAAATACATTTTTGAAGCATCAAGATGAGAGCAGACTCAATAACATTTAAATATTTATTGACTTGTGCAATTTGTTCATACACGCAGGAAAAAGACATCTCTGAATATGCTTACAAACAAATATATATTTTTTCAGAAACTACCATATGTATACTTGAAGTAGATTTCCAAGTATTTTATATTTATGGTTAGTATACATATGTTTCCAGGCAAACATTGTAAATAAACATATATTTGCAATTGTAATTTTATCATTATTATAGTTGTGGGATGCAAACATAATAATGATAAACATATATTTATTTGCAGGCAAACACATATATATATTTGGCGGTGGATGCATTTCAAAGGATCCAAACATATATATGTTTACAAGCAAACATATTATATTTGCAGGCAAGCATATTATATTATAAATGCGGCAAATATAACTCACAGCGTTTCCAAATATATGTATATTACCAGCATTTTATATTTCCAGCACGGCGTTTTTTTTCAGCGTGTATAATCAGACCAACGCTCACATTTGTGGGATTAAACGTTTCCATGGAAAATACTATTAAATTCCAATATTTATCGTAGTTTAAAATTTTGAGTTAATTCATTGTTAAAAATTTCTTAAAACTTTTACAGTAATCGCGATTTAAAACGTCTTGAAAAGTGATAACAAAAATTTTTTTTCCTATTTCCAGCATGAAAAACTGTAACTGCCATGGTGAGGCCCGCAGTACTACCCCCACAACTGCACGTTCAGCTGTGATTAATTCTGATAAAGGACAAGTGAAAGTTGTTGATGCTGCTTCACAAACTTTAAGTACAGGCGACATTGTTATAACTAAAATTATTTTTGAAGATGAACATGAAAAGGCCAAAGAAAAAGTGTTGACTTCATCGCCAAAACGCAATAGTTCATAAAAATAAAACGAATTAAACGAAATAAATAAAAAAAATATATAAAAAGAGAAAAACCACGAAAAATTTACAAAAAAAAAATACAATTAAACACTTAAAAAAATTCCTAATTATTTAAAAAAAAAAACTTGATTTACATAATTTGTTATATTCTTTTTTCAATTAAAATTTATTAACATATTTTTATTTTGTTTTTTTCCACAGGAAATTAAAAAGTAACATTAAAATCAAGCAATATTGTATTATGTGCCTAAATGTTAAACATTTAATGCTAAAAAATATATACAGAAAAAATTATTTGTATATTTTGATGGAATTTCAAATACAAAATTTGTAATGTTAACTGTTATTTTTAATTAATTAATTTTATTTTTAATTAATTGTTAATATAACAAACTTTAATTTAAAATGTATCAACAATTACAAATAACTTTTTTCTGCGATTTAACTAAAAATTATAAGATCTTTTTTTATTATTTCCGATCCGAATAAGAGACACAATTAAATAATTCCTTTCTTTTTATGTTAAATGTTATAAATATATATATATATATACAATATATATTTTTTTTGCTTTAAAAATTTATATATTTTATTGTAATTGTTTTATTTTTTGTGTATTAATTAAAAAACAAAGTTGTAAAAGAATATTACTAAACAATTATTATCATTTAATTATACAAGAAAATTTAAAAAATACTAATAAATCTATTTAAAAAAAAGAAAAACAAAATAACTGCAAAATATATTAAATGGCTGCATTACATTGAAATCATTTTACTCTTTTTTAAGGAAGTAGTAAAACTCGATTTCAAATGCTGTAAAATCCAGCTAAAGTATATAATTAAAAAAAAAAAAAACAGCATGTCACAATTACCAGGCAACTAAAATGTATTAAAAATTTAAAAAAAGTACAGATCTAAATTAATTATTACAAAAAAAATCTTTTAACAATTTAAAAATGGACCATTTAAAAGAGACTTTAAAAAAAAAACTTTAGCTTTAAAACAGTTTGCTTTCATTATAAAACTACTTGAAACTTTTTTCAATTAAAAGCCATAAAATCTAATGTTGAACATTTAAAAAAATAATTTGAATTCATATAATATTTTAACGGCCGTATTCATAATCAAATTTAGAATGTTACTAATTTTGTTTAATAATAATTTGAAAAATTTATTTAAAAAATTTGTAGCGACTAAAAAATTTGCTATGAATACTTTCAATTTGTTTTGGTAAAAATACTCTTATTAAAATAATATTATTATTACATTAAAAACCACATTTTTTGTGAATAAATTATTAAAATTGGGAGTTTTGTTTTTAGTTTTTAGTATCAGTAACAAAATATTAAATAAAAAAAAATAAAATTGTATATAAACAAACAAGTTGATGAGTCTTTTATTATTTCATATATGAAGAAAAATTATTATTATTGTTTAATGAGGAAGAGAATACACCGGGTAATAAATGAACCTTTTAAGTTGGGTAATATGTTAAAACAATAATAGTTATTTGTAATAGAGTCTGCATTAAGTGCATTTTTGAAAAACTAAATATATGTTATATATTTACCTTTTTATGTATTTTATTAAAAGCAGTACTTAGGCCTCGGTATTTAGTAAAACCACATTTCTTTTTCTTTTATTTATTTTCTTTACTAATAAATTTAAAAAATTACGTTTTTAGCCAATGTTTAACATTGAATTAAGGAGGAAGCACAATTTAAAATTTTTCAAATAAAAAAAACGTATAAAATAATAAAAAATTAAAAAAAATATATATATGTATATCTACAATGCAATAACAAAATTAAAATGGATAACAATTTTTTTTAAATCATAATTTCACTTTTTTTTTATAAATACACACAAAAACAGTTATTATTAACAAATTTTTGTTTTATATTAGTTTTTTTTGTTTTTTGTATTAAAAATTTTAAATAAGGATACATACAAAAAGTTAAAAAAATTTGAAGCTTTTAAATAATTTTTTTTTCTTCTAAATAATTTTTTTTCTTCTAAATAATTTTTGTTTTTTTGCTTTACATTTAACAACACATTTATAAATAAAAAAGAAAACAATGGACATAGTTTTTGGTTTTAAAATTTTAAGTTTAGGGTGTGTGCAGACTGGCTTAATTCATATTTATAAGATTCTTAGAAAATTTAATTATTTTTTCAAATAATTTACATAGAAATTTTGAACACTTTTGTTAATTTGAATTTGGTTTGAAACAAAGTTAGCCACCTGACATATAGCATATAGTATGAGTAGAAAGTATTGAGCTGAATTCTTAAAAGTTCTGGGAGCAAAATGGTTAAAAATTATTTTTTTTTTAATCAGTAAATAAAATAAATAAATACATTGTGAAATTTTGCAACCTTTGATATAAATATTAAAATCCAAATAAATAAAACCTTTTATTATAAAAATAAAGCCTTTAAAGGAACACAAGTTAAAATTTTTAAATATCATAATGTTTGGCGCCCAACGTTGGACTTCAATTATCTTCTATCAAATAGATATTCATAAAACTATATTCTCGATTTTTATTGCATTGGCTTTAAACCAAAAATTACTTGTTCGCAACGTTTATCTCCAATTTTGTTTATTATAGTTTTTTTTTCACAATCTGTAAAATTTTAAAAGAATACTCTATTAAAAATTGTTCCCACCGAAATATTGCAATAGATCCTTTAGAATTTTAAATACTTTCTGCCCAAACTATATTTTGATTTTTTTTTTTTAAATTTAAAATAATTCTTTACTTTTTTCCAAATTAATTTCTATTAAAAAGGGTTTTTCGTTTTTTTTCAGCTCTAAAATATATATGTTTATGTTTAAGGTAAAATATATGTATATAATAATATTTATTAGCAAAAGATAATTTTTAAAAACAGTCTCCTTTTTATACGAGAAAAAAGGACTTGATTCCCTTTTTTCCCAATTTTTTTTTAAACATTTGGTAATTTTTCTTTTTTAGGTTTAATGGGTTATATTTAAATAAAAAATTTCTTTTGTGTAAAATATAAATATGTATATGTTTGTATGTATAAATGTTTTATTTCTTAAAAAAAAAAATTGTTATTTTATATATAAAAAAATGTTTTTTTGTTTTTTTTTTTAATATTAGTTAACAATATTGTTAATATTTATAATTGTATTTTATAAGTATTAATATAATTTTTAATTCTTTTTGTTTTTAATTAAATGAGATCATGTCCGATAACGCATTATTTCGCGTAAAGCATATAATAATTCAGCTTGATTACGAGCTTCCATTATCATTAAATTAACGTGAACCTGACGACACAAGAGAAAGGCAAATAATTTAGTAAAAACTTAATTTGGGTAAATAAAAATTGTCTTACCTTTTCACTGTCCTGCAGTTCTACCAATATGCTATCATAATCTTTAGTGGTTATTCTTTCAGGGAAACAACAAGCGGTTTTAATGAACATCTTTAGAGGACGATCCAAAAGCTTAAAAATAAAAAAAATTAATATAAAAAATAAATTTTAAGAGGCGACTTTTTATATAGTATATATTTCCGAAAAAAAAATGTCTCTCAATTATCTCAAGTTTTATCTTATACAGTTGTTTTTAATAATTTCAAAAAAACTGTAGACATATTTGGCATTAAGGAAAAGGGATTTTTGAAGACGCATCTACCGGTATATAAAACATATTCGAGCATGCTCAAATTTTAAGTTCGATTCACAAGCTTAACAATCCTATCCACTCATAATTAAAATTTTGTTGTCAAATTTTTATATTTTTTTTTTTTTTGGAAATTATTTAAAATAACGTGTATTTAAATCTATTTGAATTGTTTGGCTTTTAGGTGGCTGTTCCTGAAAAAAATTGTTCACCTATGTTAAAAAAAATTTTAAATATGTGGCAGCCCTGGGGGGAAAATATGAGGCAATAAATAAACGGTCTTGCCAGACTTGGGGTTTTATTTCCTAATATAGGTATTTTTTATTGGTTTTGGGATAATAATCCCCTGTCTTCAAATAATTTTTTTTTTTTTGGGGATTCAAAAAATATTTTGGGGAGGTTTTCTGAGAATATTTTATGGCAAATTTTTCATAAATATTTAAAAATTATATACATTTTCTATAGTTTACAGGAAAAAAAAGCATTTAAATTTGTACAAAAATAAATAATATAAAAAATAAAGTATTTCACATACTTGTTCAGACCGTTTAAAACACAATTTTCAACAGAACAATTCGAAAAATTGTTCTTCTTTTAGGCGCTGTTCACGAAGAAATTTTTTCCCTCATATTACAAATATTTGAAATATGTGGCAGCCCTGGGAAAAATACATGTCGCACCTGTACCTCTAAAGGGAGTCAACTCAAAATTTAAAAATTTTCGGTAGAGGCAAAAACCTGTTTTCTTTAAATATTTACTATAAAATTAAAAAAAAAAAAATATGTCATTGTAAAAAAATACGAACAAGAACTATACAACGGTAGTTGTTTTTGCATTTTTTGAAATAAAACTGATATAAATTAAGCTTCCATTTGGGGACATCTCAAAATATTTCTCTTTAGTTGATTCAAAAGATGCTACTCTTATATCACAAAAAGGGAAACAACTGTATTTTTTTTTTTATGCGAAAGAGTAGAAAAAATTATGTAAGATTTTTACAGTGGGTAGATATGAACACTATATATCGTTTTTTGCAAAAAGTGAAAATTTAAAAATTTTCAGTTGACGCCCTTTAGAGGAACAGGTGCGATATGTAAGCAAATATTTGTGCAGTCTTGCCAGACTTGGGCATTTATTTAAAAATGTACGGCTTTTCTTTATAGGTTTTGGGATAAAAATCCCAGTCCTTAAATAAAATTTTTTGTTTGGGAATTTAAAAAAATATTTTGGATATTATTTGAAATCTGTCATAAAAATTTACAAGTATTTACATTTAAATTTTCTATAGTTTACAGAAAAAAATATATAATTAAATTTTGTTGATTTTTTTTAAAGGATTCAAACTAATTATTTTAATAAAACAACTTTCAATTAAAAAAAAAGCATTTGATTTGTATTTCACGAAATATGCTCGTACAATAATTATGCATAACAGTTCCAAAAATCTCTATTAAATGTCTATTAATATAAAATATTTATTTTAAAAAGGTAAATATCTTTAAAACCTTAAAACATGCATATAATTCAATTGCAAGTAATAAAAGTCAGAGGGTTTTTTTAATAACATTTGTTACATTCTGCGAATTATTCTAAAGACTTGTAGGGACAAATCGGCGAATTTAAGTAATTCACAAATTCAGTTCTTATACGAGTATTGCATGCTATTTTTCTACTTCATTGCACAGTTTATTTTGCAGCAGATTTATTTTTATTGGGCAGATTTTACAAAGCATCCATTATTTCTTTCTTTCCATTTGTCTAAATGGGAATTTTTTTGGAGATATTTTGAAATCTATTTGGGCATAAGGAGAAAAAGCATCCGGTGTAGGTGTGCTCAAAAAGTAAAAATTTCCTAAATTTAAGATATGTTTTCATAGAAAATCCAAGAGAATTTTAAACCGCTAAACGCAGGATTGAGTCGCTACAAAAAAATTTAATTAAGATCGGAGAGAATTCAAAAGTTATCTCTTCTTTGAAAAGGAGTACTAAAAAATGATCGTCAAAGTTTTTAAATTGTTAATTATTCTTGTCTATTCCAGCAAAAATAAAATTAAAAAGACAACTCAAATTTACGCGATTAAGTTTTTGAAATGATTGAATCCCTACAGATTTTGACTGCAAATTATAATTTCAAATTATTACTCACTTGATTAACTTCACCATAATCATAATCATCATGACGTATACCATAAATACATTGAATATAATTCCAAATAGCACGACGAAATTTTGAAGTATCCACGTTTTTAACACCAGCCATAGTAAAATATGTTAAATTATAAGCACAGCGAAATTTCTGATCCAACAATGTGCCAACATCTTCATATAAACTAAGAAAGATAAAAAAGTAGGAATAAAAAGTAATCTTCGAATGTTTCAAGTTAAAAATTTAACTTACCCATTAACTAATGAATAACCATGATCATCCCACGAGTAATCCTGTATACGAAATGTATTTGGTATATTTTCAGCACCACGTCTAGCAAAATCTTGATATGTAAAATTGGGATCTTCAATGTAATGCGAGATAACTGGTGGAATTTCAGCGGGTACAACAGTGGCTGCAGCAGGCAGTTCAGCAGTTTGCATTTCAACATTTTTAAAACGATTACTTAGCTCAGCTTCACTGCATTCATCTTGTTTTTGGGACAACACTTTCATGCGTTCCATTAAAGCTTCTACCGTAACACTGGATTGAGCTAAATAATAAAAATTCAAATAAAGATAAGTGTTGGTAAAGATTTTTTAAAATTATAGAAATTGGATATGCAACTATTTAAAAAAAAACACGCAGGCGTATAAGTGTTATTAATTCATATATAAATAATAACACTCATACGTTATGTATTTCTATGAAAACTAAGTAATTATTTAAAAATATGCACTAACAGCCAAATGCATAGACATTTTATTGATTTTTATCACACACTTATAAATCAAATTAACATGTAAAACAACAACAAGTTCTCTTTATAACACTGTTATAAAAATTCAATAAAATGTCTATGCATATGGCTGTAAATCTTTAAACTGTTTAGATTTTTATACAAAAATGATTATATCTCTTAGAAAAAATGTATTTATATTAAAAAATTCATATGAAATGAAAATCAACTTTAATAAAGGATTCCAAAAAAAAAAAAAAAAACAAATTACATAATTTTCAATAGCATAAATATTTTTTTAATTTTTGTTATAAATTGAAATTACCATTAGTCTTATTTACAGCATTATCAGATATTGCACCACCACCTGCAATGGCACCACCATTATTACTGGCTGTTAAATTTGCAGCAGCAGCACCAGCGCCGACAACAGCATTGTTATTCCAATACACTTGATTATGTTGATCCATATTATTATTGTTGTTGTTGTTGTTATTATTGTTTAATGTTATTTCACTTAATACAGTCTTTTGCGGTTGTTGTTGTTGTTGATATTGATGTTGATGATGATGATGTTGTTGTGGTATTGCAGCAGCACCAGCATTAACAGGTTGTTGTTGTTGTTGTTGGTTCTGCCCTAATATTAAAGCTTCACCAACTGTGGGTGTTTGTGGTGGTGATGACAATGTTGCGGGTGATGTTTTCAATTTTGGACTAGATAAACCATCAAGTTTTTGTGTCAAACCGCAGGAGAACACAAACGATGATAATGAATGAAAATGCGATAATAACACCATAGCATGTACAACCTCCGATAAAGACCAACTGTTTTTACCCCTAGTCAAACTCTAAAAATAAATATGAATAAAGAAATAACAAATTATTAAATTATGATGATTTCATAATTTAAAATATATAAAATTATGCCGTAAAAAATTGTATGCAGACATTTTATAGAACAATAGATTTGTTTTTGTTTTATTTTTATATTACTCAACTTATTTTTTATAAACAGAATAACAAAAAAAAAAACATAAATTTAATTATTTTTCTAGGGAAAATTATTGCTTGAGTACTAAAAGCTGACACTGGAGCTAAGTGCAAAATCCTTGATAAATTATTGAAACTGGATACTAAAAAATTCTTGATTACTTACTACTTTCAAGTATGTATGAAACTATAAAATCAAATATTAATAACTGAATCACTAAGAAACTTATAATTTATCATTGATGCTCAGTACTAAATATCGTCGATTAAGCAATTAATCTAGGTACTACTACCACAACTAATATCAGAAGCAAAATACTAAAAAATGCATTTGAAATCTGATAAGGTAATCTGAAATTAAGAATATAATCTAAGTATCGTACTAAAAATCCATAGTATGTTAATGAAGCTAGGTACTAAATATTCAAGATTAACACTTAATTTCTGTTCTAAAAAATCTAGAATTAATCACTGAATCACTCATAAACGCTGAATCTAAGTACAAGAAAAAAAACGCTCTAATCTCTATATATAAATGAATAACGTTACTGACTGACTCATTCAACGTCGCCCAAACCGCAGGAAGTAGGATGCTGAAATTTTGTTTGTAGGTTCCCCCTCTCTGACGTAGATATCCGCTAAGACGGGGTTTTTGGAAATTCCTTTGTGGAGGGACAAAAAGGAGGAAAAAATCCCCTTTCACGGCTTACCCAAACCCCTTTATATAGAATCCTGAAATTTGAAATATGCTTTTCTTGGAGTATGTGCTAACTCTTTGATAAGGTACATTTTAGAATTTTGGCCAGTGTCGTGGTAAAATTGGGGGTTTAAGGGCTAAAAGTCTCCCCCTTAAAGGCCTGCCTAAACCTTTGAACCGCTGGAGCTGGGAAGTTGAAATTTGGTTTATTGGTTATTCCTCAGGTGTAGAGATCCACCCAGGTGGGAGGGGCAAAAAGGGGAAAACTCCCCCTTAACGAGCTGCCCATACCCAAATACCAAGAAACCTTGAAATTTTAAATATTTTTTAACTGGAGTATGGCCTAAATCATTTTTTAGAATTTTGGTCAGGGACGTGGTAAAAAGGGGACGAAAAGGAAAATTCAACGGAGAGGGGCTAAGAAAGGGAAAATTCTCCCCATTGACGACTTGCCAAAACCGCAAGAGCTAAAAATTTGGTACATAGGTTCCCACTCCGGCGTAGTCATCCACCCAAATGGGATTCCCCTTCCTTCTCCAGTGTAGATAACAAATAAGACGTGAGGGTGGGGTAGAAAAAGAGGAAAATTCTCCTCCTTGACAGCCAGTCAAAACCGCTTAAGCTGGGAAGTTAAAATTTGGATGTAGACATTCAACTTGGTCGGAATTTTGAAAATGTCTACGGCGATGGATAATGTGGTAAAAAGTGGCAGTCCACACCGACTTAGGTAGAAAACTTGGAATATGTGTTAACTGGAGTATGGGCTAACTCATTGATCAGCTACATTTTAGAATTGTAGCCAAGTACATGGTAAAAGTGAGAGTTGAAAGGGGAAAAATCAGAAATTTTAAATATGTGTTACCTGAAGTAAGGGCTAACTCATTGTTGAGACATTGCGGGACATGGTAAAAATTGGGACTCGAGGTAATTAACTGGGGACTCTGCGCAGTCTCGGGCGCTAGCCCGGGCAACGTTCATCTACGCTTACAACATAGCGGGCTTTGCCCGCTGGTGTAAGTAATAAATGACTACTAATAATCACTTGGGATAAGTGCTAAAAAAATCAAGATCAAGCAATAAATCTGAATAGATACAAAAAACCATAAATAAAAACTTAATCTAAATAATTACATTCGAGTAGTCGCTAAAGCTAAGTACTAAAAATTTACAATAAATCACAATTGCTAAGTATCAAAAAAATCTACGATTAATCACTAAAGTCAAGTACTAAGAAAATTCAATGAAGCTGAATATAAATATATTAAGTATATATGTACTGAAGAAGTTTAATAACCTTATAATCTGACCATTAAAAAAGTTCACAATTAATCTTTAAAGCTGAATCCAAACAAAATTAAATACAATTAGATTGTACCAAACCAATGAGTACCAAAAATTCATGTATTCAAAAAAGTAAGTTGTATGTAATCACGAATTAAAAACTTAGACTGTCTTTATAAAAAATATCGACGAATATACATACAAATTTAGAACTAACAATTTTTGTTAAAATACAAATTTTTATTGAACTAAACTTTTAATTGTAGTTGTAACACGAATAGGTTTGAACATAACAATCTAAAATTTAAATTGTTCTAAAAGCAAATTCGAATTTAGGATTTCTTTTCTTTTTGTACCCTCCACCATTATTGCTATGGTAAGGGTATATATCAGTTTGTCATTCCGTTTGTAACATGTCGAAATATAGGTTTAAGACCCTATAATGTAGATAAACTCGTGATCCTAATGAAAGTTTAAGCCGATTCAGCTATGGTCGTCTGTCTGTTGAAATGGCAATCGAAATGTGAAGGAACCTCTACATTTTCCATACAAATGACAAGTAAAATATTTTCCCTTGTATTTTTTTTAACCAGTCCCTTAGAATTCAATAATATTTTTTATTATTTTAACTACAAAATTTTTTTCACCACTAAAATTTTTTTTCACCCCTAAAAAAAATTTTTTTTCACCTCAATATTTTATTCCAAAGCCTTTTTTTAACTACTTGTTTTGTACTACATTTTAAATTTTTGTATAAAATTGTTCCATGATATTTTTGAAATTTAAGTATTAATAAAAAAATATACAGCATTTACTTTTAAACAATTTTCATTTATACTAAAAATTTACTAAAATTTTAATTGTTTTATTTAACTCTTTAACACAAAACAAACAAAAATGTGTTATGTTTTATTTTTTAGTACAAAACACATGCTATGAAAGTACACGAAGGACAAAAATTAGTACACACCAAAATACTTGATAATTAAGCTATCTGTTTTGCTGGAATATGCTATTGATGTAAAGTGTAATTAAAGTATAAATCAATGCTTGAAATTGACTAAACATGACTTGAATAACACTTGATTTTAGCTTAAATTTCAGCAAAAAATGTTTATTGGGTTATATTTGTTTTTTTTACTTTAAAAAAGTTCGAAACAAAATAACCTATATGCAGTTTTTGTAAAATTCTTTTACCACTCCAGGATGCCAAAAGATTTTGGATTTTTTTTTTCAAGGCGTAAACGGGTCAAGGAAAAAAATACAAAAATACATAAATCTTTAAAAAAAAAAAAATGTCGCGAATTGGCTTTATTTAGCCAATTTGCAAACAGTTTTTTTTTGCGCTCCTGAACACTACCTAAATATTACATATGAGTTTTTAGAAATATATTGTTACATTTTATAAATTTTTCTATACCAAGAATTCGATTGAAATTCTAAATATTATATGGGTGATCCATTTCGAGATACTTTTTTCAATAGCCTTTTTTTGACAGATCACGTGTGAGTCGTGTCATGCTGTCATGTTATTTTTGTTTTGGAATTGTTTGGCATTTCATAATGGAAAGTCTTACGCCTGAACAACGTTTACAAATCGTTCAACTCTATTACGAAAATTCACGTTTTGTGAGGAATGTGTTTCGTGCACTTCGCTCAACTTATGGTCAACATAATCGGCCTACTGAGCGTACTATTCCCAACAGCATCACCCATTTTGAGACCCAGCATTCATTATTGGATAATATTCGACCGAATAGACCACGTCCAGAACGCTGTGAAGAAAATATAGCGGCCGTAGCTGAGAGTGTACTCGAAGACCGTGGAGAGTCGATTCGGCGCTATCGTGCCATGATAACCGACTATTTGATGCCTGAAATTGAAGCTCCTGATCTCGGCGACATTTGGTTTCAACAAGACGGTGCCACTTCCCACACCTCGCATCAATCAATGGATTTATTGAGAGAACACTTCGGTGAGCACATGATTTCCCATTTTGAGCCGGTCGATTGGCCACCAAGATCGTGTGATATCACACCGTTAGACTTTTTCCTGTGGGGATATGTAAAATCTAAAGTTTATGCGGACAAACCCGCTTCGATTCAGGCCTTGGATGAAAGCATCACGCGTGTCATTCGCCAGTTACCAGTCGAAATGCTCGTACGAGTCATCGAAAATTTGACTCAACGGATGGAGCATCTGCGGCGTAGCAACGGCCAACATTTGATAAACATAATCTTCAAAAAATAAATGCCAAAGAATGTTCTTTCAAATGATAATAAACATTCCCCATTAAATTTGAATTTTCTGTGTTTGTTTCTTTAAAAAAAGTAGGGAACCTTGAAATGGATCACCCATTATATATTGAAAAAACGCTTACCTCTATATGCTCCTTACGTAACAACCATGGCCGATGCGCTAAAATTTTATTAATTTCATATATGGCACGTAATTTGGGTGGTATAAAATCTAAACCATTTAACCATTCTGGTTTACCACCTTGGTTGACAAATTCCTTTTCATACATCTTAACCAAGTATGGACATTGATGACGGGCAGCAGCCTAAAACAGAACAACAAAAATATTAAATGTTTAAATAATTATTTTCTATTTATAATTATTCTAATTTTTGTTTGTAATTTATGTGTTAAACCTTCATAACAAATAATTATCATCATCGTTTAGGAATGCAAATGACCTATAGATAATAATGGTGGTATGACTACTCTATTATATTATTTTATCGTACCACAAACAACAAGTCGTAAACATTAAATGATGCCAAGTTTTAATTTTTGTTTTTTGTTTTTTTTTTGTTCTTCTGAAAATAAAAATCACTTTTTTATATGCCTTTGTTTTTAGTTCTTTATTTTCTGTTTGCATGCAATAAAAAATACTAGTAAAAAGATTAAAGTCGGGTAATGCTGACTATGTTATATCCTACACAAAAAATTAAATTGAAGTTTAATTTTGGGACGCGATCCAAACACCAGGATTCTGATCTTTTTTCATAAATAGTTTGGAGAATATAGAACGAAAAAAAGTTTATTTAAGCTAATCTTGGACTAGGTTCAGGTATGACCCTATTTTCTGAAAACTTGGAGGCTTGATTTATGGTTTTATATAATATCCACAACCTAAATTTTATCCAGATATCTACAGTTTTGTGTCTATGAGAGGTAGATTCAATTGCAAACAAATTTAATTTGATTCGTTTCAATAACAACTTATGCAGTGAATTTCATCCAAAGATCTTTATATTTCGATTTAACCATCGGGTGGACATGGGTAAATCAAATCAGTAAGTGAATCTGAGTCGATTATTGATAGTTACAGGCATTAGCACAAACTCATTATACCCTGACCACGTAGTGGTGTAGGGTATAAAAAAAATAAAATTTTTGACTCATTTACGCAATTAAATAATGCGTAAATTACAAGATAATTTATGTGAAAAATACAAAAGAATACTTGTGTTAGTCAATGATGTGATGATCATCATTTCATTTTTATATTATGAGATTGTAAAATAAATAAAAACAAATTAAATGTCTTTAGAAGAAATTTAATGAATATAATATCCATAGCGTAATAATGAGTGCGTGTGATAAAAATTAGTTCTTGCTTTATATATTTTCAAAAAAAAAAAAAAAAAAACAAAAAAAATATATAAATGATTAAAAGAAACACTTAAAATTAAAGCTTATACTTCAAAAGCAATCTGCTTTATTTAATAAATAGATTAATAAACGAAAACTGTAATAATAGAGGATTTTCCAATTTGTTTCGGGGTTTCTTATTTATTTTTAACACTCAACCTGGCATGTTTTGGAATTAATGCGAATTCAATTACGCGTGAAATTAAAATTTTTGGCACCTATTTAACGGTATTCCAAAATTTTATTTGATTAGATTTTAACTTTAGTGCAGAACCTCAGTACAATTATAATTCACTTAAATTTTTAACCAAACTAAAAGAAATTAAGAAAAAAATTATGAAATTTTCACTTTCACCTAAAAGTGATACCCAAAATCATCCAGACAGACAATCATCAATCGTGAACCCAAAGGGATCCTGGATACTGAGGATGGTTTTGTAGCGAAAACCGAAAATACTTGTATACTCACAATAGTTTATTTAAAAAGTTATACGTAGAGTTTGTTTTTAAATGAAGAATCAATTAAAATTCATAGAAATATATATTTTAACTATTTAAATGAGTCATTGAAAAAACCAACTACAAAAACCTACAGACTTTCAGTAGGAGTTGATATTTTCTGTTAAATATAAAATTTTATGTTATCTGTTTCAAAAAATAAAAATTCAAAAAATTCCTTTTTGTTTTTTTTTTTTTTTTGTATTAAAATAGTTTGTTTAAATAGAAAATTATTTCAATAAAAATGACAAGAAGTTATATAAAATATACACATACAAATATAAAAAACTTTCAATTTAAAAAACATACCACAAAATTGTTTTTTTCCAAACGTTTTGTCAGTTAAAAATGTATGGTTATTTTAAACGACTTTTTACCGTTTTTATTACTTTTATCGATTATTAAACAATGATTGCAAATAAACAACAAAATGGACAGAATATAATGAAAAATAAGTAAACCTCTTTTTTGTATTTTTGATTAATTTAATAAGTATTTTAATTTTTTTAACGAAATAATATTGTGAATAGTTCTCACCAATTAAATTGATCATGAACAATTAAGAAATGTTATGATCTAAAATCGAACTAAAAATCATTAATTTTTTCCCCAATAAAACGGAATTATTCCAAAATCATTCTATTGTACTAAAAATATTACTCTTTTCAAAAAAGTCAAATCAATTTTGTACTAAAAACTTTATTTTGTGCTATAAAAAAGAAACTATTTTGTGGCAAAAATTATATTTTGTACTTTAATATGCACACAACAAAGACAGATGCATTGTGATAAACGAATTTTTTGGATTCACCTTTGTACGAAATTCGGTTATTGCAACCCAATTTCGGAACTATATATTGAAAATGGATCAGGAATATATTAAGTTACGACAACCGATTCCTGCAAACCAAAATCTTTGATTAGCAAACAATTCGGTTGTATCGACGAATCTGTTTTCGTACTAAAAATTGTACTTTTTTCAAAAATTTTATTTTGTGGTAACAATGTTTTCTTGTACTAACACATATTTCCATATGCACTAAAAATGCATTCTGTACTAAAATCATATATGATACAAAAAAAATCAATGTATTTGATACCAAAAATTGTGTATTTTTGTAATTAAAACTTAAAAATGCGATTTATATTTTTTGGCATAAATATTTGTACTAATTTTTGTTTAAGTATTACAATTGTACGAATCGTCATATTTATAAATTGAACTTGTTCTTGAAATTTAACTACAATTTTAGTTTGATCCCAAAAGTCTATTTTGTACTAAAAATCTTAGTCTAACGGCCCATTCACAATTAGGTAGTACTTTACTCTGCAGATTAGATCTTGTTTCCTTCTCATTTGAACTTGTATCATACCATCCCTATTTTAGTACACTTCGCTCCACAGTGCAGAGTAACATCATTGTGAATTTAGCTTTACAAATGCATACTTAATATAATTTCGAAAAAATTATATTATTACATTTAAATTTTGTATGTACTAAAAATAGAAGTATGTACTAAATATAAAAACCTGTACTTAAAACTTTATTTTGTAAAAAACTTCCCTACGGAAAATGAAGGGTCGATTGATCCAAGGTGATAAATATGTGATAGATGAATGAGGGACATGTCACAAAGCTGGTGTAAAATATAATTCAGTGTCTGAAAAAGTGGTAATTGCTGTAAAATTGACAGTGTCCCAAATATTAAAATGGTGGCAAAACATTGACTGGTTCTTTCTAGATATATTATGTAACTAAAGAGAAATGAACATAACATCAATGTGGACTAATGAAATTAAGACTATTGTAATTGACATAATGATAGAGCACGGAACTGGTTCAATAAATTTTACTGTGTATCCCGCAACTGTTGCAAAGCTGTCATAATACTAAACTACTACTAGTCTAGTTCAAAAAGAAGTGCGTAATCACTGTTTAGATAGTGAGATATAACTGCATTAGCTCTTTTTCCTTGACATTGTTAAAATTTTATTGCAAAATTCATCAAATTAAAATATATAAAAATGATTTTTCACTTAACTCCATTAGGGACTGTTTCATTTACACGTCTATCTGTTTATTGAATAAAGTGGGATATGAATTAATTTAATTTATATTAAATTACTTTTGTTTCGATAGAATAATTTGTTTTATAAATTAATTCGTGAAATATATATCAATTACATCAATTTTTGTTGGAATGATTTGTTAAAAATGTTTCATTGATTAATATTAATTCAAAACTTCTAACGATCACAAAAATTGTAAAATTTTCAAAAATTCGCGAAATTTTAAACTGAAAGTCGCCCAAACACTCCACTCTAGCTTAGGTTTTTTTTTTTTAAATAAATTAGAATTCAGCTTGTCTTTGCGATAGTTGCGTGTGTGTAAAATTTTATATAAACCCGATGAACCACCAAATAATTTTCAATATGTCCCACTTAGTAGTAAACGCGGTTTTGATACTATTCTAACCAATATGTTAATGTTTGTTATTATAAAGATTAACATATTTAAATAGTAATTTTTAATGGGTCATCTAAATTTTTTGTATTTTATCAAAATGTGTTTGCGGAAGGTTAAACTAACATTTTCTGACGAGAATCCTCAATACGCCTCGAATGCGTTTATGGAATGATATTTGAATCAAATTTAATTCATTTTAAAAAGTAAAAAACAAAACTAATTCTTTATCATCCTTATGAATAATAAAAAGTTTGCAGCCTCTTATGTTTTAAGCCTTAGAAAACCTGATACTGAAAATCTTTTAAGTGTAAGCATTTTTCTGAATCAAATGAATTTTCTGCAGGATAAGAACAACTAAAATTTCGAGAACTTCTATTGGACAATTTGGTGGAATCAAAAAGTAAATATTTTTGAACATAAACCAAAAACGATCTTTTTGAATTCGCACTAATTCGAGAAGATCTAACGTTTTTGATTTTTAATTTGTTTAAAGTACTCGATTTTTTATAAAAACATTGATTTATTAGGAGTAAGTTTAATTTGCATCTGCAATTTTTATTAAGTCAATGAATTAAATATAAATTCATTTATTACATATAAAATACATTAACTCATAAAAAATTTATTTTAATTCGTGAATCAAAACCAATTCAATTTAATAATTTTTTAAAATTAAATTATTTGATTTTGATTTACTATTCTCTCTTGGAAATTTTCCAAAAATTCTCTTTTTGGAAAAATATATTTTTTGGCGATCGGATGCGATTTTGAGAGTAAAGTTAAAGAAAAAATCGGAAAAATATTGGCAGACAAAGAGCTAAACTTCTCCTAGAGCATTAGCGTGAATATGACTGTCTGGAGGAGACTTGCCTCCACAGACCTGCTTTTATCCCAACACATAATTTCAAAATCTTGAATTCATTTTTTGTTTAATTAAATAGCAAACAATTTTTTGTTCCTCAATTTTGTTAAAATATGAAAAATATTCACTTTCTGTGACTGCACTTTTTTTTTTTTTTGAGTAAATAATTTAAAATCGCCAAATACAAAAAAAAAATTGTGAAAACTTTTGTAATAAACATTGCAGATAAATTCAGTGACTGGACCTTATGGAATCTTTCAGAAACACGTTCTTAATATGAAACACGTGGAAGAAATTTTGAAAGGTTACATGCTAACTAATTTTCGTTTGCTCTGTGTCATGTGCACTTGCAACAGTCAAGTGATATGTCACGAAACTATTCATCCCCTACAAGTTCTGCTACATAACACATTGTGATTGATATGTATCCAGTTTTTTATTAATTACTTGTCCTCATTCCTGTGGTATGTACATTTGAGCCAGTCATGAGACTAATTATGTGTAAGATAATTCTAACCTGTTCTGTTGCACATTTACTTACACCAATGCAGTGATATGGTACCCTACACAAAGTCAGAGATATGCCGCAAGTGGCTTAAAAGGTAGAAATTGCCACCTCCTATGACAAGCCCGTGTTAAAGTTACCGGTTACTTTCATATAAGAGAACCAACTCGAGGATCGGTTTCTGCCACAAAGTTCCGGTCACGTGATTTACTCTGTGACTGGTCCATTTCCCGTAGGGTTATTATAAAGCTTTTTTATTAAAGTAAAAAATATGTCATAAAAAAGTAAAAGTTCCACCAAATAAAGTTTGAAATTTAAAATTTAGTCCATGTCCGAGGTGGCTACAAAAATTCTAAACTAAATGCAAATTGACAAAAGGTTTTGAAATTTCTTTGAAAAAATATTTGAAAAAATTTTTAAATTTCATAAAAATTTGGAAACCTTAATTTAATTTAGTTTAGATTTAATTTAATTTGGCCAGCTGGCGCCCACCCTTAATAAAATCAAAATTAAAAAGTTACATCAACAAAATTTAAAAAATTACATTAAATAAATTTAATAATTTATTTATTTTGTATAATTTGCATATATTTATAGGTACATTTATATACAAATATTTACGTTGTGTAAATTTTAATTTTATAATCTTGAAAATTTTAAATATTTTTATTTTAAATTTACACATAGTACATACAATATTTACACAATATGCCTGATCGTTTACGTGCTAAAATTTGCTGCAGCTGGAAAATTTCAATTTCAAAAGTAAACAAAACTTTCCAATTGTAGTAAAACTAGTAAAAATTTCGGTTAAACAAACACACTGAATGTAAATAGAGAAAAAAAGAAATTTATACAAATATAAATACAAAATTTACATAATTTAAAAAAATAATTTACACAATGTAAATTTAAAATTAATATCAAAGTAAATTTCAACTTTACATAAGGTAGAGTTTTAAGTTACCAAGTGTAAATATGAAATATACTTTCATGTTAATTAAAACTTTACACAATGTAAATACTAAAATTTACATTAATTACATCAAATTTACACAACTAATTTCTTTAAAAATATTGCAAACTCTACAAAAGTTTATTTACAGATTTGTCTACGAAATGTCGATCTAAATAAATCCATATTAAGATCATTAGTTGCAGGAAAATTTACTTCAACAGATGTTGGAGCAGGTGGTGGTAGAGTGGATAATAAAATGCGTTGATAATTTTGTATTATTGTTGCAGCTACATCGGTTGTAGTTAAATTCGAAGTAAATTCTTTACCTATTGCATATTGTTGAATTAATTTGTGTGTTGGATTTAAAATACGATTTTCGGGAAGTTGTGATAACTTCCAAGCCACATAAGACATAATTTCAGCTTGTTCAGTATCTATAAGGAATATAGTATTTGGACTATATTTTACCAGTTGTGGTATTAGATTTTTCATTATATTAGTAGTCTGTTCCAAGGACTCAAATAAAGTTGTTGTATCCTTTTGATGTTGTATATCTTTGGTTAAAATAATTAAATCGGAATTTTTGGTTTCATGAAAATGTTTTGTAGCCTTAATGTGAGGATTACTTGAAATTGTAAAATTTTTCTTGTAATTATCCTGTTTAATTTGGCAATCCATTATACAAATTTGTGTACATAAATCACGATCTAAACAGTTCAAGGCCATTGGCAAGGATGACTGCTCGGAACCCACTATGGTAATTTTTTTGTTGATTGGATTTTTAAGAAACTGTTCATAACGAAGGAAATTCGAGGTAATAGAATTTTTTGTGTTACTGCAGGGATTCGTTAGATTTATAATTTGTTGCTGCTGTCTTTTTAAGGCGTTCAACAATTGTTGATGAGCTGCTTGATATAATGTTGATGATAATTTACGAAACATGTTGAAATTTTTTATTACAATTAAAATAATGAAATAATAATTCGATTTTCTCAAAAAAAAAAATATTTTCTAAATATTTTTTTAAAATTTTATAAAATATGACAATAAAACTTTTCAATTGTCTTTTTGAGAAATTTATTTTACAAAGTTGCATACATATAAAGAAATTAAAAAAAAAATTAAAACACTGAAAAAAAAATGTTTTTTAACACTGAAAATAACTATAAGTAAAAATTTTAAAATAATTACCCTCCCTTGCTACACTCAGAAAAAAAAGTTAGTAGACAAATTTGTAAACGGTTTTCAATGTAAATAGCAAATCTTTTTACATTTACAAATTACAGAATTTTTACAGAATATTTACAAATTTTTGTGGATAATTTTAGAAATCATTTTACGAATTTTTGAAAACTGATTTGTAAAATTAGCAAAAAAAAAATTTACTAATTTTTAAAAAGAGGATATTGAAGGAAATGTTATTTCTAATAATTAAAACTTATACATACAAACTTAAATTGTCCTAAAAATGTTACGTATGTTTAAAAGAGGGATCGGAAGTGAAGTTACCGGCTCATGTGTCATGTCTAAAAAGAGGTCTTTTACTTAAAATAGCACTAAAAAGTGTTTTTAGTTCCAAAAATTAGCTCTAAAAATATTTAACATTTGACCTTAAAAGTAAAAAAAAACTTGACTAAAATATTTTTCAAAACAGAAATTACCAAATTAAAACAAAATGATAAATTCGTTAATGTTTTTACAGTATTTAAGATTTTTAAGCCTTTAATTTTTTTTTTAATTTTGTATGAAATATTTTTTGAAAAATATACTAAAAATTTTTGATGCTGGATAAAAAAAAAACAAATTTAAAATTTTTTACTAATATTAATAGTATTTAGTATTTTTTTTTTTGCTGATTTTTACAAACAGATTTTAAATTCCACTTTACAAAAAGTCTACTAAAATTTAGTAGCGGCTACTAATTTTTCTACTAATTTCTTTGTAATACACGTCTTTTTATGAATGGGGTGGAAAAAATCATTAAAGAAAATACCGTGAAAGTGGGTTTATCTGATTTTGTTTCGTTTTAAATTTTGTTTAAGTTGAAAACTCACACTTATAAATTTTGTTTCAATTAATTGTGGAAATGGTCTCCGTCGACGTTGATGCAAATTTCAGTTCTTTTGATTATATTTTGCATAACTGTGCGCAACATGTGTGGTTTTACGTTTTTAATTTTGAGTCAAATGTTCGCGTACACCACCGACTTTAAATATTCCCAAAGGAAGAAGTTTGGGACAGTCAAATTGGGTAATCTGGCCAGCCAAGCCAAATGGCCGAAACGCGATATTACACGCGTTGGGAATACACCCTTTAAATGACAAGTGGCCCTGTCTTGTTGGAACCAAATTTGGTCAACATCGTTCTATAGCGGTCGCCGTTTACAATAATAGCATTTCTATCGGCTCCTTCGAAAAGATGCATACCACACGGTTGTTAGTGAATTATGCTTATTGAATTTTGTTTATTGACGTGGCCGCAGAGATAAAAATGATCGCTATCGCTCATGAAAAATCGGGTTTTGTTCTCTTTATACATATTTTCGTTATTTTTAAGTTTACGATTTAATATTTTTATTAAATTTAAAAACTTGAAAAAAAAAACGAAAATACGCATTTTGGGGTTCAGCATGAATTAGGTAATTAATCTAATCTTTTCCAGTATTGTGAATAGACCTTAAATATTTACTTATACACTAACCATCCCTATAAATCTATATCAAGTCGAGTACTGGGGATATGAAATGTCACTTTCAAAAGCAAATGAATAAAAATTTTACAATTCGTATCACCAATACTGGTGATACTGAAGTAGCAGTGTTTCTCCTGTCAAAAGGCATCTGTCAGTTAACTTCTGTCAAAATTTGTACAAGCTGAGTCATTTATTTTGTGTTTGACAGCCATTGATATCAGATTACCGGGTAATTTGATTTAAGGAGAAATTGGAAAATGGCAGTTTCCATGCCAAAAATCCATGAATTGCTCCCTCATCCGCCCTATTCTTCGGATTTAGCCCCGTGTGACTACATATTTATTGTTCCCAAACCTGAAGAAATGGCTCGGCGGAAAGAGATTTGACTCCAACGATGAAATCATCTAACAAACAAACCTCGATAAATCTCATTTTTTGGAAGGGCTACAAAATTGGAAAAATAAAAAAAAAAATGTTGTTTGTCGAAAAGTACGTGCTTTTTAAAAAAAAAAATACCTTTCGGAGCAAAGTACTTTTTCCAAGAGTACTATTTATATAAAAAATGACACAAATTATGTTTTCTATTTAATTTTTTATAAAAAGATTCATAACATAAATAATATAAATAATAATTATCAGATCACAGTCTCATGAACGTCGTTCCCTACAAGAATAATGTCCTGCTCACTAATCTAA
Source organism: Eustalomyia histrio (assembly GCA_949748255.1). Taxonomy (NCBI): domain Eukaryota; kingdom Metazoa; phylum Arthropoda; class Insecta; order Diptera; family Anthomyiidae; genus Eustalomyia; species Eustalomyia histrio. Next base: position 49,372,279 of record OX456527.1, read on the forward strand.
TCCTAAAATAGAGATGGCATGATATAAAAAATGTGTAAGTACAAATGAGACAGGAATAAAATCCGCTCTGCAAAATGGATTGATTACAACCATAACTGTGAATAAACCTAAATAATTACGACACAAAATTTTAAAAATATGTTAAAATATTTTAATTCATTTAATAAGTGTTTCGTTAATACTATACTCAGCGAAAAAACTTGTATCATAGTGATGAAACTGTTTCAGAAATTGTTTGTCATCAATTTTTTATTATGTTAATAAATTTTAATAAATATTTTATAAAAATAAAAAATCATAAAAAAAATTTAACAGAAAAAAACTTACAAATTATTTATTTCGACTGCGATACTCTGTAGTTTTTTATTTCCATTAAGTTTAGATTTTATTTACTTAAATTTAAAAAAAAATGAAGTAAAAACTAAGTAAAAAACTTCATCATATTGACATAACTGACATAAACTTGAAAATCTTCTGTACAAATAAAATGAAAATCTATGAAGTTTTTCATTATATTTATGAAGAGTTTCATTCGACAAAAATTTATTGCGGGTAATAAAGCTATTTCCTTAAATATATACTCAGCGAATTATCTTTATGATTTTAATGAATTGTTTCGTTGGAAGTCAAGCAATGAAACTCTTCACTAAAATTTTAAAGTTCAAATGAATGGTATCAATTGGATTTTAGATCATATAATAATTTTCTTTTTTATAAATTGTTTTTATTACAAAGAAACGTGAAAATTTTTATTAGTAAATTATAGAGAATAAAAATTGAAAAAAATTCCACAGAGCCAGAAGGATAGAATACTTTTAGTATTTTCGGTTGCCGCAACACTTTTAAAGTTTTTCATAAAATCTTATGAAAAGTTACATACATTTAATAAAGAAAATATGTATTCAAAATTAATTTGTATACAAATTTAAAAGCATTTTCCTAATGTAAATTATATTGAATTTATTTTTTTCATATTTGTAACAATATTAGTCAGCAATTAGTCAACCATATCGCCCCCCAATTTAAAACAACATGAATATGTTAACGATGTTTTTGTTGTTTAATTCTTCGTTGTAATTTTTACACCATGTCATTGTAGCATTTACGTATTTCTATAGAATTTATTTAAACATATAACATAGATATTTGTTTATTTAGTTATTAATGACGAGTCTGAATGCGTTTCGTGAAACATAAATTATTTTGAAAACAACAAGTAATATATTTTTCTGAATTTAAATTAAGCTAATTGGGTCTAATGTTGTTTAATGTAAATAAAAAATAAAATATTACATAATTTTTTCAACATTGAGTAAATTTTATGTTGACTTTAGCAAGGAAATTCGTAATAACATAAACATTTATCATATATAAACATACAAATAAAAAAAAACATTAAACACAAATTTATTATAAAAAAACCCGCCGTTGAGGACCAGATCAGAAAAGACGTTATAATTCCCAATCTAAAAATAATAACATCATTATACAAAAAGCAATGGCTGTTAAAAAGGAGCTGGTAAACCATTTGAGGATCTAACTTTCAGGGATCCCATATTTATTTTTTGTTATTTCATTAAAAACTAATCATTTAAAAAAAAAAATATTTTATAAAAATGTTTTTTTTTTTTAGGAAAAATACTGTGATAGTTTGGCATTATAGATGGTACATACGCTTTTTAAAACTATTCTCATATTATATAAAAATCCGGAATTCTCCCCATTCTGCCCTACAGATTTTAATGCATTAGTTTATATTTCTTTGAATTTACGGCTTATTTACATACATACACTTGTTAGCGGTGCAATTGCAAGATTTATGTTTTCTTCTCTATTTGTTTAATGTGTTTTTCTTATTTCTTTTTTTTTATAATTTTATTTTTCTGTACATTGCATATCAAATTAACCCAAAATTTAAATTGGCCATGTCATAAATCAATTTTAATTATACATTAAGTTTAGTTAAATTTTAAAGATTTTTTAAAAAGAAACTATAAACACACTTTTTGTTTAATTTTTTTTTTTAATTCCGAGCAGAAATAATATCTGTTTAATTTAATTTTTATGTAACTGTAATCTGTGCCGAATATAATACTTCTGTAATTTCAGAAAAATAATTAAAATTTTCGGTGTAACTGTTTTTTTGGAATCCCTATGTTTTTAGTTTATCTACAAAATTAGAAGTACTGCTTTGAAATTTTAGTCGTTTAATTCGTATTGCAAAAGTTCCCAGCAAAACCACACATTACCAAATAATGGGTAAAGTAATGTATAGCCATAGGGGCCAATGGATTACTTTACACCTTACTTCATTGATGAATTTTACAGGCGATGAGCCTTAAAGTAATGTATATACCCATTACTTTAGAGGTCAAAATGTAAAGGGTTACTTATATGGTTACGAGAATGGAAAAAGTAATGTGTCTAAAAATAGACTTTTAAAAAAGAGGAATTTTTATTAAAAAAAATTATTACAAATATTTTATTTAAATTATTTGTAATTAAAAATAATGTGGTAATGATGAGAATCGATACAGGGAAATCTGGTTGCTGGCCAAGAACTCTACCCACTGAGCTATCGACGCATATAGCATTTTTAAACCTAAATGAATTGTTGGGCTTCGTTTTTTCGCTAGTGTTATCAAAACGAACATACATTACCCTTTTCCTTACAAAAAAACACAAAGTAATGTATCTAAAAATAGATTTTCAGAAATATTTCAATTATTACTTTACATTTATAAATCATATATTACGTAATCAATAATCAGTAACTTATTACTTTATGCTTGCAAATAATGAAAAACGTAACGAGCTATCATTACAAGGTAACGCATGAGAATATCGCACCCATTACCAAAGATTTGCTGGGTTGAGATAAAAAGGTTTACTTTTTTGTAAATAGTTTTTTTTTTCGTAAACGACGCAGCTTGTATAAATTTTGACAGGAGTCAACTGACAGATGCCTGTTAATAGAAGCTGAGTTGCCCTTTTAGTTTGGATACGGGACATTCGAAAAGTCACGAACTTTTTGGCCCGTCCTCGTACCTAAAAATCCATGAACTTTTTAAAATCCATGAAATTTAAAAAAAATTAGTTGTATTTTTCGATTGGTATTAAAGATTAGTTAACGATGATTCCAGAAATTAAATTTGTTTTGCCACGCTCCATTTGTTAACTACGTCGCTATCTAAAGTCCAGTTGTATTGCATTTTTTTTTTTTGTTTATAGTTTGAAAACAGCTAGTATTCTCTCTTTGATTATTTGTGACTCCGGCGTCAAATTCAAATTGTGACCTCCGGATTCAGCCTTAGACGCACCCACTCTAATAATCAAATATATTTAAAAGCAAAGAAAGAAGTTTTAATTTTCCCAAAGTGGTTTCAAACAAAAAAAAAATAATAGTAATTACCAGTGTTGCAAATTTAGCCGTTTTATGGCTAGATTTAACCATTTTTGAACACGAATAATGAGAAAAACTTTGATTTATTTAATTTTAGAAGGGGTTAGGGAGTTTTGAATTTTTATTCATGATTTGAATTTTGTGCAATCTCTCAGACAGATTACAAGGTACGAGTATCATTACCCAGCAAAATAAGAGCTGAGGAAGAAGTAGTTAAACACTACATCTAGTGAACCCGAAGCTGTGAAAATTTCGGTGAATCATTAATGATTTTAACATTGGCGTGTCATTGGGAGGAATTAGTTTGTTTCGGTGCGTGTTTCGGTGTGTGAAAAATCGATGATCAGATGGACTTTTTCATTAGTTTACGGAAGTTGTTAAATATAGGGACTACAAAATAAATATAGGGAGTGGCTTTACTTTTAAGTTAGAAATGTAGGAATTAACCATTTATGGACCAACTAAATAATTAATTTTTTTTTATAAATAAATATTGAAAATAAAAAATTTATTTGCTTTTCAATGGAATTGTTTCAAAAAATTGTATTCTTATGACTTCATAAGTAGGGGTTAATATCAAAATTTTGGAAGTTGTTTATAACGACTTCTTACAAATCGAAAATTTTGCACTATTAACTTCTTTGGATGTTTTGTAAAAGAGATTCGTAAAGAATAACATCCATTTTATTTTGCTGGGTAGTGTTGACATAAATTTTAAACGTTCGCTTCGTTTTATAAAATGACGAAATAAACAAAATTTATAAACTTTTTAATGGTTGTTTTAAAAACAACAAATGTCGACCGAGATTTGGTAGGTTTTAGACTTTTTGTAATCTAAATTTTTAAAACAAGGAAATAGTGTGCATTGAGTACCAAAGTAGCTAAAATATTTTTTAACTGCGAATTTCGAAACTTTAATTTTTTTCCCCGTCTTACTTTAATTTTACGTGTTTTTATTTATTTCAGTCTATGGACACAAAACTTCTTACAGACTATGATTAAAGTATATATAATAATTTGAAATAAGTATAAAAAATATTTATAAGAAAAAAAATTTTTTTTTTATACAGAAAAAACAAATAGTTTAAAATTACCTTTTGTTCTCAATGATTCAATAAATGATTTAGATTTTTTCTGAAGACTCAAATTTGGGACATTCAGTCCGAGTTTTTAAGATGTAGATTATCTTTAAACTCAGTTTAAAGCAGTTTGTTACTGGAATACTGTTTTTGAAATTTGGTTTGTTTTATTTTACTTCAATGAAAAACAATATTATATGCACAGAAAAGTTGTTCCGACAAATTTATGTTAATAAACTTGAAAATGACAGACAAAATTTGTTTTCGATTTAACTAAACCAAGCTTAACTCACATCCCAAAAACTCAGCCTAAAAGTATCAATAAACCTAAGACTTCTTGATGGAACATAAAATGGAATTAAATATCTCAATACGGGAGATATGGTAGGACCCCAAACGACAGAAGCATATTCCGACTTCGATCTCACGAAGAAAGTTTAAATATATAATATGTATTGCATTAATTTTATATGAACCTATCATATTATATTTTATAATATTAAAAAAAAAAAAAATATTAATCATATTCACCATTTTTCCAAGCTAAATTACATATTTTTATATAACATTGCGTTAACCCATAACATATGTATATGTTTTATACGAAAAATGGTGAATCTGGTTAATATACATAATATAATTAAATATATTTTGATATGATCATATCAATACATATCATAATACATTTCACAATACTCAATAATAGGATGACATAATTGTATAAAATCATAAATGATTATCAGGGTCGCCCAAAAATGATTCTGACCAAATACTTTTTCGAATCAAAGAATTTGCAACAAAATGGCATCGATATGTTGTTGCATATTTTGTTATAATTGGCTTTTAAGTGATTATTATTATAAATAAAATGAAGAATTTTTAACTCTTGATATATCACATACTACAATTAGAAGCATCCCGCTTACAGTTATATGGGATTTCATTTTTAAAAAATATTTCTGGAATAATAAACAGGATTTTTGTATAATAATCGAATTTATGTATAATAATCGATTTTTTGGGTGTTATAACATATTTCCCTATAAGTGCATATATTAGTGCATATGTTGTATTTTTACTCCATATCTTAGTGCATGAAAGTGGCTGCCGAAATGATTATATAAAAATTATTTTACTGGGATTTTGACGTTTTAAAAAATTTTAATTTTATATATTTCAAAATGTATCCATTCCATTTCTTATTATTTAATTTTTCTAACAATTGCAATTTTTCTTTATTGATTCTAAAAATTACTAGATTTTCTTCGAATTTTTCGAGGTTGGTTTCCTTCGTCTGTGACAATTTGTCATTTTCGATGCAGATGCAAAGCAGTTTTGACCGATGTTGTGTACGACGATTATTGCATTTTCTAAATTCAAATTTTCCTCGTCACAATTAGAATTTCACGTCGAAGTCAAACATGATCAAAGAGAGAACTGCAGCTATTTAATATAGGAGGGCAGATCATAAGTCCATGACTTTTCGAACTTCCCTCGTAGTTATATGAAATGCAACACTGCTCCCATCAAGTACCAAATTTTTAAGGGACTACTGTCAAATTTTGAGCACGTTTCGTCATTTAGTTTGCGTTCAACAGCAGGATTTTTCGAGGTCCATAAAATAGGCATTTGTTTGATCAATAATTTCATCGTTGGAGCTAAATCTATTTCCACCGAGCCATTTCTTTAGTTTTGGAAATAGAAAATAGTCCCTGGGGGCTAAATCCGGAGAATAAGGCCATGCCATGGAAATTAAGCTGTCACACGATTCCGTTGGTGGTCGATTGTGAGCAAACGCTGCAGCCATCATGCGGAAAGCTTTCTCTTACCCAAGTGATCGTTCAAAATTGAAACCACTGAGCCATGTGTGTTTCACAATCTATCGCACATTCAATATCCGATTGCCCAACACCATATCGTGAATTTTTTCAATTGTTTTGGGTGTAGAGACCTCAACTGGGCGTCCAGAGCGTGCGGCATCTTCCGTGCTTGTAAAGCCACAAGAAGAAAGTCAGTAAACTACTTTTTATTTATCAAGCTTTTCCTTGGTTTGATTGACGGTTTTTTTTCGCAAAAAATAATGTTTAATGCGCACTCGAAATTCACTTTTTTCCATTTAAAAAAAAAACACGAGGTTGTATGTTTTGAACAGCTGTTAAAGGCAAAGTAAATGAGTACATTAAAAGGTGGTACTTGATGTGAGCAGTCTTGCATTTTATACGAGTATAACAACGAGGGAAGTTCGAAAAGTGACGGACTAATTGATCTGCCCTCATATTAAAGCGGACTTCAATTGTCGACGCAGTAAACATCAACAAAAAAGGCAACATACGGGGAAGTGATAAAAATTTACGGTCCTGGAATCATTTGGCTTAAAATTTTTTCGATCCACCCTAGTGTAGTTGTATTCGTTGAAAATTGTCTAAAATTTGTAGCCAAACTGTCTCAGTTTTTTGTTACGAAAAAGAAATAAAAAATTTGCAAAATTTTTAAATGGGAAACTCACTGCCAAAATATTTAAATGAGATAGAAAAAATTTAGCTAAAGGAAAAAATAGTGACACAGATCAAAAGTAATTCGCATTTGAGTAAAAAATAAAAAACAAATTTGTAAAAACACACACAGAAACCAGATGCAGATGTTTAAAAAATTCTTAAAAAATTTAAATGAAAAATAAAAATAAACTCGCAAAAATTACACAATTTTTTTTTTTTTAACAACAACAACTACTGCTACAAATACTGACAGATTGTTCTATATATAAAATAGAAAACTTGCATATGTTTGGCAAATGTACTCGTGGTAGTCATCATCGTCAGACTCATACTACTGTATTAACCTGAGAAAAAGTCATTGAACTGCAACATTATACAAATGACTAAATGTATATATTTATATTTATTTATCTTTAGCTGTTATTTATTTTTATTATTGTACATAGTTACCTAATTAGTTCTTTATAAGCATTTAAATTTAAACTGTAATTTCAAAAAAGAAACTACTGCAGCAGCTAAACAACTGTAATTACAAATATAATTAAAAGGGAATGTAAGCCAGTTTAAAATAGTAAGTTTTGCCGTGCACATAAAAATTCAATATAAAGAAATTTTATATTTAAATTTTTTTATCCCATTTCATTTGAGACTTATACAAGGTGGCGCAAAAGTAATCCTCCTATCAGAAAATGCTATAAATTTTGCGATTGGCCCCTAATGTCAGTTCTGTTTTGACATTTGTGTAGTAAACACATGCGCAATACACGTTAATAAACAATGTTACGCTACACTGCTCCAGAACGCGGAATATTGGTGACTATTTATTTGAGCAATAATGAAGATGATGTTTCATCAAAAATAATCATGAGTGATGAGGCCCATTTCCATCTTAGCGGGTACGTAAATAAGCAAAATTTACGCTTCTGGGGCACTCAAAATCCGCGTGTAACCCACGAAGAGCCATTACACCCGCTCAATGGTGTGCTGTTTTCGCTGGAGGAGTCATCGGACCTTTTTTCTTCGAAGACGTCGCGGGCCAAACGGTTACTGTGAATGGTGAGCGCTACATAGCAATGATCAACGAGTTCTTTTTGCCGCAACTTGATGAATTGGGATTGGAAAACATGTGGTTCCAACAGGACGGTGCAACGCCACACACTGCACGTGCCACAACCGATATGCTGAAGGATGCATTTCCCGGGCGCCTAATCTCCCGTTTTGGCGATTTGCACTGGCCAGCAAGATCGCCTGATTTGACCGCTCCAGACTTCTTTTTGTGGGGCTTTTTGAAGTCGCGGGTTTATGTCAACAAGCCTCAGACTCTTGCAGCTCTTAAAGACAATATCCGTCAAGAATGTGAGGACCTATCGCCGGAAGTTTTGGCCAAAGTGATGTAAAATGCCATAAAAAGGGCTCAAATGACAATCAACTGTGGCGGCGGCCATTTACATGACATCATATTCTCGACTTGATGATGATGATTAAATTACAGCCAAAAAACATCGGAAGGTTATTTTTGCGCCACCCTGTAGTTTGGTAAACAAAAATGATAAGGGCAACCTTTCCTTTTTAGCTACATTAACATTAATTAATTGTATATTGTTTGTTTTAATTCCTTGGTTATATTTTCAAAAAGTAGGCCAATGTGTTGTACCTTCAAATTAACAACGGTTACAACTTTGGCTGTACCTTAAAATGATACCGGAAATAGTGATAATATCGCGGTTTTAAATTTTTATATCCTTGGTTATATTTTTAAAAATTAGGGAAATGTGTTGTACCTTAAAAGGTTATAAATAACACAAACTGTGTTGGTATCCTGAAACGTGTAATTTGAACTTTAAAATTATACATGAAATGGCAAAAATATAAAAGTTTTAAATTACCCAGCAAAACCACGCATTACCAAATAATGGGTAAAGTAATGTATAGCCATAGGGGCAAATGGATTACTTTACACCTTACTTCATTGATGAATTTTACAGGCGATGAGCCTTAAAGTAATGTATATACCCATTACTTTAGAGGTGATAGTGTAAGGGGTTACTTATATGGTTACGAGAATGGAAAAAGTAATGTGTCTAAAAATAGATTTTTAAAAAAGAGGAATTTTTATTAAAAAAAATTATTACAAATATTTTATTTAAAATATTTGTAATTAAAAATAATGTTGTCAAGATGGGAATCGAACCAGGAAAATCTGGTTGCCAGCCAAGAACTCTACCCACTGAGCTATGGACGCATATAGTATTTGATTGCTTTAAACTTAAATGAATTGTTGTGCTTCGTTTTTCGCTAGTGTTATCAAAACAAACATACATTACCCTTTTGCTTACAAAAAAACACAAAGTAATGTATCTAAAAATAGATTTTTAAAAATATTTCAATTATTACTTTACATTTATAAATCATATATTACGTAACGTAATAATGAGTAACTTATTACTTTATGCTTGCAAATAATGAAAAAGGTAACGGCTATCATTACAAGGTAACGCATGAGAAAATCGCACCCATTACCAAAGTTTTGCTGGGTAGGAGTATAATTTTTAGTTCAATTAAAATATTAGTTTAAAAAAATAAATAAATATATGATGATGCAATATTTTACCAGAAGAAATATTAATTATGGTTGCAACATGATCACTGCTATTAAATTATGCTCGCTGCTTTCGAATATAGTTGCCGTATTCCAATTATTGCTTTCTAAATGGGTTCGAATCCAAAATATGGTCGCTAGCCCAATTTTTATATTTAATATTTTATTATTTCAAGATTGACTCTTTCTATTTTATAACATGGTTGATCTGAATCATACTAATTAGGACAAAAATATGGTAATTATACAAGTGTGAAATGATGGCAACAATCACTAAATAATTAAAAATTAAAAAATAGTTTTGCTTCAGTTTCAGTTTGTTATTCAATAAGAACATTTAAGTTTGCTAATTATTAAACACTAAAATTAAAGCAGAGCCGCGAATAACGTTGTAACATAATCGACAAAATTAAAATTGCTGAGAAATCAAAAAAAAACGTTTTAGAACTTGTAGCATAATTTCATTTTTAAGTCATAAAAGAGAGTTATTCTAACGGTAATCTGGAAAAAACAGGTTTTGTAAAAATTGTCGCTTAAAACGTTCGAAATCGTATTTACAAAATGTTTTAAATATTATTTATTAAATGGACCTAATTATCTTAGGAATGTATCGGTCCAATCGACGTTTCATCAAAGTAAAACCTTTATATTTAATTTATCTATTTATATCAGGTCTTAACCGACTGTGGTGCTTTTGCCAAAGTGTCACTTCAGAACTTGTTCCGGGAGTACAACATTAGCACCAGTTTTGCTCCCTATTTTTTGTCCCCTTTAATTGTAACTTTTAAACTATTTCTACAATTAGTTCCAAATTGGCAGTTTGGGGATAATTGCCCCCATCCCTATGCCATCTCTACACCCAGAGAGAGATTTGTTGCAACTCGAGAAAAAAACATTCACATTTATTTGTAAGGGTGTTGTTTTATTTGGAATGATCTATAACACTAGGCAACAGCCATTTTGTTATTTGGTTCTAGCATACTTTTTCTCATGGATTTGGACCTACTGAACACGAAAATGAATTTTAAAAATTTTTCTGTCGATTGGTTTGCGAGATACAAATTTTTTAATTTTTTTTTTTTAATTTTTGGAGGTACACTTACTATTTTGAGCATATCTTTAGTCTTCTTTGACCTATTTTATCCTACTACTACTCAAATTAAAGACAATTGAGCCGTCTACAACTTATTCTCAGAAAATTTTCAAATCGGGTTAGTAGTTTTGATGTTGGCGGCTTAAAAAGGTTAAAAAACTGCGTTTTTTTAGTAAAAATGTGGCTGAAAAATTCATATAAAAATTCATATAAAATGTAAAACGCGATGTTAACAGCGATTTTAATTTTTTTACGTATAGCTGACACTTTTCCAAAGAAAATAAGCCCTTACTTAACAAAATCTGATGACAAATGGCCGACTTATTATTTTTTTGGTAAACGACCGAAATTCCGCTATTTCACGATTTTTTGATTTTCATTATTTGCACAGCTTACCTACCCAACGCAAACGAATAAATACATTTGAACTTAATTTAAAATAAACAAAGTAGTCTTCGTATATTTTTTTTTAATTTATTTACAGCACTACATGCTCATACATATTTAAACATAAGGAGACACGGTTATCAATTGCATTTCAAAACTGTCTGTGAAAGTGTAAAGAAGTTAATATTTAGAAAACGCAAGGAAGACAATGAGTAAAAGACTACGTGTGTTCGAGTGTTTGAACGATCCAGACAATTTCTGCAATGTTTGTGGCCAGTTTATAAAAAAAATCACGCACACAAGTTTACTCCAGCAGTACAATTGCACTATTTGAATTATTTTGGTATTTCACCAAATATCACAGAACCATGGACACCTAAGTCGCTGTGTGATCTTTGCTATATAATCTTAACCAACTGGGCAGCTGGCGGAAGGTAAGAATTTTTATTTAAACACATTATACATAGCGAATATAGTAATTTATTTTAATTTTAGCCGCCATATGAAATTCGATACACCAATGATGTGGAAAAAGCCGCTATGCCATTCCACAGACTGTTATTTTTGCCTCACCACAAACAGTGGGGTAGGAAGATTTTTTAAATGGAACTACGCTCAAGTGGGATCGTTTGCGCTTCCAGTACCACATTCGCATGATGTGCCATATCCAGTGTGCCCTGGTGCATCTCTTCAAAAAGCAGAATCGTCAGAAGAAGAGTATGAGTCAAATGCAAGCGAATTTGAGCCGGGTGCAAAGCGAAAATTACTGTCACAGGCCGAACTAAACGATTGGGTGCGCGATTTTGGTCTCACTAAGGAGAAATCCGAACTTTTTGCGTCTCGGATGATACAGTGTGGATTTGCGGCTTCAGAAGTGAAAGTATCAGCGTACAGAAACCGTCACAAGGAGTATGCAAAATTTTATACAAAGAAAGACGAAATATGTTTTTGCAGCGACATTTCAGGCTTGTTCCAAGAGCTTCACCAAATTCACAACCCCAACGAATGGAGGTTGTTTATTGACAGCAACAAAGAGAGCTTGAAGGCAGTTCTCTTACATAATGGGAATGAAAAGCCATCTGTTCCTATTGCTCATGCGGTTCATTCAAAGGAGAACTATGAAACTATGGACATTTTGCTGAAATGCATAGAGTATAGGAAATACAATTGGAAAATATGCGCCGACCTTAAAGTTGTGGCCATTCTGTGTGGACTCCAAGGAGGCTATACGCGACATTGCTGTTTTCTGTGCCTTTGGAATAGCCGCGCTGATGATCAGCATTATATAAAAAAAAAATGGCCGGTACGAACGAAACCTGTAGTTGGAGAAGCGAATGTTCAGCGCAAACCACTAATAGAGAACCGTGAAAATATAATACTTCCGCCGCTGCACATAAAATTGGGTTTGATTAAAAATTTTGCCAAAAAATTAGACAAAGAAGGTGAAGCTTTTGCCTATTTACGGTCAATTTTCCCTTACCTTTCGCTGGCAAAAATTAAAGAAGGAGTCTTCGCAGGACCCGAGATAAAAAAAATGTTGAAAGATGAAAAATTCCCAAAGCTGTTATCACCCATCGAAGCCGCAGCATGGAATTCCTTCAGGCTTGTTGTGGAAAACTTTTTAGGAAACAACAAAAGCCCGAATTATAAGGACATAGTTGAGGATCTGGTAAAGAACTATGAAGCCATGGGAGTGCACATGTCACTTAAAATACACTTTCTGGATTCTCATTTGGATTTTTTCCCTGAGAATTTAGGAGACGTGAGCGACGAACACGGCGAGCGCTTTCATCAGGAATTGAAGGCTATGGAACGACGCTATCAGGGCAACTATGACACGGCTATGATGGGTGACTATATTTGGACCCTAATACGTGAGACCGATTGCAGCGAATACAAAAAACAAAGAAGAAGTCAGCAGTTTTTCCACATGGCATAAAATGTACACTTATATCTTTGTTTTTACTCATTTTTTTGTGCGTTGATTTGCTTAATTTAATTAGTTAGTTTAATTTCGTTAGTTTAGCTAATTGTGCGATACATTGAGCATGTAGTGCTGTAAATAAATTAAAAAATAATATACGAAGACTAATTTGTTTATTTTAAATTAAGTTCAAATGTATTTATTCGTTTGCGTTGGGTAGGTAAGCTGTGCAAATAATGAAAATCAAAAAATCGTGAAATAGCGGAATTTCGGTCGTTTACCAAAAAAATAATAAGTCGGCCATTTGTCATCAGATTTTGTTAAGTAAGGGCTTATTTTCTTTGGAAAAGTGTCAGCTATACGTAAAAAAATTAAAATCGCTGTTAACATCGCGTTTTACATTTTATATGAATTTTTATATGAATTTTTCAACCACATTTTTACTAAAAAAACGCAGTTTTTTAACCTTTTTAAGCCGCCAACATCAAAACTACTAACCCGATTTGAAAATTTTCTGAGAATAAGTTGTAGACGGCTCAATTGTCTTTAATTTGAGTAGTAGTAGGATAAAATAGGTCAAAGAAGACTAAAGATATGCTCAAAATAGTAAGTGTACCTCCAAAAATTAAAAAAAAAAAATTAAAAAATTTGTATCTCGCAAACCAATCGACAGAAAAATTTTTAAAATTCATTTTCGTGTTCAGTAGGTCCAAATCCATGAGAAAAAGTATGCTAGAAACAAATAACAGACAAAAGTTTGTTATTTGTGACCTTGTGTAATCAATCGATTAATAAAGCAAAAATATTGTATTGGAAATTAAAAAGAGGGAAAAGGAGTTTAAAAACAATCCTTTTGTTCAATTATTGGTTTTTCTAATAAATTCATTTATCAATTTTGTACGATAGAATCCATTTAGTCCATTTATTAAGTGAATGTAATAAAAAATTAGTACTATCTATCGAATTTATTTAAAAATTTTCGATATTCAAAAGTGATAACTATAATACGGTTATTGGTAAACGAATTTTATACTGTATTTATTTTTCCAACAAATTATTTAAATTCAAAATTAGCCTTCAACATTTATAAGTGTTTGTGGTGTAGAGGAGGTAGCCTACTACTCCGAATTCCTGAGATCTTATCCCAGGAAAGCCAAACATTTCAAAAAATATTTTTTTATTAAAATAAAATATTCAAATTTTTAAATATCAAATATATCAAAGAAAATTAAAATTTGTTAAGGTGCAGTAAGAAAAAGTGTAAACTATTAGTCTGAATGCCCAGGTTCGATACTGGAAAAATCTAGAAGTAAAATTTTTCTTAAAATAAAATTTTGTGAAACGTAATAATATTTATTTATATAAATATTAAATCAGACAACTCAATATTAGCTTTCGCAACTAAAAATATAAGAGCCAATTTAGACGGTAAACTTTGTTGCATGCAATTATTGCGTGCAATTTTTGTTTTTTGGCGAACGGGGTAGAGCGGGGTAACAAAAAAGCACGGTTTTCGTTTTTCATGCATGTTTTTGTTATTTCTCTTTCATATGTACTCTTCGTTTTTGCTTCATTCACATTAGGTTTTAGTGCAACAAAAGTCATTGGAAGCAACTTTAAAAAGGGAATTAAGAAAATTGCATGCAATCAATTGCATCGTATAAATTGGCTCTAATTTAATATGAAGACAGTTGTCATAACAGCCAGAATTCGATTGGCAACACATTCTGATTTCTGGGTGTAATTTAAATTATACAGTTGTTTGCTTGGAGAGGCGGTACAATTTTTACTATTTGTCTGGTTCACATACACTAGTACATAACTTGTTCTGTACCAGCAATTCTTACTACTGGGTCTTTTTAAAAAATAAATAAAATTAATTTAATTAAATTTCTTTTTGGAATATTATGCTGCCGAGGCTGGCTTCATACTGTCAGTGCAATTTTTTTTTGACTGTTTCTGGTTTTATTTCACGAATGGCTCGGGTGTGGTTCGTTTCTAGATTATTCGCATAGCATCGGTATTTTACGGCACCCCATAAGAAAAAGTCTAAAAGGATCAAGTCGCAGCTCTGAGCCGGTCAAAATGGCTGATAACACAATTTAATGCGCAAAAGGCCGACTGTTTAATGAGCTGTGCGACAAGGTGCGCCAAACTGCTGAAGTCAAATATTATCCAAGTTCATATCATCCATTTAAGCCCATAAAAATCTCGTAATAATGGCTTGTAGCGCTCGCCGTTGACTGAAATGGCGTTTCCAGCAGCATTTTCGAAAAAATGGGCCAAAACTGCTACCACTCTAAAATTTACACCCAACTGTTACTCTCTGTGGATGCATCGAAAATCCATATGCGGCAATTTTTTGTATTGACATATCGGCCGAGTTTAGAATACGCCTCGTCAGAAGATGATTTTTTCGGCCAAATTCGATGTCCGATTGGAGCTTCTTTAAGGCCCAAAGTGAGAACCCGTAACGAAGCTGATGGGCTTTGGCCTTTAATTACACCTAATAAGCGAATAATCCGGAATCTTTGTGCAAAATTCTCATGATGCAAATGCGTGAAATGCCGAGTTGTTGAGATCGATTCTCATCGGTACGCACTGTACTTAACACATTAACTTTTTGCACAAACTTGCGTTAAGTGCTCGCGGTGGGTGCTTTATTTTGATCAAAACTTCAACAAACGCACATTTTGAGCAACACAGCACTCACTTTGGAAATAAATTTGCAATATTTCCCAAGATTGTTCAAGCGAAAAGTGGCCCGCGCAGTTATAATACTATCTGATAGTCAATATTTCAAACAGAAAAGAATCTATCAGTGTCAAAATAGCATATGATTTAAAAAGATATCTGTATTTGGATCACCCTGTTTATTCATGAATATTAGGCAGTCCCGAATTTCTTTTATAATAAAATAATGGTAATTTCATTATCATAATATGATGACTAAATTATTTTTACTTACAGATCGGCTGATAAGTCCGTACGATCACACATACGTGGCGCCACTAATGAAAAATTCATATGATTTTTTGGAACTGTCAACCTTTTAAAATTTAATGACAATTCGTTCATTAGTGAATAACTTACAGCTGTTTTAGTGACGCTACTATTGCGATTTTAAAAACCCTGGATTCAAAGCAATTTCGTGTGTTGATTTATCATTGCTTTTTATCTGGAAAAAACACCGTTTAAGCCAAAGCTTGGCTTGATAAGTGTTATTCATCGAGACAAAAGGTAGAAAAGTGGTTTGCTGACTTTAAACGTAGTCTTACAAACACAATGACGCCGAACGCTCTGGTCGCCCAAAAATGACTGTGACACATCAAAAAAAACTTCACAAAATCGTTTTGGCAGGCTGTAAAGTAAAGTTGCAGGAGTTAGCTCATATTTTAAGACATATTGAAGGAATAAAGGTGGCTTTATTTTGCATGAGCATCTGCCCACTAAATGGGGGCCGCGTTTGCTCTTCACCAAGACAATGTGCCGTGTTACAAGTCGTTGGTTACTATGGCCACTCTGCGATCTGGAGGGCGACGGAGGTGATACTGGATCATATCATAGGGGGGTCTTCGGTGACAATTTACGCTGCGCTAAGAGCATTGAAGAATTATACGGTGCGATCTAGCCTGGTCGCACGGTGTAGGAATGCTCTGAGGGAGCTCATGGTTGCATTCACGGTAAGGCTGTGTTTGGTACCCGGACACTGCAAGGTGAATGGCAATAAGGTGGCGGACGAACTCGCGAGAGAGGGTTCGGGTCTGGACTTAGGGGTAAGAGACAGGGGGTAAAGCCCCCCTTGTGTCACTACTATGGGGTGATACGGAAAAGGTTCCGTGATGCCGTTAACCGGTCCTGGGGGAATAGAGTGGATTGCAGGGTGTCGAGGGCGTTATGGCCCGGACTGGACGCAGGTGCAACCAGGATTCTACTAGGATTGGATAGGGGTGGTCTCAGGACCCTTATAGAGTTCTTAACGGGACATTGTTCTGTTAGGGCTTTTACGAGCAAATGGGATAATGCCATACCGGATTTCTGCAGACTGTGCGGGGATCTTGAGGAGCTAGAGACGGTAGACGAGTACTGTGCCACTGTCCTAGGATGCTGGGTCTCAGGCAGAAATGGCTAGGGGACAGGTTTCTATATTTCTTCGGACCTCTCGACTTTTTTCTTCTTTATTTCTCTCTCTGCTAAAGGGATTCACAATGGACCGCATTGGTCTCCGGTTGGAAATGCGTCCCTTGGGCGCATAACCCTTTTTAACCTAACCTATGGCCACACTGCACGAATTACACTTACAATTGCCTCCACACCCACCGTATTTGCCAGATTTTGCTTCCAGCGATTTTTACCTTTGAAACAAAGGCCTTTTTCGAGGCCAAAGATAAATCATTCTATACAAAAGGTATAAAAATATAAGAAAGCAATGGAGTGATCGCAACGCTCTTGATGGAAAAATTTTGAAAAATTTTGTTTAATTGGTTATGCTTTGGACCTTTCAGCCGATGTGTTATAATGACAAATAATATATTTAAAATAAATATAAACCAATATTTCAGTGGCGCAAAAAAGATGGGAAAATCTTTCAAGGTACGGCCGAAAAATGATTTTATTTAATTTTTTGCGTTAAATAAAAATTAACTACCTTAATATTTACAAATTATGAAACAAGTAGATCGAATTTACTACACACTGAAAATATTATTTTAAAATCAAGTAGAAGCAACATTAAATTAAATAGACTCAGCTTTGAAAACAAATTATATGTGGTTTTTCTTAATTCAAATATGTTTCCATTTATTTATAAACTAAATAAAATACGTAATTTAAAAATGTTTGTTAAAAATTATCATGTTAATTTTAATATGAGATTATAATTGATTTAACTATAATTTTTTCTCTGTGTACACACCGAGAAAAATATTTAAAATTGAAGCAAAAAAATATGCCTAAAAGTCAAAACAAAACGCTTGATACAGGAATACTTTATAGAACGTTGGTAGATGAAACCTTTCAAGAGACAACACTTTCCCCCATTTGTGGTAATTGTTTTTATCATTCATTATCTTTTGTTGTAATAGTACTTGTTAGTGTTTTATTAATTGTTTTTTTATTTAAATTTTTTGTTTTTAATTTTCAATTCCTGAAAGTATTCTTCATTGTTTTTTGTGTTTGTAATATGAGTAAATATTAATATGGCTTTTGTTTATTTCTTCTTTTGTAAAATTAATTAATTTAAAAAAAAACAGTTATCATATTTGTGCAATGAAAGTCATAACTTGACACTAATTAACTGGGATTTATTACAATTTAAGATATGCACTCTATACAACTTTTCCATTATTAAAAAGTCAAAAAAATTAAATGAGGCAACATTATAAAGTTAAAAAAATAATTTTGTAGTTAACAACTTTTTGGATGTGAAATATTTCTTTGTTTGTAAAAACAAAAACTCCAGAATCTAAAAAAAACTTTAGATCTCCGACAGCTATTGGGATCGAGTTTTTTAATCGAAATTATTTTTTTTAAGGACTTAAAACAATAGAACCTCGATGGTTCGATGTTGCGATTCGATGACACAATTAAAAAAAAAAATAAATAAAATTTGTAAATTTTTAGTTTTTAACAATTTCGAAAGCTTACGACTGCGGGAATTAACAACACATTTCGATAAAAAAAAATTTCTTATAGGAATCACAGTTTTTCCAAATATTTCCTAAAGAAAAATCTTGGAATGAATTAAAAATTTTATCTGTAATTTGGACATTTTTATCTAATTTTGCCAATCATCATGCGAAATATTTAAATTTCTCTTGTGGCAGAAATATATTTGTACTCTTGTGACAAATTTAGCGTTTTTCGGCCAAAAAAGTCAGCAACGATGGACAACAAGCCAGTTAAAACCGTGCATAGCTTATATTCTCTGCACATGCACTCATAGAAGAAAGTTTGTAAAAAAATTTTGCCAAAGCTATTACAAATTAGTTTTAAATTACATTGTAGGAAAAACTTAGTAAAATTAAAAAATTTTGTTTGCTAAATATAGGGTCCGCCAAATAACTTTTATTTTTTTGAAAATGCTATAAAAAAAACTACTGAATATTTTCTCAAATTTCTTTTTTTTATTTGAAAGTACAATCCTTCCGGTTAATAATGGAAAATAATTTCATTCAAATGACTGCCTCGGCTGGCCATGCAGTTGCCTACACGATCGGTCCAATTTTTAAGCACATTATCGATTATGTGCAGCTGTATTTCACCAATGGCTTCACGAATATTGACCTTTAAGGCGTCAATTGTCTCTGGCGTGTCGGCACCCACAAATAATAGTCTAACGGTGTCAAATCGCAGCTCCGAGGTGGCCAAACGACATCAGCTCTGCGGCTGATAAGCGATCTTCAAAAACATCGAGTGTAGCTTCGGCTGTGTGGCACGTAGCGCCGTCCTGTTGAAACCAAATATTGCCAATATCCTCCTCTTCAATTTTTGTGAACAAAAATTCGTTCAATATGGCCCGATAACGATCGCCATTGACTGTAACGGCCACTCCTTGCTCATTTTCGAAGAAAAATGGCCCAATTATGCCTCTGGGCCAAAATCCGCACCAATCAGTGACTCGTTTTGGGTGCATCGGCTTTTCAATGTATGCGTGCGGGTTTTCTGTGCCCCAAATGCGACAATTTTGCTTGTTTACATACCCGCCAAGATCAAAATGAGCTTCATCTGAAAAGATGACATTGAAAAGATGACATTCTGCAACATTGCCATGATTTTCAAAGTAATGTCGCAATATTTCGTTCAGCGGAAGGATAAAACTAATTATCTGTCAAATCAGACATTAGTTACCATTCACGAAATAAGCACTAGTTGAAAAAAAAGTTAGATGGCGGACCCTATATTTTTCATATAAAAAGAGCAAAAATGAAACTGTTTAATACCCAATTCATACTGAGCACCAAAATACGAGTTTTCGTTAATTTCAAGTTTTCGATTTAAAATTTGTATGGAATTTGAAAGTTGAAAATTTGAAAATAAAAAAAAAACGAAAATACATATTTTGGGGTTCAATATGAATGGGGTAAAAAATATAAAATTTTAGTTAAATTTCAGTCAATTAAAATAACAATTTATCCTGCTAAAAAAATTAGAAAAATATTTTGTCTACCTGAAAATATGCAGCAATAGCACTCCTATTTTTTGTTTAATGTTTTTGTCACTTAATTTTTTTTTTTAAAGTAGAATTAACAAATTGAATTTGAAAATATTATAAAGTATTTTTTGCGATTTCATTGTTTATTATTTAATATTTGTTGGCGTTATTATGCATGTACATATAATGCACTTTGCATATTGCACCTCATACAACTCTAATGATTGAGGGCGTTGTTTGAGTTCTTTTATGATTTATGAAATAAACTAAAATCATGATGCATTAATTATTTACTAATCAAGAAAAAATATTATTAAATACAAATACACTCAGAATATTATGTAGTTAACTGTTTGTAGTTTAATAAAAAAGTTGTCCGTTCCATTTAAAAATAAAGGAACATACATTTATTTTTCAAATAAATATCTATATTAACTTTTTTATACATTTATTCGAAATAATTTACTATCATTTACCGATTTTTTTCAGTTTCATTTATTTTTTTCATTTGTTTGAAATTTAATAAAAATTTACCCACAAAACGGAAACTTGTGGTTTATTTGTGTCCGTAACAGTTATTACAAATTTAAATTTTGTTTGCTGTCTGTTTCAAAAAAAATATTCAAAAAATTTCAATTTGTTTTTTTATTTAAATTGGTTGTATATATACAAAATTTTTCAATACAAATTACAAGAACTTCATAAACACACATACATATACAAATACATTCGCACAAAAAGTGTTTATAGCTTCATATGCATACATACATTTTGTATTGTACGAGTATATTAAAAAAAAACAAAAAATACAAAAACGGAAATAATTTCAAATAAATGAAAAAAACATTTATTTTTTAAGGATTGGTGGGTAAAATTTTGACATTTATTTTAACTGATTATATCATTTGTTTCTTACGGATGTGTCAGTTGATTATTCAACAGTTAAAAATAAATAACAAATGGCATTTATTTTAAATGAAAATTAAGTAGACCGGGTTTTAAATGAAATATCATTTCTTTTAAGTGATATTTTCAGTTATTTTAACTTACAAACTTTTTTAAGTGTATATATATTGCAAATAATTATATTATATTCTGTAAAATTATACCTTAAATATATAATTATATATTTCTTTATATGGCACATTTGTCGCAATATATATTGTCCAAACTGAAGACATAAATGTCACATATAATTATATGCAATTGTATTTAATTGTATATAAATCATAGTCGATACATTTGAATGAAAAACAAAATTCGGATAAAACTGCATCAAACCGTATTTAATTTCATCAAAATAGATTTAATATGATACGTTGTTTTTATTTTTCGATTAAAATTAATTAATAGTAGTTTATCTTTTTTACTAGGATTTATAATTTACTAATAAGGTATTTTGTTTGCAAACTTGTAAGACATATTGCCGCATTTCTTCTTAGACCACGCGCCAAAAACTCATTCTTGAAAAACAAAATTTCAAAAATTACAGTGGTAATTAAAACTGAACCGAACTTAATTGTGACCGGAAGGGTGTCAAAAGTTTCTTTATTGACTGCATTTTTTTTTAAAGATATTTTTGGTTTTTTTAAATTAATAACTCAAATTCTACAAAAAAAAAAGTGACAAAAAATCTCTCCCGAACTAACCAGAAACTTCTAATGTAAAATTTCTTTTACTAAAGTGTACAGTTTCTGTTGACACTCACAGTATATTTTTTCTTCTGGAATAGCATCACTTTCTTCATCACTCTCTTCTGTCCGCAATAACCACAGTCCAGTTTAGACTTTTATTATAAATTTATATATATTGTTTTTTAAATTGTTTATATTTTTGACGTTTAAGCACTGAAGATGACAACTTTAAAAATAAAGTTCATAATAAATTTGGCATCACTTGTTTTTACCCTTTATAAAATCATTTGTAACTGATTCGCCGAAATTTTTATTTGGAAACAAAACACACCCTCCAACGACAAGCACGGCCGAAATAATTGGTATCCCCATTCTTAAGGTATTAGACCTCGATTGAAGAATCGTTATAGCTTTCATACACAAATACAACTCTGCGACACATTCGAACGAATAAGAAAATATGATTTTACTTTCGAAATGAAAATGATTTTAAAAAGATTTTAGTTTTCGAATCGAATTCCATAATAACCCCCAATGAATTACAATAAAGGTGTTACGAGGGCGGATCAATAAGTCCATGACTTTTCGAACTTCCCTCGTAGTTATATGAAATGCAACACTGCTTCATCAAGCACCACCTTTAAATAGATTACTGTCAAATTTACGTTTAACAGCTGTTCAAAACATACAACCTCGTGTTTTTTTTAAATGAAAAAAAAGTGAATTTCCAGTGCTGATTAAACATTACTTTTTGCGAAAAAAACCGTCAATTAAACCAAGTAAAAGCTTGATAAATACTATGGGACTCTAAATACTATAAGGACTCCTTGTGGCCTTACAAGCACGGAAGATGCCGAACGTTCTGGACGCCCAGTTTAGGTCTATACACCCAAAAAAATTTTAAAAAATCACGATATGGTGTTGGCCGATCGGAGATTGAATGTGTGAAAAATATAAGCGTCTCATAAGGCTCAGTGGTTACAATTTTGAACGAATACTTGGGTGTGAGAAAGCTTTCCGCAAGATGGCTGCCGCGTTTGCTAACAATCGACCATCAACGGAATCGTGTGACAGCTTAGTTTTCATGGCAAAAATTCATGAAGTAGACTACAAATTGCCCATCGCTTTATTCTCCGGTTTTAGCCCCCAGTGACTATTTTCTATTTCCAAAACTAAAGAAATGGCTCGGTGAAAAGAGTTTTAGCTCTAACGATGAAATTATTGATCAAACAAATGCCTATTTTATGGACCTCAAAAAATCCTGCTGTTAACGCAAACTAAATGACGGAACTTGCTCAAAATTTGACAGTAGTCAGTGTTGCATTTCATATAACTACGAGGGAAGTTCGAAAAGTCCTCGTATATATAAAAAATTTTTGTTATATTTAATTCAAAGTTTAATTAAAATCAACACTGCTAAAATCAGCAAAAAAAAATAAATAAATAGTAGACTAAAAATATCTTTGAAAAGTTTTTTTAAATGCCAATAAAAATCTACGATGCAGAAATATAAAAAATAAATCTATTGATTTTAGTAGAATAGTTTGTTATTTTTATTTAACAAAATTTAACTTAATTATAAATAAAATTTTGTAAATAATTAGTTTTAGGTGCTGTTTTCAATTAACTAAAATTTAACTCTATTATAACTAAAAATTTTGTTTATTTAACAGAGATATTCTGTTGTTCTTATGTTACTACAATAATATTTTGTTAATTTCAGCAAGTTCTTCCGTAGAGCCCTTGTTAACTAATTTTTAGTAGCTTTTCAGCTATTTGTACAGGTTTATTTCTATCAGTGTACGAGCATGCACTTCAGCTAAAATTGCTTCTGCTGTGCTACCTACACCTATGTAATTTTTATAGATGATTTTCATCAAAAAAACAAATATCGCATATAAAGTCACTTAAGCCATTTCCTATCTGGTCATGACTCGTTATTATCCATAAAAAGAATATATAATAAAAACATAATGCGCTTTTAAATAATAAATTTTTTATGATGATCATGTACGTGCTAGGGAAATATAAAAAAGGCTTTAAAAAAAATTATCAACGTGTAAAATGAACACAAAGTTAAAAATTATTAATTGTTGTTTTATACTCGTATTTTTATCATTAAAAATAATATTGTACAATTTTGCAGTGTGATGATGATGATGATGTTTTCCATCAATTAAGTGCCCCCACAAAGTAAATCAATACAATATATGAACAATATTGTTATATGCCCGCAATGATTTCTTCTTCTTCCCCCCAACCTTCGATAAACCAACACTTTATATCAGAAACATATATTTATATATGTAAATAAAAACCTAATCTCATCAACAACAATAAAATAATAAATACAAAACACTATAATACAAAATTGTTTTAAATAAAAATAAAAAACAAAATAAAATTTGCAATTCAAATTTTATAAATTTAATGCCTCGCTTGAATAAGGGTATATAATACATTTTTTTTATTTATTTATTTTTTTTTGAGGGTGAAAAAGGTTTATATTCTCTAATTTTAGCCGTGTAGAAAATTTAATTAAAATATTTTACCTATTAGTGGTTTAATTTTGCATTTAAAGCATAGTAAGTTGTTTCGAATTCTCGAGAATAATTTCAAGTGAAATTTGTATACAATTTCTTTTTACACAAATTTTAAAATGCGATTTTAGACTTTAAGCGTCATCTGAAATTCTTACTCGGAAAAAATAACTTATTAAGTTCAAAAGTGTAAAAATTTCTTATATATAATTTTTTAAAAATTTTTTTTTTTTTTGATATTCGATTGAATTATCTGAAATTTCAAGAGCCGTGTATTAAGCTATGGTAACTTTTCAGTTGTTTACATACGTTTTTACACACATATATATCCCGTCACGTAAGACCTTTATAGAGGGCAGGTACGGGCAATGTGGAATACTCATTTATTATTTTTTGTCCCCTTATTTACAGTTAACATTAATCCCTTTTTTTAACTGTGTTTAAGATAAAAATATTTTCTCTCAATATTTCGAAAAGATAAACGCGAAAAATATATGAAATAACTTCCCATTCTGCCTTAATTTATCTACTCCTAATTAATTTAACCGCTTTTAGTATATGTTCTGTTCATATTTTCAAATTTCAGATGCTTTGGGCTTATCTGAATGAAATTATATTACAAAAAATAGGTTTCACGGTAATTTTTAACACTTTTAAGATTTAATACAAAAACGTAACCTTGACTACGTTTCATTTAATACATTTCATAAAACAACGAAATGAAAAGTTCACAGTCAAAAACGTACACAAAATTTGTTCGCAGCTGAATGAAGTTATGATTCGAATATCGTCGTATTATACAAAAAAAAAAACGAAAACTTGTTTTCAAAGTTGTATTTTAAACCCTTTTTCGTAAGAGTCATTCAGTTGTTAAACTAAATAAAAAAATATTAAACAGCTGCAACGAAAACCTATTTTTCTATACGAGATTAGTAAGGCAAAATAGAAATTTAAATATAAAATTTTCCATAAGAGAAATTGGGGTTTTAATCAGAAACTTTGTACTAAAAAATGGTTTAGATAATAAATTTTTTTAGAATCACGATTTAAGAATATTTCTATAGAAAAAAAAATAATTTTAAAAAAATTTCAAAAGAAAAAAATACACTAAACGTAAGGCAGAAAATACTTATTTTTACCGTCTAAGGTCAAATGCTTTATTATTGCGCCTAAATAACCGATTGACTTAAATTGTATTTATAGAGAAGAAGCCAGTGTATGGGAATGTTATATTAAGGGGTACCCTGTTTTTTTAATATAGGTTTCATAGAAAATCATCTTGGGACTTAAATGAGTTTTAAAGTTTTTATAAACATTGATCAATCTTAAAAATTGTCCAACTTGCTAGAGAGGAGGTATTGTTATCCAAGTTAATAATTTCAATATCGGAAGCGTTCTTCGTCAACCTATTTTTTGCATTGTTCATGTGAAGTAAACTTCTGGTGAGACAAGCCAAGTCGTAGTCGGAAGCAGCGATGTCTGGAGAATACGGCGGGTGGGGTAGAACTTCCCACTTCAGCGTTTCCAAGTAGGTTGTGACCGGTCTTGCAACATGTGACCGAGCGCCGTCATGCTGCAACATCACTTTGTCTAATCTTTCTTTATACTCTGGCCGTTTTTGATTCAGTGCGCGGCTTAAACGCATGAGTTGTGTCCGATAGCATTCCCCGTGATCGTTCGAGCAGCTCATAGTAAATCACGACAGGCAGTTCCACCAAATGCAGAGCTAAGTTTTATGCAAAGTATGTTGATAGCTGTCCGGACAACACCCATGACTTTTTGCGATTGTCGTAATGGTGGATCCATTACGACATGCGATGTAAAAACCCTTCCTTTTTTGGCGTTCGAAGAGCGGTTCACAAGCGAAAAATCGCAATCCGACGACGTGTGGCTTCAACTCCTATGGCACCCAGTTTCCTTGCTTTTGAATATATTCCATGACTTTTAGGAGATTGCTGACTGTCGACTCACCACTCGCAATAATTCTGATAATTCTGAAGCATTTGATATTCGTCCTCGAAGAGCAATGATTCCAATTTTTCGCCTTTTGGTTTTAACCGGCCGTTCATTGTCTTCGGTATCAAAATCACCACTTTCAAAGTGACCTCCGAAATGAGTGTTTAGACAAAGCATGCTCGCCGCAAGCTTCTACTAAGATTCCATGACATCTTGTGTTGAATGTCCATTGTTAATTCAAGGTCCAAATATTTTAACTAAAGAAATTTGTAACTTAGCAAACAAATTTGAAGCCCGTGCAAAAAAGATTAGATCTTATCAATTATGTTTATATCTGATTAAGTATGATTGAATCTATTAGATCTGGTAATTTTGGTAAAATTCTCTACATAAAATACCTCTCTCCAGATTTTAAAAGAATAAAGTCATAATCTTAGAAAGTTAGTATCAGAAAAAAGAAAACTATTAAAAATACTATTGAGCTAAACCACGCCTAAATAGCTCACGCCTAAAGCTGGTTTTGCAATATCTTTAGAAGTTTTCTTTCGCTTGGAAATATAACTTTATAAAAGTCGAAAATTTTTTAAACAAAGTAGATATTTTTTTTTTGGTTAAAAAAAATTATAATATGAATATTTTAAATCTCAAATGCATGCAACCATAACGAATTAATAAAATAAACTCGATATAAATATAAAAACATAAAATTGTGGTTAAATGTAAAACTATATGAAAAATTTTTATAAAATAAAAAATTGAAAATAATAAAAAAATAAAATACTTACAATTATGGCCAAATAGTAACGATAATCATATGGCAATGGACCGTCACCATTCATAATAAAATTTTGGGTTCTTAAAAAGTGATCGAGAAAACGAGGATGATAACCAATCACCTGCGTTACTTGATCCAATTCAAGATCGTCCATATTATATTCACGAACAGAGCACTGAAAAAAAATCAAAAACGAAAATAATTAAGACAAAATTTAAATAAAAATTTTTCAATTCATAAAAAAAATTATTAAAATATTTGAAAATAATTTGAAAAAACTTTAAAATTTGTTAGAAAATAAAAGCACGAGTACTAATAATTTAGTTAAATCCCAGACATTCAAAACATTATATGTTTACTATTAATCTAAAATAAATTTTAACATACATATTTTCATAGAAATTGTTATTTTGTTTTAAAATTACTTTAGCGATTCGATACCTTGATAGGAATTAAAAAAAAAACCGCAAAACCTTAATGTGGATGTTTCCACAAAACCTGTAAAATAGTTTATGAAACACTCGTACCTATGTTTATTGTTTGCTTACAAAATAGCTAAAGTTAGTATTTAATTTTATCTCGTTTTCTTTTAAATACATATTAAATTTCTAACTTATTTGTTAAAAAAGGAAAAAAATACAAATACAAAGAATAGAAATTGAATTCTTATACAAAAAATTAACATCAGACTGCATACAAAAGAAATTTGTAGCTTAATGTTGAAATTTAAAACCATTTTAAAAATATATTATTTACAACAATGATTTATGTGTGTGTTTTTTTTTTTTCATTTTCCCATTTATAATTGCTAAAGTGAATCATCATATAACACTAGTCTGCAAGATTTTTGCACAAACCTCCTTCTAAACACGAGCCGGAACTCAAGATAATACCATTAAAGTTTGCCTTTATTTTTTAATCCCTAACCCAGCGAATAATCCTTTAATACTATTTGCGGAGAAGTTCACAGAGAAAACAGATTCGTGCTGACAACGGAATTTGTAGCCAATCGAATGGTTCGGCTGTGCTAACCGAATTTTTCGGTTGTGACAACAGAAAATCAATTGAGACATAAGTAATTTAATTCTGACAACAGTATTTCGGTTGCCTCAATAACAATTCAGTAGTAACAACCGCATAATTCGGTTGCTGCAACTGAACAATTCGATTGGCAACAAATTCGGTTGTCAACACGAATCAGTTTTCTGGGTGTAGGCACTCAAGTACAAAGGTTTATATATAATCATATGTGGTTCCATGTAATTTGATCTGCCATTTTTCGTAAAAATTTCGATTCCTCTTAATTCCCAAATATATTGCTGAATCGAATTAAATCTGCCATACGTCTCCAAATATACACAGAGAACCGAATTCCTTGCTAACTGAATGATTTGGTTGTTGTAATCAAATGTATTCATGACACAATTGAAATATTTTGCTTTAACCGATATTCTGTGGCATTAACTGAAATTCTGTTGTTTTAACCCAATTTTTGTTGCCACAAACAAATATATCGGTTGCTCCAAACAAACCACTCGGTTAGCAAGAAAATTGGTTGTCAAAATCAATCTGTTTTCTCTTTGTATTGCTGGATCTAGTTTGATCCAGCAATACACAGAGATCCATTTACACACACAGAAAAGATTGGTTGCAACTCGATCAAAACCATTAAAATTTATTTGTGAGGATTTAATTTTATTTGAAATAGCCTAAAATTTATTAATAAGCTAAAATGTTGTATTGGGAATTAAAAAAGGGGAAATAAACTAAAAATCAATCCTTTTATTCAATTATTGGTATTTCCAATCATCTTCAAAAATAAAATTCATTTAAAATTTGTGTGCGGTGGAATCAACCATTTATTTAGTTAATATATTATAAATTTGGTACAATCTATCAAATTTATTACAAAATTGTCGATATTCAAAAGTGGTAACTACAAGTACGGTTATTCTGATCAAATATATCATTTAATTAGGGTTTCAGTTGAACCAACTGAATTGTGGAATGTATTGATAATAGACATCACTAATGATTGGTAATTGATAAACAAATTTTATACTAATATTTCTTTTCCTAACAAATTATTTAAATTTGAAATTAGCCATCAAAATTTTTAAGTGTTTGTGGGCTAGTGGGTAGAGAGCCAGCCTAGTACTCCTAATTTAGGAGTTCAAATCCCGGTAAAGGCAAACATATAAATTTTTTTTTTAATTAAAACAAAATATTCAAATGTTTAAATAACAAATATATCAAAGAAAATTAAATTAAATTGTGCTGCAGTAAGCAAGGGCATGAATTATGAATCTGAATGAGCAGGAAAAATCTAAAAATATTTTTATTTTTTTAAATAAAATTTTGTGGAACGTAATAATATTTATGTGGAATATAAATATTAAGATAGACAACTGAATATTGGCTTTCACAACTAAAATTATAATTTAATATGAAGATAGTTGTCGTAACCGCCAGAATTCGATTGGCAACAAATTCGGTGGCCACAACTGATACTGTTTTCTGGGTGTAGATCTTACTAAATCCCCAAATATATTACTATATTACAACATATTTTTTGTAAAACAAATTCCATTTTTTTTGGTAATTTTTGCTATACAAAATACATTGTAAGTTTAATACAAAATTTTGTTTATTTGTTGTTACAAATTACCAAATAGTTCAATATATGAATATAATTTTCTTTCTGATATAGACAGATTTCGTAATTGATATAAAATTTATAAATATTTTGCAATCTTAAAAAAATCGAATTTACAAAGAAGATCTAAAACAATTGCAAAAGGCATCGAATAAATAGTCAAAGAAAAAAATATACATATATTCAGTTTTTGTAATAAAAATCACCTTCGGTCAGCATTTTATTTAACATTTCTTTGTTAAACAATTTCCTTTTTTTTTGTACATTTACTATAAAAAATTTGTTTATTTTTTTTTTTTTTTTTGTAACAAATTATTAATAGTTTAATATAAAAAATTTTCTTTATGGTGTATTGTATTGAAAACACGTACGTGTGCCATAATACCATATTTAAATAAACATGAACAAATAAAATTTTTTGTTTTCTAGGCGGTTTATTGTACCAGTACAAAGTTCTTCCATATAAAATAAGTTGTTTTCAACATATTTGGTTAAAAATTTATGTTTATTTTAAAAGAAACACAATAAAAACCGTTTTAATTTCAAAAACAAAATGGAATAATTTTGGTAAGACAAAAAAAAAACTAATATAGTAGAAATGACATTGAGAAATGGTTTAAGAAAAGTTTTCATTTTTTAAAAAAGTAGTGATTTTAATACAAATTTCGTTTAAATCTAATACTACTTTAATATTGAACCCTAAACAACAAGATTTCGTGTTTTTAAAGTCTTCCGATTTCAAAATTTTTATGGAATTTGAAAGTCAAAAACAGGGTATAAAAGCTATTTAATATTGCTGGGGAAAATTTATTGAAATAATAAAAAAATAATTGTTGAGAAATAAAGCAAATTATTGTCAAATTTGTTGTGATTTCTTTGTTATGACCGCTAATTTTGTGATCGCCCTTGTAGAACACCCATTAAAAATTAACATGGATGTTCTACAAGGTTTTTTAAAATACATAAAAATTATTTAAATTAAGTAAAAATATAATTTCTCATTGACATTCCCAGCAAAACCACACATTACCAAATAATGGGTAAAGTAATGTATAGGCATAGGGGCCGATGGATGACTTTACACCTTACTTCATTGATGAATTTTACAGGCGATGAGCCTCAAAGTAATGTATATAACCATTACTTTAGAGGTGATAATGCAAGGGGTTACTTATATGGTTACGAGAATGGAAAAAGTCATGTGTCTAAAAATAGATTTTTAAGAAAGGGGAATTTTTATAAAAAAAAAATTAATACAAATATTTTATTTAAAATATTTGTAATTAAAAATAATGTGGTCAAGATGGGAATCGAACCAGGGAGAACCACTTAGAATCTGATGATAAAAGCCTTAAGATTCTGAGAAATTTTTGCTATAGAAATCCTCGGAAAAATCCTTAAATTTTACTGTATAAAAATTGTAGCAAAATAAGTCCTTAAATTCAGAGAGTTTTAATTGGTAAAAGTCCCCAGATTCTCTACATCGAATAGGTTTACATAACCAAGAAGGGTATTACTTTACTAAAGTACAAGTGATGAAAATTTATTGTTTTTTTAGGAAAGTGTATTCTTTAGGAAAATGTTCTTAGAGTCTGAGGGTTTTCTTTTTATTGGTAAAAGTCCTAAGAATCTGAGGAATTTTTTAAGAAAAGTCATCTGAAATATATCGAAGTCTCACACATTTTTGTAGTCTTTATTTATGTAAGTTATTTGTCATAATTAAAATGGGTTTTAAATTTTTTAATTAAAAAATTGTAAAGTTATTGGATACTATTGGATCTACAGAATGTCGTAAAACAATGGTAAAGTGTACCGAAAAATCACGTTTATTTTAATTTTAGCTCAAAAATGTATCAATGAAATTCAGTGGACAATTGAACTCTACCCACTGAGCTATAGACGCATATAGTATTTGATTGCTTTAAACTTAAATGAATTGTTGCGCTCGTTTGTTCGCTAGTGTTATCAAAACAAACATACATTACCCTTTTGCTTACAAAAAACACAAAGTAATATATCTAAAAATAGATTTTCAAAAATATTTCAATTATTACTTTACATTTATAAATCATATATTACGTAATCAATAATGAATAACTTATTACTACTTTATGCTTGCAAATAATGAAAAATGCAACGAGCATGAGAATATCGCACCCATTACCAAAGTTTTGCTGGGTTATAAAAAATATATATTAAAAAAAAAAAAAATAAATGATAATGATCAACACCTACTTAGGTATGAAAGATTTTAATTGACAATTTTTTTTTTTCAAAATCAAGCATTTTGGACATTTAAATCTGGCAACCCTATAACAACAGCACATAAAAATAAATTGCCGCCGATAGCAATCCGGCGTAAGATGAATGAGAAAAATGTGAGCATTAGAAAAAATTTTGTTGACAGGTTAAAAGCATTTTGCGTTAATGTCTACACGTAATATAAATCAGTTAACATGGCGTTACATAATGCCCAGAGTAATAGTAGATCACCCATGCAAAATGTTCCCGTTTTTTTCTTGTTTTAACTGTTACGGCAGAGGTTAAGAAAACTTTTTTTATTATATTTCAGATGATGCCATATTGTTTTACAGCTTAGTGGCATCAGTTGTGAATTAAGAAAATTATTCATTTGTGACTGACTTCGGCAAGAAAAGAAAAATAATAAAATTTCATAACATTAGTGTTCAGAACAACAACGTGTCGTATTTTTCCATACAAATTGACAATTGAAACGCGTCGAGCGTTGCAGTTGTGAAGTAGAAGCTAATTTATTTTTAAAACGTTTTTTCTTATTCTCTTGTTTTTGTTTCTAATTCTCCTAACTACCGTATTTTAAAAAGTTTTGTAATCAAAAAACATATGACGAGTAAAATTAACATGAGGCCAAAAATGAGCAAAAGAATATGTCAAAATTGTAATGATACGCAGAAAATGATAGATATACAAAAAAAAATATATGTGCCATATAATTTATTTTTTCTACCTCATTCTGCAAATCAAACAAAAACCGAAAGTTTTTTGACATGTCTTTCGTAATCTGTCTGCGCAGTCTATGATTAATACTGAAACCAACAACTATATTATAGGCTTTAGCGACGTTTCGGTTTACTTTGGATGTGTTTGTGTCAGCAAATTATTAGTAATATGAATACAGAGACGTTTAGAAAAATTTTCAGTATATTTAAGGCCTACTATAGACAAGTAAGAGCCAATTTGCACCTTGACTTTTTTTTATGCAATTCCTGCAAACGGCGTAGAGAAGCAAGAAGGGTTTTCGTTTTTCGTGCATGTTTTTGTTATTTTACACACATTTGTATTCTTTTTTTTTTGAATCAATCACATTCTGTTTTAGAAAGAAATAAGAGATAATATGGAGCAATGAAAAATCACCATATAAATTGACATTAAGCAAAAAGCATGCAATCAATTTCATCTAAAACAATACTTTAATGGTTAAAGTTTGCTTAAAAATTAAAACTAGCTGAAGTTGTTTTTATCCTATTTAACAACACTTGCAATCAGCTGTTTTCCGTCAAGAAAACTTTTGTGAAAAAAAATGATTGAATTGGAAAATATTGAATGGGATTTTGCCTTAATTTTAATTAATTTTTTATTAATAAAAATACACTTTTTTCCTTTTTTAATAAAGTTTTACCTTTTCACGTTTTGCTATTGCAAATTCTTTATTTACACACTTTGCTTTATTTTTTTAGTGCAAAATGTATGTGGACATTAGGGTTATAACTTTTTTTTTGCAAAAAATCTTACCTATCACCACGTGATGGGCAATAATGATTGGTTTTTTATTAATATATAATGTATTAATAAAAAACCTTCCACATGAAATGCAACTTTTTAAAGTACTCTGATATTTTTTTTAATAGAATACTTTATTAATAAATAAATATGTGCACAGTTAAGGAAACAATTTATATTACTTTATTTAATTATTGCATAATATGAATTTTAAATTTAACGTTCGTGTTGATTTGCACAAAGGGTAAATATCTTGAACTTCTTGAATGGCACGTTCTGCACAAATATTACTACGCTTCTGCTTTGGTATAACCAATTCTGCCACTACTCAATATCTGATAAAAAAAAACTCAATAGCTTTTTTAAACGGCGTCAAAGATAAATTTAACGATGTAAAATTATCTTAGCAAAAATGATCTGAAAACGAAATATCGAACCATGGACGACCGCTTATAAACTGACATACTTCATATAAATCGGCTCGGTATTTATATATAAGAATGAATGCTTAAATTGCAAGAATTTCTCTAGAATTCCACCGAGCGTTGCTTATTGGGATTATGGTTTTGAAATTGATGCATGGAGATTTATTATTTATTTCGAAGTATCTGAAAGTTATTCCGAAGTAATGCAAAAATTGCATGTCATCGTCAACGAATTAAATTTATCTAATCATTTTTCCGCATTGTGCTCGTCATTCCTCAAATTTTGATACTCACATAGCACAATAAAATTCAATAATATTTTTTAACATAAAACTCGAAACGTTCAAATACAAAATCTTTTGGCTAAACTAGACCTTGAAGGTCGATATATGTATCGTTTGATTCAAATTATTTGAACTTTTTGCTGAAATATTAATTTTTAGTTGGAATAAATAAAAAATATATACTCGTAGTACAAACTTCAAGAAAGTTTATGAGGAATCTTTTTCCAAGATCGCGAAAAAGTAATATCGCAATTCTTTATGATTTTTTATGTAGATAGATAAAATTTTATATTTGCAAAAAAATAAACTCAGAAGTTTTAACCCCAGTGAACATTCGAAGTACAATAGGGTGGGTTAAAATATCCGTTTTTTTAGAATTTTGATTAGTAATAGCAAAATTATTGTTCTTTGTAAAAAAAAAAATTTTGGTAAAAAAAAAATTTAGGTCGATATCTCAGGCTCGCCCACCTCGGTTAAAGATAAAAATTTTCTTAAAAATGTTTTTTTCAACTATATTGATTGAAAATTTAATTTTCTACAAAAAAGTAAAATGCCAAATTTTTCTAAAATTGATAGTTACTAAGATAATGACAATTTTGATCATTAAAATATTTATTATTATTATTATGCTATCACTCCTTTAGGATGAAAAATAATTTTGAACATATTAATTTTATAGTAAATTCAATTTTCTTAAATATGGTCGTAATTCCCAATATTATGTCTTATTTGGACTTATTTTCTCAACCTTTTTATCCATTACAAAACTTAAAATTTGTTCTCATAAAGCCCGTATGATGTTTTTTTTTTAACTTTATAGAGAGTTTTTATTTGTTTTTATTTGCACGGATGAATTAAGAAACATATTATCAAGTAATGATAATGAACCAAAATATGTGTGGGAGTTTGAAAATGTTCCTTGTCACACACAAGCATTAGAACGTACGGTGAAACTTGTAACAGAAGCAGCAAGTACTGTTTGTGGTTTCGAAATGAGAGATGGATTCATTCGGTCAACTTTGGAATCTCGTCATTAAAATATCATCTTTGATTGTAAATAGCAATATAATGCTTAATTTTCAACATATAAATTATAAAATTTAAAAATTACCATTTCGAAATTTTTTACAACAGATCTTATTTTTAATTATTGGATACTACACTCAGAATATTATGCAGTTAACTGTTTGTAGTTAAATAAAAAAGTTTTCCGTTCCATTTAAAAATAAAGGAAGATACATTTAATTTTCAAAGAAACATCTATATTAACTTTTTTATACATTTATTCGAAATAATTTACTATCATTTACCGATTTTTTTCAGTTTCATTTATTTTTTTCATTTGTTTGAAATTTAATAAAAATTTACCCACAAAACGGAAACTTGTGGTTTATTTGTGTCCGTAACAGTTATTACAAATTTAAATTTTGTTTGCTGTCTGTTTCAAAAAAAAATATTCAAAAAATTTCAAATTGTTTTTTTATTTAAATTGGTTGTATATATACAAAATTTTTCAATACAATTTACAAGAACTTCATAAACACATATACAAATACATTCACACAAAAAGTGTTTATAGCTTCATATGCATACATTCATTTTGTATTGTACGAGTATATTAAAAAAAAAAAAAAAAAAATACAAAAGCGGAAATAATTTCAAATAAATTAAAAAAACATTTATTTTTTAAGGATTGGTGGGTAAAATTTTGACTTTTATTTTAACTGATTATATCAGTTGTTTCTTACGGATGTGTCAGTTGATTAATCAACATTTAAAAATAAATAACAAATGGCATTTAATTTAAATGAAAATTAAGTAGACCGGTTTTTAAAAGAAATATCATTTCTTTTAAATGATATTTTGAGTTATTTTAACTTACAAACTTTTTTAAGTGTATTACTTTATTAAATTTAAAACAATTTTCAGCATAATATACCAAAATTGTCATTATCTTAGTAATTATAAACATTAGAAAAATTTACCATTTTTTTGTAGAGGATTAAATTTCCAATCAACATAGTTGAAAAAAAATTTAAAATTTTTTTTTTTTTTTTTTACCAAAAAAATCTTTTTTTTACGCAGAACAATAATTTTGCTATTATCAAGCAAAATTCTAAAAAAGCGGATTTTCGGCCCACCCTAATGTAGAACCTTTTTAATTCTGACTATAATAGCAAAATAGCTTATAAAAGGTTTTAAATTTAAAGTCGTAAAGACTATGGTTATGGGCCATGGTTTATACGATATGTTTAGTGCTCGATTGAACATATAATCTAGTTTTTATTAAAAAAATTTTCTGTATAAAAGCAAAAAGCCATACGAAAAAAATTACTTTGGGAATATTAAGTAGTAAAACATAGTAAATTATTAGGGTTTCGCGGAAAAAAATGCTTTACACGATAATAAATTTGAGGTGAAAATTTAATACAATCTGCATTTACGCAAATTTTATTTAACGTCCATAATGTATGACTAACGTCTAGATTGTATACAAAAATATTACATATATTGTTTTTGACTTCACGTTAAGTGTGAGCAACAAAAAAAGGCTTTTATGAGCTTACAAAATTTGAAAATATTTATTGTTAATTTATTTTAATTTTTTTATAAATTTTTTAAATATTAGTTCAAAATTACGACTACTATGGTTTAGTTAGAACTAACAAAAGTTTAAATTAAATAATAAATTATATTTTTTATTAAATTTGTATGATTAAATATGACAACATTGTTTATGTTACAATA
Organism: Eustalomyia histrio; assembly: GCA_949748255.1. Classification (NCBI taxonomy): domain Eukaryota; kingdom Metazoa; phylum Arthropoda; class Insecta; order Diptera; family Anthomyiidae; genus Eustalomyia; species Eustalomyia histrio. Next base: position 49,409,189 of record OX456527.1, read on the forward strand.
TGTTAATAGCAAATATATTATGAATTCTATTTTTAGCCGCATTTATTGTTTTTTTTTTTTTATACTATCATAAACATTTCTATACGCATTAAGGGTTTTGTATTATTTAAAACCATCCAGATAGAAAAATATGTTACAAACAGCACAATATTAGCATTTAGAAAGCAGCAATCCTGTTCTGTCTTAATCTTTTACATTAATATTTCCTGATTATACGCGTGAAATGTATTAAAATATTAAAAAAAGACAATACTATTGAATGATTGTAATACTGGGGAAAACACAACTTTCCGGATGCTTCTGGCAAAACACTAGCTATACAAACAACACAGTGTTTTGCTAATATACACAATATAAGTTATACCTTTGGTTATGTTTATAAAGGGCGGGCTTTGCAAGAAAAACCGTGGTTTTCTAGTACTATTTTATGTACGGCTGGCAATTTATGGCTGGGTACACATTTAATTAATTATATTTTGTATTATACTGGCTGATCAGATTCTACAGCTAAGTCTTAATAAATAAAGACCGCTTAAGAGTAAAAGCAAAATACAAAAGGAAATGGAATTTTAAATCGTGACGGAATACAAATGTTTACAATATTGCAATAATTTGTGAAAATATGGCAGCATTAGTAAAAAAAAAAAAAAGATGAGAAAATTAAAAATTCTGGTGAAAAAATAAAATAGGTTTTGATTTTCAACGGAAACCGACCGGTGCACCATTTTTAATGCGTTTTTTTTCTAAATTAAAGTGAATAATTATTAGGGCCTTTCAGTGTGATCAGTATGATCAGTAATGAGTACTATGCCAGCAAAAACAGACATTACCAAGTAATTAAGGGAGTAAATAGTCCACAACGAGTTTCACTCATTACTAGGCTTATTTAATCGCTTAATTACTTTTGTTCGCGATGTCCCAAAATTCATGGGTGGTCATTACCCTCTCAGTTACAAAAAATAGTGAGAATAATGAGTTACCAAAATGGCTACTCATAGTAAAGAAATAAGTGGTTACTTACAATAGTAAAGTAAGCAGTTATTCTTAGAAGAAAAAAATAGTAGACCTTTCTCAAGTAAAATTTTCTTACTTAAAGAAATCAATAAAATTGATTTGTATTTGAAATTATAAAAAAAAATATTTAAAATATCTACTTTTTGCATTCAAAAATTTAAGGTTATTAGGTGCAATGCTACTTCACATTAGAAATTTTTGCAACATCATCTTTTAAATCAGGTAATTTTCTATATCGACGTATTGTTTTTTAAAACAAATTAATCAAAAAATTAAAAAAAAAAAAAAAAAACAGAAATACGAATTTGGTACTTATTTCAATAAATTTCAGTAAATCATTATTTTGCATGTACATATAAGTACTTCTACCATCCATTATCTGTGGATCATTATTTTGTATTTTAAAGTAATGCAAAAGGTAACGACCTATCATTACATAGTAATCTACATAGTAATAACCTGTTATTACCATGTTTTTGCTGGGATCATGTACTTTATTAAACTACAGAATGCAATATCAAGAACATAAAAGAAGGAAAAAATTCAGAAGCTTCAGTTTCAGCATTTCAGGCTCAAGTCTCGCTACTCTAAACGTAGAGTTTTTGGTGTTGATAATAAAATGTACAGTTAAGGAGAAAACACAACTAAATTTTAACTTTTAACTATCAAAAAATGTATACCCGAGTAAAATACTGATACGGCACAATATTTCTCTTTAATATCTGCTGTAATATCTGGTCGATCTTATTTGATCCGAAAAATGGCAGATCTGATTAGATCCAACAATATTTTTGGAGATTTAGTAATACCTAAATTGATCCGAAAGATGGCACATCAAATTAGATAAAGTAATATATTTGGCAATTTAGTAAGATTCAAATTGATCAAAAAAATGACAGATCAAATTAGATGTAGCTGTATATTTCTTTCGGGATTTAGTGAGATCTAAATTGATCCAAAAAAATAGCAGCTCAATAAGGCTCAGCATTGACTGAAAAAATGATATATTCAATTGTAACAGATTTGATACAATACAGTTTTTTTAAAAAAAATTTATTTTATAAAGCTCTACACTTAAAAAAAAAAAGTTAGTAGAAAAATTTGTAAACGGTTTTCAATCCCACTTTACTATTTTTGTACTGATTTTTAGAAAAAAAATTATTATTTAGCAAATCTTTTTGCTATTTACATTTTACAACATACATGATTTTTACAGAATATTTACAAATTTTTGTTGCTCATTCCAAAAATCATTTTACAAATTTTTAAAAACCGATTTGCTAAAATAAGCAAAAACAAAATTTACTAATTTTTAAAAATCGGACGTTGAAGTAAATGTGTTTTCTAATTGAAATTTTCACCTACAAACTTACATTGCCTTAAAATGTTACATAGATTTAAAAAAAGGGAAATAGAACATTAATATAGCGCTAAAAAGTTTTTTAGTTCTAAAAATCAGTCCTAAATACAACAAAAATTTTACCTTAGAAGTAAAAAAAAAAAAAAAAAACTCAAATATTTTTCAAGAGAGATTACCAAATTAAAACAAAATGATAAATTCGTTTATGTTTTTACAATTTTTAAGCCTTAGATTTATTTTTAATTTTGTCTTAAATATTATTTGAAAAAATAAACAAAACAAAAAATTTTGACGCTCGATTAAAAGAAAATAAATTTTAAGTTTTCTACTAATATTAGTAATATTTAGTAATTTTTTTGCTAATTTAAGCAAGCAGATTTAAAACTCCACTTTACAAAAAGTTTACTAAAATTTGGTAGCGGAAGCTAATTTTTTTAACAAATTTCATTGTACTACACGTCAGCAGACATGTGTTGCTAAGATTAGCAAAAAATACCGCTGTGCTCAAATTAGCAAAATTTCCCGTAATAACAGCAAACTTTTCAGTTGTCATTACAGACTTTTTTTGGTGAGTGTATATGTAACTATGTTGATGTGATTATATAAATATGGCGCAATTTAAGGAATTTAAAACAAAAATTAATTATTAATTTATATATGATTATCCATACCAACATATAAGTTTATATATTATAATATGTTATTAGATAAAGCCACACATAATTATATCGTTTATAAACTTTTTAACTCGGGTATTTATGTAAACCCTGAAAATTAACTTTAATCTTTAGCTGTCCAAATGCACTATTAGAGTGTTAGTTTCAATTTAATCAAAATTTTTCTTAAAAAATTAACAAAAAAAAAATTCTTTACATTAATTAACAGCTTTATAATTTTTATTAAACTTGTTTGGGTAAAGAAGCATCGTCACAAATATCTTTAAAAATTAGTGATTTTGTAACAACTTGTAAAAGCTATATTAAATACAGTAAATATTTATAATAAAAAAAGTGTAGTCTTTATTAGTTCCAAGCTCGGCCTTGTTATTTTAAGGAGTGTTTTTTAATTTACAAGTATTGTATTTGAACAAGTTTTAAAAATTATTATTTTTTAAATATTCGTATTGTCGTTAAAATTGCAATAAATACTTTTAATTATTTTATGTGGTTATTAAAATAAACATGGTTCATGAACACTTACACCCCAGCAAAACCACACATTAGCAAATAATTTGCCGATGCATTATTTTACACCTTACTTTATTGATGAATTTTGCAGGTAATGTATGGAATCATTACGTGAAAAGTAATAAAGTAAGTGGTTACTTATATGATAACGAAGGTGGAAAAAGTAATTAAATATAACTTGATCATGATGGAAATCGAACCTGGGAACTTTGATTACCAGCCGAGAGCTCCACACACTAAACTAGCGACGCATATAGTATTTGATTGCTTTGAACATAAATGAATAGCTATGATTCGTGTTTTCATTTGAGATGTCGAAATGTGCATACATTACCCTTTTGCTTACAAAAAACACAAAGTAGTGAGTTGGATTTACACAAATATTTTACGTTTATAAATCATGCAATCGTTATCAATTATCAGGAACTCATTAGCTTATGCTTCCAAACAATGCAAAAGGTAACGAGCTATCATTACGAAATAATGCCTGAGTATATTCCACCCATTACAAAAGTTTTGCTTGGACGCTTATTTTCAAGTATTAAAAGTGTCAATAATATGAATTAAAAAATGCTGGGAATTATTGTTAAACAAATTGTTTATTTATTTAACCATTTATAAGCATGTCTGTATCCTCAGGGGGTTGAAAAACAACAAAATGTGACACGAGTCAGTCAGGCAGTATTCGCAAATAAATGCATGTAACATATGTATTTCAAAGTTTACTTACATTTAGTCGACTGGAGAAGAATTATTAAAATTATTATTTTTGTCATTGTTTATATGGAGTGTGTGGTTACTAAAGCTCGTGTGAAGTTACAGTGGTGAACAAAAATTTTATAACAAATTGTTTTTGTTTCAAGAATGTTATCTTAAGTTCTCAATAATTTAAATTAAAATTTTCAATCTCCACTGTACTATATATTTTACACTATATATTTATTTTTATTGATTTGTTTACATTTTTTTTTTATAATTGAAAAATAAATGCATTATTATTCGGTTTTTTTTTTGTAACTTGTTATTGTAATAAATAAAAAATTCTAATCAGTCCAATAGTTAAGTTTTAAGTTTATCATGTCTAGACTAGATGTCATTTTATATATAAAAAAAAATAAAATAAAAAAATCCAACAACAAATGCAATTGTTTACCAAATATACCTTATTAAATGACATATATGTAAATATAAGTTAACCCACTAAGCTACAACAATTTATCAACAATTTCAATCTAAACAATTGATATTTTAAAACAAAAAAATGATATGAGTGTTTGAAAGCAATGAAAGAACCAGGGTTGAAAAATTTGATACTTTAATAATTTTAAATATTTTTTGAAATCAAATTATTCTAATTGAATAAACTTGATCTACTTTATCAATCTTCACTGTTTAGATATTGAGTTTTTGGGGCAATTAAGAGAATAAGCACAATACAATTGGGAATGGATTCTTAAATTATAACGTAATTAATATAAACAATATGTTAATGGAAATGGAAAACGGTGACACTTATCATTTTAGGTGAACATTTTTCAGAATTTTGTATTTGTATTTCAATAAATTATTTTTTAGCAATTCCCAATAAAATTTAAAAATTTTCTGTTTACAAAATTGCAATGCCCCCCCCCCTTGTTTGTTGATGGACTTTGGGTAAATAATCGGAAACAACATAATGGTGTAATCCACAGATCTCAATAAAACTTCATTGGCAGCGCATTCTTTGTTTTGGAAACGTTGAGCTTTGTCATTTAAGGATGGAACACAACATCATTCATATGACTACCACGACTGGGACATTTTTCTTCAAAAATGAGCAAGGACCCACCGTCAACGGTGATCGTTATTGTGCCACGCATAATGAATTATTGTTTCCAAAAATTTAAGAGAACGACATAAAAGACATTTGGTCTCAACAAGAAGGGGCCACATGTCACACGGCCAACCTTCGATATTTCAGGAAATGTTTTTGAAAATCAAATAATCAGCCGAAATGTAATGTCAATTGGCCGCCTCGGAGCTTTGATTTGAGCCCTTTGGATTATTTTCTATGTGAATCCATTAAGGATAAATATTACGCAAACTATCCACACAATTGAAGCGTTGAAACATAAAATCGAAGTTGCCTTTGAAGAGATTCGAGCCGAAACAATCGAAAATGTACTGTTGGGTTGATCGGATGAGGCCGAGCCAGTCGTGGTACTCAAATGAATAACAAAGTTCAACCTTTCCAATAAAACCAGAAAATTGAAAAAGTAATCAGTTCTTTTCTCACAGACCCGGTTTGCTGAAATTTGCCCAAAATTCTCCCGATTGTGGACACATTTGGTCGATTATGCTGACCAAAAAAAAATCACAAAGTGCACGATATGCATTTTGATTTGAACGCCCATTTTCATAATAAGTCAGAATAACTTTAAAGCGTTGCTCGATTGTGTATCTTTCCATGCTTCAAATTGAGTTAGTCTGAAATTGAGAAATGTCAAATGAAATGCAGAAAACAACTTGACGTTAAAATTAAACCACCTCTTATATGCTTTATTTACTTCACATATGTATTTTTGTTTACAAAAAGTTGTCGAAATCTCACAACTAGTGTTTCCAAATCAGTTAATCGATTAATCGATTCCTCGATTAATCGCCTCTATTTCGGTTAATGTCAAAACAAACAATTTAAAACTCAAATAATTGTTCTACACGAATAATCGATTAAAATAAGTCGATTAACCGGTTAATTTTTTTAATATGAATTTTTCTGCTATTTTCCTTAAAACTAACTAATTTTCCTAACTTTGGTAAGAAAATCGTAATAAAAACATCAACTAAAATACAAATTCTTTTCAGATCGACTGAATCAAAGCAAATATTATGTAGGCTTAACGAAATATGATAAGACAATTTTTATTTTTGTTTTCAATCGCTTTAAAAAAAAATTTTAAATAATATAAAATTATATTTTCATGTCCAAAAAATTGAAATAAAGCTTTCAACATCGGTTCACATGTATTTCAAGCTGGCAAAAGATCTAATTAGAGCGCGAAGTTTTAGAAAATCTAGAGCCTCTAAGCAGAGCTTTAACAAAAAAGCCTTCTAAAATATATATTTTTCTTCTTAGCAATGAAACACGTGACTAGATATATTCCTAACAAGGACTATGACTTTACTTACCCATCAAAAAAAAAGTAGCAAAAGAAGAGAAAAAGAAGAGAAAAAGAAGCAGTGTTTTTGATTCCAGTGTTGTGAAAATTTGGATCGGAACCAATGATTTTTACATAGGGGTGTCATAGGGTGGATGTTTTCTTTTATGATCCATTTTCATTGCATCTAAAGCCCTTCTTTTGGTTAAGTGAAAAATTAGATCTTATATATTTTTAATTTTATCAGGCTCAAGATCATAATTTTTTTTTAATGATACTAACGAATAGTAAACACTAATTTTTTTATTAAATGGAAAAAATTGTAAGGATCAGCGCTAGAGGGAGTGCACACTTTCGACCCGAGCGACCAGGTCATCTTCAGCTTCCTTCAGAACCACCTAACACAAATAACTCATGGTTATGGACAGGCATTTATATCACATTAACATTTGGAATGGCAACCCTGTAAATTTGTGCTTCGAAAATCGAAGATGGTTGCCAAAGGGTAATTCTATAAATAGATGGAAAAAGCTCATTTGTACGGGTAATCATTCACTAACTGAAAAATGTAATTTCACATAGTCATTTTCCTTAGAGTGTGTGATATAAATGCCTGTCCATAACCATGAGTTATTTGTGTTGGGTGGTTCTGAAGGAGGCTGAAGATGACCTGGTCGCTCGGGTCGAAAGTGTGCACTCCCTCTAGCGCTGATCCTTACAATTTTTTCCATTTAATAAAAAAATTAGTTTTTACTATTCGTTAGTATCATTAAAAAAAATTATGATCTTGAGCCTGATAAAATTAAAAATATATAATTAAAACAGATAGATCAAATAATATTCAAAAATTTATATAGAAAAATTAGATCTTTTGATGTTCTCAAATAAATTTTGGATTTGTAATTAAGATTTTAACAGGACATCGGAAGTCAGGCCTTAGCCTCATTTCCACAACCTCCCGTTAGCTTCTACCTGGGAATTTAACTGACACATTTGTTGGTGTTTCCCATATAAAGTTTGATTTTGACTGTAGGTTAAATTATAACGGGACATTCAGTAATCGGGCCTAATTTATAAAATTAATTTATTCGAGATTCTTGCAATTTTTACTGCTGGTACAATATATTTGTTACTTTTTGAACCTAATACTGTTCAACTGAAACAAATCCCTTAAATTTAAACCATATTTATAAATGTTAAATTTATATAGAAATATCTATGATTGATGGTTAACTTTGGTTGTTTTTAAAATCAGTTACCCGTCATAGGTTTGAAAAGTGTTTTATTTCATTATAAATCACATTTTTGGAAATTGTGAAGAAGAACTGCCTTTAAAGAGGAAAATCAGAACTAAACGATACTTAAGAATCAATTAAAAATTAATTCCTTAAGAATCACTTCCATTTATTTTTGCTGGGTTATGTTATAAAATAATAATATAAAATTGCTTTAAATTCGAAAACTGTATTTTTTAAAAAACATTCATTTAAATTTAAATGAAAAAATTAAAAAAAATAATAAAAAATAACATGGAATTTTATTTTTAATTTGATTTATCAACAAGTTTTGATGAAGTAGGACCTTTATTTTTCGAATAATGACTTAACTGATTATCCGGCTGGGTCGAATAATTGGAAGCACTACTCACAACTGAAATGCTCGAAGCGTTTTAATTGTCAATTTGTATGGAAAAATACGGCACGTTGTTATTCTCTTTCGTAACTGAGCGCTGTCATATTAAAGTTTAAATATATCGCACTTGATCAACAAAGAAAACTTCAAAATTTGTAAAATGTTCAGTAGAGGCGAAAAACTGTTTGTGGTTTCATTTTAAGATAATTTAAAAATCCAAATACACCATAGTAAGCAAATTCTATTTGAAAATATATTTACATTGTTTTTCTTTTTAATTTTTGCACATATTGCAATAAAAAATCAATTTTTTTACTTAAAACCATTTTTCTGAAAATTCTCTACATTTTTTTTTGTATTATTTTGAGTTGTGACGCTTTAGTTGAAATTTAATTAATGTTTCCAATTTTTTTTTTCAAAAAAAAGGGTATTAACTCAAAAAAATTTTATCTTACCTTGTTATGATATTCTATGAACACCACATTTTTTTATATCTTGAATACATGTTCTTAATTTCAGATATACTACGAGTAGTCTTTATCAAATGATAATATGCATATTATGTATTAAGTTAACAACAATAATAACAAATAAATTTCAACATTTTTATTAAAAAAAAGAGTCACATTTCGAGTTAAAATCATACAGTTAAACAAATTTTATCAAAAAAAGAGTATCAACTCAAAATACAACAAAATTTAAATGAGTTTGATTTTTTTTTTCATGAATAAATGCTCAAATCAAAATAATACCTTTTTTATAAATAAATACGATTCATTTATATTCCAATTTTTGTTTTAACTCAAAATAATACCTTTTTGTTGATATAAAGGTCGTCACTAGATTATCAAGAAAATGGTCTCAAATGTGCTTTTCGAGATGAAAGAGTAATCGCAACTAGTTGAAATTTTTACAGTAGATAGATATTGATGTTTTTAATTGATTTCTTGCAAAAAGTGAAATTTTAAAAATTTTGAGTTATTACTCTCTTGTTGATCAAGTGCGATATATTTCTTTGAAAAATAAAGTATGTTCCTTTTAAATGGAACAGAAAACCTTTTCATTCACAACAACAGTAAACTATATAATATTCTTAGTGATTGTTATTATTATTTACAATATATTATTTTTATCAAATGACATTTCTTTTTTAAGGCTGCTATGCATGTTTACACCATATTAACTTTTACTTTCCCAGCAAAAAAAAATGGTAGTCATTCTGTGACTATAACTTCTTTCATTGCTTCCTAAACTTTAGTTGGCATTCTTTTATGTTTTTTTAGTGTTATTCCAAGGCACTTCCAAAAGCCTTCATGTGTTCATATTTCAAATGCAGTGATCTGGATATAAACCCGATGTATATCTTAATTTATCACTCTTCATTACTTCTAAAGCATAAGTTATAGTATTTCGTATATTTTTTTTTTTGAATCTAAAGCATTTATTCAAATTGAGAAAATAGTTCTGATGAAATTTTTTAATTTTTTTTTTTTATTAATTTTTTATATTTAAAATTTCATGAGGGTTAGAATTTATGCAGTTCAGTTTTGCAATTTTTATAAAAGTTTTGAAAAATCAAGAAAAACAGATGTTTTTAAACCTTTAATTGAAACTATCTGGCCTGTCATTTGCATTTTTTCAGCCTTAAATATTTATGACGACGCAATCTGTGCATTTTTGCATTATGTATTTTTTCAACGCTATATCATTTCCAGTTTTAATTCAGAATTTACCAAAATAATTTTAAAATTGTGTAAAAATTATTTCAAATTGCCCAAAAATGTTTTAAAATTGTGCAAAAATTATTTAAAATTGTTCAAAAATATTTTAAAACTGTCTCAAAATGTTTCCAAATTGTTTAACCAGTTTTTAAATTATCCAAAAATATTTTAAAATTTGTCTAAAAATTTATTAATATAATTATTTATTTGCATAATTATTTATTTGTTTTAATAAAGAGTATTTGGATATCAATGCATAAATTTCGCTTCTTTAAACTAATTTTTTTGCATTCTTATGAATTAAATTTTCATCAAAGCCTAAATACTACAAAGTATATGAATATTTTCCACTCATGCATCAGAATATCTAATCATTGTATTATCATTGCTTCCTTAGAGTAAAGTATGTGTAATGCTAGTAGCTACATTTGAATACTTCCATCCTATGACACGCAAATGTTAAATTCATCGATGAAACCATCAGAAAAGAAGTGATGCATTTGCCATAGTAGTGATGCTTTTATTGCTTCTTTGGCAGCTTCATTTTTGCTGGGTTACTTTTGTTTTTTTTGTTCAAGCGATAAAAAGTAAACTAAGGGCCATTAACAATAATTGAAATAACCACAAGTTCCCAGCAAAATAAAATCGATGTTATTCTTTACGAATCTCTTTTTCAGAACATCCAAAGAAGTTAATAGTGCAAATTTTTCGATTTGTAAGAAGTCATTTTAAACAACTTCCAAAATGTTGATATTAATCCCTACTAGTAAAAAAACAATTATTTAGTAAGTCCTTATTGAAAACATATTTTGCATGCCAGTGACATTCACTTTGTCCTGGTCGGAATAATAATTCATGGCGTGTTCAAAATCACATTTTTAACTTAAAAAAAAGCCACTCCCTATATTTATTTTGTAGTCCCTATATTTAACAGCTTCCGTAAACTAATGAAAAAGTCCATCTGCTCATCGATTTGTCATAGCACCGAACGAAACTACTTCCTCCCAATGACACGCCAATATTAAAATCATTAATGATTCACCGAAATTTTCACAACTTCTTGTTCAGTAGATGTAGTGTTAAACTACTTCTTCCTCAGCTCTTATTTTGCTGGGTTTGAGTTATCTTACAGTTATAGATATTAAATTCTATATAAATTTTAATTTTCAGTTTGTGCTAACTTTTTTTTTAATTATTGTTAATGGCACTAAGTTCGGCTAACTTATCTACAATGATGCTCAATTTAAACCAAACCAGAAATATTTTCACACAAATTTTACTGTTGGTTAAGGACCAACATCGCTACCTTAACCAAGAGAAAATTTTGCATTAAAATAACTCTGGATAATTTTAAATTGAGCCTTTTTTTAAGATAAGTTAGCCGACTTAAATGAAATTTATTTATGCTAAATTTTTAGTTAATTTGCATAACATCAATGCGTAAATTAATGTTTATCTGTTATACAAAATAAATGACAAAAATATACGAAACTACAAACAACAATGAAATAAATAAATACGTACGTACTTAGTATGATAAATTTTGACATTGTAGGCAGAGATGATATGTGAAACTATATCTAAGTGATGCCAGATGTCGCTACGTCGTTATTGTTGTATTATTTGATTATTTTAGGATCTGAATTTTTATTTTATTTTTGTAAAATAAAAATATGTAAATAAGGAAAAAAACATAAATTATTACAATATAAATCTGAACATTTTTCAAACTTTAACACTTTTTTTTCGCATAAATTTAGTATTTATTTTAATTTTTTCTAAATATTTCTACAGACATTTGAGAGTTTAAAATATATGTAGCAAAGATTTTGCTTATAATTAAACAAAAAGTTATATGTATCCTGGTCAAGGAATGATCTGATGATAGTTGAAATGATCTGATGATATTTAAATTAGTTATGAAGACTACAACACTACATAGATTCATAAATTCTCCTCAATATTTTTGATCCATTAACATTGAAATCGTCCATACTAGAAAATACAGAAGAATCTTAAGCCAAATGTGATAAAGCTAAACAAGGATGTCTTAAATATCTTAAAAGTATCGTTATATGTTTTAGATACGTTAGGCAGCATTCACACCTTGTAACGAGTCTTCCTCCTCTGAACCGGCGGTGTTCGAATATTTGGCCCCCAACATGGAACCTCCCATTTAATAAAAGTTTAGTGAAAAACATCTTAGCAGTATTTTTGACTTTTCAATGGATGACCTTATTTTTTACCCCATTTTTAAACCTAATGCATTTTCCTTCCTTTATTTCCTCTTATTTATTGCAATGTATTTGGACATAAAGAAAAAAAATTATTTCTTTAAACAAACCTTACATTTCAAATAAAATCTAAATACTACACTTAAAAAAAAGACATAAACTAAAATGTAATAAAAAATTTTATTCAAAATAGTTTATAAATTGTCCACAATTTAAGTAAAATTTTATTAAAACTTAGAAAATTTTTCTTAAAAAGAATAAAAATTCCTAAGTTTGAGGAAAAACGAAATAGTTTATATACTCAGAAATAGTTCATAGTTTTCGTAAGTAATATTTCTTGATTTTAGGAAAAAACAAGCCAATTAAATAAAAATTTATTAATTTTAAGAAAAACCATCTTAGTTTTAAGAAATTTGCATACTCAAATGTAATAATATTAAGTTTAGTTCAAAAAAAAAAATTTAGGACATAATTTACTCCCATTTAGTTCAAAAAATGTGTCTAACTTAAATCAAGAAAGTACTTGATTGTAATGTGTGTTCATTTTTTAACTAAATTTTAGAAAGCCATTTCCAAATTCAGTTTTTAAGTATACCACTTTCTAATTTTGAAGAATTGTTTTCTAAAAATTAGTTCAGATAATTAAAAACAAAAAGCAATAATTTTTTTCCTATGTAATAATAAAAATTTACTTGATTTTAGAAACTGATGAAATTTTCATGCAAATTAGTTCAGATAAATTTTAAAAATTTTAATAAAATATTCTTTTTTTTCAAGTAAAAGTTTACTAATTTTTAAAAAATAATAAAATTTGGTATATAATTTTTTTTGTTGGAAAATGTTTAAATTATTTTTAATATTCCATTACAAAAAAAACCATCAATTAAAAACAAGCCAGTTAGTTTTCCTTATTTTTAAGAAAAAATATTATTAAATAAAAGAAATTAAAGTAATGATGTAAAAAAACTATCGTACATGACTGTAATTTTTGAGTCAAAAATGGCTCACATGCCCATCTCTAATCTTAACAGTCATTAACATTGAACTTAAAGTAGCTTTAAACATTCAAATTTTTTTTTAGCAAAAGGTTAAAAATTTCGAATTTGCGCTTTTATATAATAAATTTGTTTGTTGACTACAAAACAAAATATCGCAGGCACATTTTATACACTACAGCATAATGGCTAAAAATCCCATAAAATAAACTTATGACTTTTCCATTTTCCAATTTCCTTAAATTAGTTAATTTAAAAAGACAAAGGACCCCCAGTGCTCCTTAGCCATAGATCCCGTGTGTCACGTAGGGCGTCCCTTTTTGTAGTTCTCTCAAGCATAATCGTTAATTAATTTCGAAAAGGATCTGACTTTGTCACAATTTATTACGTTTTAGAATATCCTGCAGTACATTTATTTAATTTGTTTACCTTTTTGCTAATGAAATTTAATTTATATTTTAAATACATGAAATTAGTATTATTCAATTTAGTTTTAAGACAAAATCGTATAGCAAAAAGCTTGTTTAGAACAGTATCCTTACAAAGCGGAAGTGCACCGAAAGTGGGAAAATACCTACTCAATAAGTGTAAAGTACTTTAAAATATATGGTGAAATATATTACCTTTACCATAGAAGCAGGATAAGGATAATTTTCACTTGAAGTAAGTGCTATTTAACTTGTTGTTAGAAAATATGTTTTTATTTTTAGAGAGTTAAGTCCTAGTTTTTAGTAAAAAAAATTATCTAATGAACTTAAATAAAATAAAATTTTTCTTAAAATCAAGGAAACATTTCCTAACTAACAGTATAATTTTTATTTTTTTACTGTTTTCTAATAAAAATTTACTTCTCAGTAGTAAAATTTTTCTAAGATTTAGAAATTTTGACCAAATTTAAGGTAAAATTTGTTTCTTTATTTCAAGGAAAATTTTATTAAATATTAGTAAAAAGTGTCTTTGGCGCCGGTTTCATTTCAATTTTTTCTCTAAATAAGTTGATTTTTCTAAATTCTAGTTCATTTTTTTTTTTTTTATTGTATCTATGATTTTGTATAACGAGTTGTACACTCAGAATATTATGTAGTTTACTGTTTGTAGTTCAATAAAAAACTTTTCAGGTCACTTTAAAAAAAAAAAGAACATTTATTTAATTTTAAAAAAAAAACGTTATTTTAACATTTTTGTATATTGATTTACTGTCACTTAACGAGTTTTTTTAGTTTCATTTATTTTTTTCATTTCTTTAAAATTTAATAAAAATTCATCCACAAAATGGATATTTATGGCTTATTTTTTTCCGTTACAGTTACAAATTTAAATTTTGTTTACTGTATTGTCTTGTTTCAAAAAAATATATTCAAAAAATTAAAATTTTTTTTATTTAAATTGTCTGTTTATACACAATTCAATACAAATTACAAGAACTAGATAAACACACACGCATACTTATTCACACAAAATGTGTCTATAGACTGTGTGAGTATACATTTTGTAGATTAAAAAAACAAACAAAAAAACATTAAAAAAACGGAAACAATTTCAAACAAATGAATAAATCAGTTATTTTTTACCGAATTGTTAGGTAAATGTTTAACATTTATTTTTTTACTTAAATAATTATTTCTTATGTGTCAGTTGTTTAAATAACCTTTAAAAATAAATATCAAAAACCATTTGATTTAAATGAAAAGTAACTAGACCGGTTTCTTGTAATTTGAATTGAATTGTATATGAACATACAATTTATTTTAATTTACAAACTATATTAACCCATTTGTCTTAAAACAACCTGTGGGAGACGTGATGCTGTCTCTATACATAAAATGAGAACCTCGTATCAGACCCTTGATGTCTTGTTTTGGACAAAAGTAAGAGGCCCGTATCAAACACGTGCTTGTTTTTACAGTTGCAATATAAGAGCTGGGCAGAAATTGTAAAGCTTGAGCAATGCTCGATTCTTAAGGCAGGAGATTAATTGTAGGTTATAAAACACTTTCGTAACTACAATTTTTTAATTCTCAGTAAAATTTTATTATTTTTGTAATTGGATGAAATGTTGATAAGTACTAAGGTTATTTGACAAAATTGTTTTATTATTCAAATAATGATTAACCGATTAACCCTAGTCCAAATAAACAGACATCGATCTAGCGATATCCTACTGTCTGTCTGTATATGAAAATGGCAATCACGGCACGAATACGAAAGCGAGGTTGCTCATAAAATTCGTAGAAGGAAGATGCAGCAGTTTGAGTGAAAATGTAAAGGCACCTCTAAATTTTCCATACAATCACATGTAATTAATTATAATTGAATAATTGTTTTATAATTAAGTACACAAAAATAAGAGGACGGGTCAATAAGTCCGTAACTTTTTGAATTTACCGCCTCTTAACTGAAAGGGCAGTACTGCTTGAAAAAGCTGTGTTATTTAGTTAGTGTTTGACAGCCATTGTTAGCATTGATGTCAGTTTCCATGGCAAAAATGCATGAGTTAGGCTACGAATTACTCCCTTCTTTTTTTTGGAAGGGATAAAAAATTGGAGAAACGTTACCAAAGTTTATAGAGCTCTAAGGAGATTTATGTTGCAAAATAAAATAATTTCCAATCCTTAAACCTGTGTTAAAAAGGCACGGACTTATTGACTTATTTAGGATTTCTGTTTTAATTTTTTCTATTCCTTTTTATGAGCAAAAAATTCGGTAATCATAATGAATCTGTTTTCTCTGTGTACAATAACAAATTACATACAATATAAAAACAAAATACATGTAGTCACGCGTCTTAAGAAAACACCAAGAAATTAAGTATTACATGGGCTTTAAACCGGATGTTAAGTGAAGTACTTTATAAAGTATTTTTGTAAACGTCCACTAATAACCCACTTCTTTTTTATTTTAATTAATTAACTTTTTATTTAGTTTTGTTATTGTTATTTAACAACAATTAATATTTGTCCAGTCAAAATTGTTCGCACGTGTGTCAATAAAATTTTAAAGAAACATATATTTTTTTTTTTTTTTTTTTTTTTGTAAATAATATATGCAATATTTTTTGTTTATTTTAAAATATTTTAATTAAGCTTTAAATTTATTGTTTTTTAAATGAAACAACTTATAGTCGTTATTTTTTAAATTGATTAATTATTCAGTTATTATTTCTTTTAAAGCATATGTATGTACATATTTTTTTATAGAACGGTTGGAACTTAACTTTAGTTTGAGAAATTTTTTAAAAGTGATATTGCTCGATCGAGAATGAGTCAAAGACCTGATATCTCAGATTATAAAGATAGGCTGCCAATGACATGTGTCAAAGAAAATTTGAAAAGTGATACATTTATTTGTTTTTTTTTTTTTTTTGGTTGTTTGGCAATTTGTACAGTTCATTTTTTTAATGTTCTATCCGCCATATTGTTAAAATCAGCTGATTTATAATAATCAGCTGAGTTGCCTGTCATAATGGCAGTTTGATGACTGATCAGTTATACGTTTCGAATATTATATTCGACTGATTAAAATTTAGCTTAGCCTATAAGGATTTTAGGTTTTATTTTTTAAAACATATACTTTAGATAAGCTTTCGAAGATTTTCAAATTCATTTGCTATTTTGTAAATGCCAAACGAGTCTATTATTTGTATTGAATTTATGTCACTTTATTTTTATCTCGTTTTATATATTTCAGATCTTATAAATTAGTTTAGTTATTAAAAATATATATATATATATATATATGTATATATATATTGAATTTGTCATCAGTTTCTATAACTTGTACCATATATTTTTGTTTTCATTTAAATAAAATAACTGCCATTGATTCAAAATCCATTTCAAAACTTGTTATTCACATTTCATTCCTTTTTATAGCGTTATTGCTTTTTTTTTGTATTTTGTATAATTTACATATTAATATTTATTTTATTATTATTTTAATTAAAACACAAGCGCCATAATAAAAAAGCTACTAACTACACACACAATACCAAGAGTTATAATAACCTACTGGTACACTCAAAGAAATAATATGTACTTCTAATACTGCTGCTACCTTAACTTTATCTAATATTTATTTAATGTAAACGCTTTGTTTTCATTTCAAGTACTTGTTTGTAAAGTATTTTACTATTGTTTATTTAATAAAATCATATCACGTTTTCCATTTAAGTATTTAAGAAAAAACTTAACCTTAAAACAAAATATTATTTTATTACAAATTTATAAACTATCATAAAATTTTATGATTATTTAGTAAATGTGTTTTGCATACATAAATAAATCACAGACAAAAATAAACAATAGAAAAACAAAAATGAAAAAAAATTACGCTTTTTATACACTTAAGAAAAAGGAGTACAATCTTCAATTAACAACAAATACTTTTAATTTAATCGAACAAAAATATTATATTACAGTTCATTTTTCAAAACTTTTTCAAATTTTTTTATAAAATTTTTAGATTAAAATTTCAAGCCTTAAGCACAATTGTGGCCAGTGACGTGCCCAGGGGGGGCCCAGGGAGCTCACCCCCCCCCCTCCCCATTTATTTCAAAATACAATTTTTTACTATGTTTAGTATACATTAGGGTGGGCCGAAAATCCGCTTTTTAGAATTTTGCTTGTTCTTTGTAAAAAAAAAAAAATTTTAGATCGATATCTCAGGCACGCCCAACCCGGTTAAAGATAAAAATTTTCTAAAAATTTTCTTTGCAAGAGCAATTGATTTTTTTGCAAATCCAATTGGGTTTTACCAGATTTTTTTGAAATTTGTGCAGAAATGAGAAAAATTTGCTTTGAAATCAGGGAAATTTGCTGAATTTCCACTCAGTTACAGAACCTTGTAATATGTAAAAAAAAAGTATTTGGCCGCTTCTTTTGATGAAGTCTCCATACTTATCCTTCCTCTATTATCAATTATTTCCAAAAAAAAAAATACATTTCAGTTTTTAAAACCCAATCAATTGCCTTTTTTTATTTAATTTAACGCCTTTTTTCTTTTTTTGAACGTTTTCTAAAAAAGGAGTCATTAAAGGTTGATTTGCACGTCGAAAATTGTTCAAATATTTTGCCAAAGAAATTTTAAATTTTTTTTATTAATTTGTATTAAGTTTAGAATTTATTTAGCTACCTCGCACACTTAAGTAGAATTATTTAATTTGTATATTTTCTTTTAAAACAAAAATAAAAAACGTGTTACTTTTTTTAATTAAATATCTGAGATTCAAATACCACATTAAGTCTTAACTGAAATCCCCAAAATTTCAGATTTATGAATATATTTTTATATCAAAACATATGTATTTAAAATTGAAAATATTAAATTAACAACTTAACTTAAAGTAGTTAAATTAGTTATAGTTAAAATGTAAGAATTTATAAAAATGCTGCCAAGTCTTGACAATTCTTGGTTTTTCTCTTTTAAATGTAAACAAAAATATTTGTCATAAGAATATTTGAAATTTTTCTATTTGTAATTTGATAAAAATTAAAAACAAAAAAGCTAACAAATAAATTATGTGTTTGTTAATAAATGTAGAGCAGAGCATACAATATAATTGCTATATTTCGTGTTCCGTTGCAGTTCATATATAAAAACAAGAAGTTATAGATATAGAGATATACAAAAATATAGCTTTTTTATAAAAAAAAGTAGACAAAATTGCCCAAAAATTACAACTGAAATTAAAAAAAAATATCCGAAATAAAAGAATACAATTTATGTATATTTAAAAAATCAGAAATAAAATTCAAAAATTCGCAATTAATACTTAAAAATATCAATTAAATTAAAAAAAAAACCAAACGCAATTAAAAAAAAATTTTAAATTCAACAAATATTTATTTTATTTAATTTAGTGTTTTTGAATTTCTATTGATGCTTTATAAATTACATTTGGAGTCATCCCAAAAATTTTTAAAACAGTCTAATCATTTTTGAAATGGTCTTTGAATTTGAGAAAAAATTTGCACTTTACTATTCCATGTTCCCATGATGTAGTTAAAAGTGGAGTTGTGCAAAATAGCCCCAGCAAAACTTTGGTAATGTGTGAGACCTTCTCATGCGTTACCTTGTTATGATAGCTCGTTACCTTTTTCATTAGTTGCAAGCATAAAGTAATAAGTTACTGATTATTGATTATGATTTATAAATGTAAAGTAATAATAGAAATATTTTTGAAAATCTATTTTTAGATACATTACTTTGGGTTTTTTTGTAAGCAAAAGGTTAATGTATGTTTATTTTGATAACACTAGCGAAAAACGAAGCGCAACAATTCATTTAAGTTTAAAGCAATAAAATACTATATGCGTCGATAGCTCAGTGGGTAGAGTTCTTGGCTGGCAACCAGATTTCCCTGCTTCGATTCCCATCTTGACCACATTATTTTTAATTACAAATATTTTAAATGAAATATTTGCAATAATTTTTTTAATAAAAATTTCTTTTTTTAAAAATCTATTTTTAGACACATTACTTTTTCCATTCTCGTAACCATATAAGTAACCCCTTACATTATCACCTCTAAAGTAATGGGTATACACATTCATCGCATGTAAAATTCATCAATGAAGTAATGTGTAAAGTAATCCAGCGGCCCCTATGGCCCATTAATGTGTGGTATTGCTGGGTTGCTCATAAGGGTTAATGTTTACCTTTGTGTGTGTTGTGTCTTGAAATTTCACATACAAATAAAAAAAAACTTTTAAATTTGGGAAAAATAAAAAACAAACTACAAAAATTGTTTTTGTCTAACGTTTTGTCAGTTAAGTATTGAAGATTATTTTAAACGACTTTCGTTTGGTTTTCTACTTTTTTCGAATATTAAACAAAATGGTATTGAATATAACAAAAAAAATCCATAATCCTCTTTTTAATTGTATTTTCGAATAATTGAATATGTATTTTAGATTATTTTTAACTAAAAAATATTGTGAGTGTGAAAAATTTAAAACACTTTTAAAAGATTTGTTTTAAACATAATTTTTCGCAAGTCTTTTTATTAAAGGGGTTATTGATTTTTCCTAAATACATATTTCTTTTAATATTTATAAAATAAACAGTTTATAAAATTATTTTGTTGTCTTCATCAGTCAAAATAATATTGCGTCAATTTTTCAAATATTATTTATGATATTGTTAACCAACAAACATCAATGTTGTTGTGGTTAATAGAAAATATTATTCCTAAAATTTCAAAACAAAATTTTAGACATATTTTATATACTAAGGGTGGGTACGAACTGGCTAAATAAAATCTAAAGGTTTCTATTTTTATTTTTTTGTGTTTTTTTTTTTTTAGATATATACAAATATTTTCAAACATTTTTAAAACAATTTTAAATCCCTTTGTGAATTTGTGTTTAGTTTAGCCACTTCGCACAGGGCCTAAAGAAAAACAATTTATAATTAATTTGACATATTAGGTACAAAATTATATTTTTCATAAGAAATCTTCAACAAAAAATAAATTGCAAAAATAAACAAATCCATGTATTTAATATGATTTATATTGTATACAATTTTGTTTGAATATTTTCTTGACTTGATGATTATAAAAAATAATAATGACAAATTGCTTGAATATAACCTATTTTTATATTTAGCCAAATTTTTAAGAATTTAGGTACCCAATTAAAAATGTTCCCGTGAGAACTCATCTGATATAATTTGAACAAGTTATGTATAATTCGATACAATTTGATATAACAACTTGATATAACTCTAAAAAATAGTTTTGAAAAATTTCAGGCGTCCAACATAGAAAAACTTTCAAAATTTGGAATTTTTTAATTTTGAAAATAATTTTAATTGTGTGTGTTAACTCTGGCAGACCGAGTTCAAATCCTGGCGAAGGGGTTTGTTTTTTTTTTTTGTAATTTATTTATTTTTTTTTTATTTTTTTATACGTTTTCTAATAAACTAGATTCCATATTAGAGTATTAAAAAAACCGGTTTTCGGTTTAATCAAAAAAATGTTTTTTTTAATTAAATTACCCGATAAAAAATTTAAATAGAGTCAAATAAAATTACATATAGCTCCATGTTAAATTATATATAATATGCGAAAATTGGTGGATATATATAAATTTTTTTACACGGGTAAATAAATCAAAACATGAAAGATTTGTAATATTTTTAAAAAACAACTAACCGTTGAGCGGATTCATGTAAATTGTATTCATTGAAAACTCGTATTTTTATCATATTTGTGTCAAAAATGATTTAGGAACTCTCCACCACGTTTCAGCATTATCTCATCGAATAAATTTTCGTGCACTCAAAAAAAAATGAACATGTATTTAGTTTTAAGAAAAATTTTATTTAAGTTCATTAGATTATTTTGTGTACTAAAACCTAGGATTTAACTAAAACCTAGAATTTAAGAAAATATTTTCTAACAACAAGTTAAATAGCACTTCTTTTAAGTGAAAATTATCCTTATCCTGCTTCTATGGTAAAGGTAATATATTTAACCATATATTTTAAAGTACTTTACACTCATTGAATAAGTATTTTCCCACTTTCGGAGGACTTCCGCTTTGTGAGGACACTGCTCTTAACAAGCTTTTTGCTATACAATTTTGTCTTTAAACTATATTGAATTATACTTATTTCATGTATTTAAAATATAAATTAAATGTCATTAGGAAAAAGGTAAACAAATTAAAAAAATTCACTGCAGAATATACTGAAACGTCATAAATTGTGACAAGGTCAGATCCTTTTCGTAGTTAATTAACGGTTCTGCTTGAAATAACTACAAAGAGGGACGCCCTAAGTGACACACGGCATCTATGGCTAAGGAACACTGGGGGTCCTTTGTCTTCTTAAATTAACTAATTTAAAGAAAATGTTGCAAAAATATAAAATATCACAGTTACATTTCTTGTTATTATTGGAAAATGGAAAAATGTCATAAGTTTATTTAATGGCATGTTTAGCTTAAACTTTAATTGCCATATACAATTTTGACTTTTTTTTATTAATAAGTGAAAAAAATAGTTCGATAAATATAAAGTTTAATAAGCGCTACGTCAATTATAGGAAAGCCATTATGCCGTAAAGTATAAAATGTGCCTGCGATATTTTGTGTTGTAGTCAGCAAACAAAATTATTACATAAAAGCGCAAATTCTAAATTTTTTGCCTTTTGTTAACAAAATTTTAAAATATATTTTAAGCTACTTTAAGTTCAATATTTAAGACTGTTAAGATTAGAGGTGGCACGTGAGAGATTTTTGACTCACGCTCACGAACCAAAAATTACAATCATGCATGATAGTTTTTTAAATACCCATCTGAAAATCGAAATATATATGAGCATACATGATCATACATGGGCCTGTATATGATCATACATGGGCATACATGGTCATATACGTCCATTCATTGTTAAATATATGACCATACATGATTTTATATATGATCATATATCTTCGGATCTGAAATTTGAGGGTATATGGACGTATATGATCATATACGAGCATACATGAATAATATATGAGCATGTATAATAATATATGCACATATATCACCATATACCCTCAAATTTCGGATCCGAAGATATATGGTCATATATAAGATCATGTATCATGAGGTATATGACCATGTATGCCTATGTATGATCATATATATTTCGTTTTTACATTGGTAATTACTTTAATTTCTTTTACTTAATAATATTTTTTCTTAAAAATTACGAAAACTTACTGGTTTGCTTTTAATTGATTGTTTATTTGGAATAGAATATATAAAATAATTTAAACATTTTCCAACAAAAAAAAATCCTTTTACTTGAAAAAAAAAATATTTTATTAAAATTTATCTTAACTAAGTTGCATAAAAATTTTCCTTAGAAATTTAATTTAAAAAATTTAAAAAATTAAATTTAATTTACCAATTTCTAAAATCAAGTAAATTTTTATTATTACATAGGAAAAAATTTATTACTTTTTGTTTTTAATTGTGTGAACTAATTTTTAGAAAACAGTTCTTCAAAATTAGAAAGTGGTATACTTAAAAACTGAATTTGGAAATGGCTTTCTAAAATTTAGTTAATTTTACTACTAGCGAACAAAAAATGAACACACATTAAGTTCAAGTACTTTCTCGATTTAAGTAAGACACATTTTTTGAACTAAATGGGAGTAAATTATGTTCTAAATTTTTTTTAACTAAACTTAATTTTATTACATTTGAGTATGCAAATTTCTTAAAACTAAGATGTTTTTTCTTAAAATTAATAAATTTTTATTTAATTGATTTGTTTGTTTCCTAAAATCAAGAAATATTACTTAGGAAAAATATGAACTATTTCTGAGTATATAAACTATTTCGTTTTTCCTCAAACTTAGGAATTTTTATTCTTTTTAAGAAAATTTTTCTAAGTTTTAATAAAATTTTACTTAAATTGAGGACAACTTATAAACTATTTGGAAGGAAATTTTTGATTACATTTTAGTTCATGTCTTTCTTTTTTGAGTGTGATTTTGCAGATATTGCAGTTTTAATTTACCTCTTTTAGCGGCATATATAATTATATATAAAATTTATAAAATTTTATTCGATTTATAGTATTATATAATTATACCTGGTTTGTCTGCTAAATAAAAAATGGAGAGAATTATTCTCCACAACACTTTGGTGAAATATTACGTTATTTAAAAAGAAATTGTTTTTATTACAAAAAAAAAACTTTCAGAGAAAAATCAATTCACCCAAGTGACGGTTAAATTTACCTTAATTTCTGTTGAAACAATTGAGTTTTGAGTTTGTCTATGATTTAGTTTAACACTGTTATTTTTTAAAAATTTAATTTTCTTATAATCTTTTATTTGCACATTTCTTAAAACACCAAAACTAAAAAATATGTACTAAAATTAAAATTAAAATAAAATTTAAAAACAAGTTGGTACTTAAATGGTTTTGTTGACCAACCTCAATGTTGAAAATTAAAGAAATACAACAAAAAACACCATACTACAACAATTAAATCAAATAAATATTGCAAGGCGTGACACAAAGTCTAGTAGTTGGTTGGCTGCGTCGTCTTGTCTCGACCGATAATGAAAAAATACAACAAATAATATCATCGTAAATATTTATTGTAAATAAAATAATCAAACAACCCATTCTAGAAGTTTTGCAAATTTAAAGTCAAATGATAAGAATATCAATTTAGTCCTCTTTTCAAAATATATATATATATTTATTTTTATAAAATTAAAACTTATCTAGGTTTAAAATATATTACAAAAATTATGAACTTTTCAAGATAAACGAAAAACAAAAAGCATTATTTTAATTACACAAGTGTACAGCTAATTTCAGCAAAACTTTTATTTAAGAGTCTACATGTTTTCCAAGAAAACATGGTACATATATATTTATATTTGTTTAATGTTAGCTACTTTATTTTAAGATTTGTAGAAGCTATATAAAACTTATAAATATTAACTACTTAATTTATGTTTTAGATTATAAAAAACCTAGGCCACATTAAAATGTACACTAGAATGTTCCGAGTCGCGATTCGCGTTCACTATGTATTAGCATTCAAACGATGCGTAATTTTAAGCTGATAACGGAAAAAATAACACTACTCGACAAGGTGTTTGCACAGACTTCTACTTAAAACATTTTATATTCTGCACCATACTGTGGACTATGGTGTCCCAAGAAGAACGCAATTTTTAAATCTGGCAACATTCGAAGTGTCATTGTTTGACATTTGAACAATTGTTATTGTTTGCTAGTAGAAGGTACGATGTTAGTAAAAATGGAGCGCTACACGAATGAACAACGCATTCTCATTGTGAAATTGTTTTACCAAAATGGTGAAAGTTTTGCGGCTACAGTTCGCAAATTGCGATCAATTTGGGGTCAACTGTAAAGAGATTAATGGATAAATTTGCCGAAACTGGGTCTGTAGTGATGTAAAGACAACAACGCGCCATCGACCAGGTCGATCGACCGAAAATGTCGCAGCTGTACGTGATGATGTCGCTCAAACTACATCCACCTCAATTCGACACCGAGCTCAGCAAATTGGTGTCTCCAAATCCACTTTGCAGCGAATTTTGACGAAAGATTTGCATCTTCATGCATACAAAGTTCAATTGACTCAGGAACTGAAGCCAGCTGACCGAGAACAGCGAAGGGAGTTCGTTAATTGGGTATTGGAGAGACAACATGAAAATGCTGATTTTGCCGATAAAATCATCTTCAGTGACGAGGCCCATTTTCATCTTGATGGCTTCGTCAATAGGCAGAATTGTCGCATTTGGGGTGAGGAAAATCCTCGAGCGATTCACGAGAAGCAAATGCATCCTCAACGTGTCACTGTGTGGTGTGGTTTTTGGGCTGGAGGAATCATTGGACCTTTTTTTTATGAAAATGAGGCAGGTCAAGCGCAAACAGTCAATGGTGTTCGGTATCGTGAAATGATAACCAGTTTTTTCTTGCCTAGAATTGAAGAAATGAATGTGGAGGGCATGTGGTTCCAACAAGACGACGCCACATGTCATACAGCCAGAGAAACAATTTAATTGCTGCATCAGTCATTTCCCGGTCGTGTTATTTCGCGTTTTGGAGATCAGAATTGGCCGCCTAGATCGTGCGATTTAACACCATTCGATTTTTTTCTTTGGGGTTTTTTGAAGTCGATGGTTTACGCAAATAAGCCGACGACGACTCAAGCCTTAAAATAGGAAATTGGACGCTGCATTAATGAAATACCGCAGCATTCATGCAAAACGGTCATTGAAAATTTCATTAAAAGATCGCGTGCATGCCAGCAAAGCCGCGGCGGCCATCTGCACGATATATTGTTCCATACATCACCTCATTCTGTCTACTTTACGATATAATAAAGTTTCACGATTTTTTTTTAAATATCTGTGTTTTATTTAAAATTTAAAAATTGCGTTCTTCTTGGGACACCCTTTAAAATCTATCCATGTTTTGATACAGTAGTCATGGAAAGGTGTTATCTGAGCTTAATATATGTAATCGTCCCAATCTCTCGTTTAGACATTAAAAATGAGGTAAAAAATAATAACATTATGGTATAGAAACATGTCTGAAATTTACGAAATTTTTATATATTTATGCAAAGTGTTGAAGTACTTGTTAGTTTTGGCAAAATTACGCTTTTATACAGAAAAATACAACTCTGAAAAAATTGAGTACTGGTCTGCAATGAGCACTCAATACTAAAATTTGTTTAAATTTTAAGGGCCGATGTTGAATGTGAACCACACCTTAACGTCAAGTTTTTTTCTGCATTTCATTTAACATTTCTCAATTTCAATTTGAACCATGGAAAGATACACAATCGAGCAACGCGTTTAAGTTATTCAGGCTTATTATGAAAATGGGCGTTCAAATCAAAATGCATTTCGTGCACTTCGTAATTTTTTTTGGTCAGCATAATCGACCAAATGTGTTCACAATCGGGAGAATTGTGGGCAAATTTGAGCAAACCGGTTCTGTGAAAACACCTGTGCATGCTCGCCCAGTTCGTTCTGCGGAAAACATTGCAGTTGTTCGCGATAGTGTGTCACGAGGTCGGCCAAGCATTTACCGTGAATGGTGTTCGCTATCGCGAGATGATAACGAACTTACTGTGGCCAGGAATTGAGGATATGACCCTGGACGATATGTGGTTTTAACAGGAATGTGCCACTTGCCACACAGCTAACGAAACAATGGCGCTTTTGCGAGACAAATTTAATGGCCGTGTTATCTCACGTGGAGGCGATGTCAATTGGCCGCCATGATCATGTGATTTGACACCGTTAGACTTATTTCTTTGGGGTTATTTGAAAGAAAAGGTGTACGTCGATAAGCCAGCAATAATTCACGAGCTATAGGATGAGATGATTCGGCATATTAACGGCATAGAACCTCAATTATGCCTCAGCGTCATCTAAAATTTGGGCCATCGGTGTGCCGCCGAGGTCGCGGCGGCCATTTGGCCGATATTTTGTTCCATACATAATTGAACCATACCATCATACCCAGCAAAAATAATTGGAAGTGATTCTTAAGGAATTAATTTTTCATTGATTCTAAAGTATCGTTTAGTTCTGATTTTTCTCTTCTAAGGAAGTTCTTTTTCACAACTTATAAAAATGTGATTTTTAATGAAATTAAACACTTTTCAAATCTATGACGCTACAAAAAGTAAAAAATTTATTGTAGTAAAAGTTGCAAGCATTTCGAATAGAGATAAAAAAGACCAGATTGCTGAATTTCCCGCTAAAATTTAACGAACAGTAAAACTCAAACTTTGTATAGGAAACAACAACAAATGTGTCAGTTAAATTACCAGGTAAAAGCTAAGGGGAGATTGTGAAACTGAGGCTAAGGCTCGATTACTGATGTCCTGTAGAAATCTAAACTACAAATTCAAAATTTATTTGGGAAGAACAAAAGATTTAATTTTTCACTAAACCATAAGAAGGGCTTTATATGCAATGAAAAAGGATCATAAAATAAAACTTCCACCCTATGACACCCCTATGTAAAAATCATTGGTTTCGATCCAAATTTTCACAACACCGGAATCAGAATCACTGCTTCTTTTTCTCTTCTTTTGCTACTTTTTTTTTTTTTTTTGATGGGATATTAGCATAATAAAAAGAAATTACAATAATTTCTTAAGTATTTAGTGTTTTATTTAAAATCAACATCGGCCCGTAAAATTTAACCACCATTTAGAAGGTGATCTTTATCTTTTCTATAGAAGAGTATTTTTAAATTTTTATAACTTTTCTTAGCTAAGTCCAATAAGAATTACTCAGTAACAAACTTACAGTGATTATGAGAAATTTAATGTCAAAAGGAAAATTTTCTATAAAAAAAGTAAGCGAACGCAAAATTTGCAATAATTTACAAGTTTGTTAAACAGCTGATTGTTAAACCAAATGCAATCGCATCAAAAGTACATAAGTGCCTAAAAATTTAACGATATAAAGGAATATATATCGTTTTTAATACCTTACTAAACCTTTCAATTTCTACAACATCACTGAAGGAAATGTCGGTAGTGAAACTGTACTGATTCACTAGTGACTTTGTCACCAGTACTACTGACTTATTATGCCCCAGCAAACGCTTTCTGCGTTCTAATCAGTTTGTAATATTAAACATCTTTCATAGAATATTTTTATTAATAAAAAAAAATTAAAAAGGCACACTCACAATATATTTTCCATTACCGACTGTATTTTATTTAAAAAGAATCAATTGAAATTCATGGAAATATATTTTTTAACTATTTGAATCAGTTATTCAAAGAACAAAATATAAAAATTTACAGACGTTCAGTAGGATTTGATATTTTCTATCTTTATATATATAATTCTCCTGTACGTGTGTTAGTGACTGCACTCCTCCTTAACGGCTGGGCCGATTTCGATGAAATTTGTTGTGTCTGTTTTATTTGATCCCTGAATGGTTTAGATTCACAATTGACCTATATGGGTACAATGGGCGTGGCACCTCCCATACGAAGTAAAAATGTATTTTTGTATATCTGGAGTACTGTTACAGTGGGAGTCTTCAAACTTTGTGTGAGCTTTTTTTATAATAATACTCATAATCTCCCAAAAAAATGAGTGCCATCCAAGCAATGGGCGTGGCACCTCCCATACGAAGAAAACATTCATTATTGCATATCTGGGGTACTATTAAAGTGGGAGTCTTCAAACTTTGTGTGAGCTTCTTTGATAATAATATTCATAATCTTCCAAAAAATATGGGGGATCCAAGCAATGGGCGTGGCACCTCCCATACGAAGTACAAATTTATTATTGCATATCTGGGGTACTATTATTGTGAGAATATTCAAACTTTGTGCGAGCTACCTAGATAATAATGTAATCCTATTCCTAGGCAGAACAACGTTTGCCGGGTCAGCTAGTTCTATATAAAATTTTATGTTTTCTGTGTCTAAAAATTGAAATTAATATAATTCTTTTTTGTTTTTTTACCAAAATAGTTTGTATATATACAAAATTATTTCAATAAAAATTATAAGAAATTATTTAAATACACATACACACAAAGCCAATAAAAATATGTACAGCCGTGTGTTGTGTTGTGTTTTGTAATTACATACAAATAAAAAAAAAACTTTCAGTTTGAAAAACTAACCACAAAAGTAGTTTTTTCTAACTTTTTGTCAGTAAAAATTTGATGGTTATTTTAAACGATTTTCTATTGTTTTTACTTTTGTCGATTATTAAACATTGATTAAAAATAAACAACAAAATGGGTAAAATATAATGGAAAATCAGTAGTCCTCTTTTTGATTGTATTTTCGATTAATTTAATATATATTTTAAGTTGTTTTTAACAATGGAATTTGTAAATACAAACAACTTTTTGTTATTTTTTTGTAACTTCAGTATTTATTTTCATAGAATTTTAATATGAAATATAATAATTTACAAACATTTTAAACAAAAAGTTATTCTAAATCGAATTTGAATTTTAACAAATATTTTGTATTATTTAAAATTTTGTTTTCCTTTTTTGTGTATGAAATTTGTACTTAGTATAACGTTAACCTGATGTCGAACATAACTCACATATTTTGTAAAAACCCTAACACCGACCATTTGCAGTAACTAAAAATTCTAATTAAAAGGAGTGAAAGATATTGAAATGTTTCCACACACATTATTTAAAAAAAAAAAATTCAAACAGACTCCAACAAAAATCTAAAGATTAAGAAAACTTAATTTTTAGATAAAAATAATCGTTAATAAATAAACGAAGATACCTTCATAAAAACAAAAATAAATTTTATCATACTTTTGTGTGTTTAATTTAACTGTAATACACACACAGAAAAAAATATTACAAAATTTTAAGTAATTAAAAATATTTGTTAGAATTCAAAATCAATTTCTAACAATTTTTTGCTGGAAATGGTTGAAAATTGTTATTTTTCATATAAAAATTTTTTGAAAATAAAAACTGAAGTTACAAAAAAATAACAAAAAATTTTTTGTATTTACAAATTTCATTGTTGGTGACTTTTTAAAAAATATATATATTTTTTTTTTGTATTTACATAAATGTTCTATAAAATTGTTCAATATTACAAACAGAATTTTGTATTTTTTTTTTGTGTGTGTGTACAATTGAATAATAAATGATATATAAAAAAATAACGATTTCTTTATTTTTATTATATTTTTATCTTATACGATAAATACGGCATGTGTAACCTATATTGAACAAACATTTAAATATTCATTTTAATCCTTTAATACCCATAAATATTAACAAATTATATATGTGAACATATATTTTACCACAACATACGTAAGTACATTTATTTACTTAAATTTTATAACAAATTCTACTTTTGTTATTGTTTAGACAAAACAAAAGTATTTACGGAATTTTTATGATATTTTTAATTCTGTTTTTTTCGTTTGGAAAAGTAAACAACTTAATTATTGTATTTTTTTGTTTTCTTTTTTTGATAAATTGTTATAAATAAATTAAATTTAAATAGATTAAAAAAGATTAAGTTACTTATGTATCTTAATCTTTTTTAAGCTATTTAAATTTAAGAATAAATATTTCAATAAATTATTAAATATGTATGTATATTTTTAAAATGTTAATAATTCAAAGTAATTTAAAATTCAAGTTAAAATCCATAAAAAAAAAATATTTAATGTTCATCGAAATATTTGATGATTCTTAACAGTCAGTGTGTAGATAATTTTAGTTTTTGCATTTTATAGAAATTCCTTTTAAAATAATTATGCAGAATATATTTCCGCATATTTATGAATTTTTTTTAAATATTTATTTATTATTATTATTATTAAAACATTATTGCATTCACAGCGATAGTGCTTGAATAGTTGTCATAATTTTATTATAAAATAAATTAATATTATATATGTATTTCTATATGAGGAATTATTTGCCAACCAGGTCACGCTTCATTTTCAAATTGGTGCAGGTTTAAGCTATCGGTTTAACATTTAAAATCTTTTAAAAATTTATACTTTTCATTGCCGGGTGGCTTATTTTAAAATTAAATATGGCTGATCCAATATGGCGGAGAAATTTTTTAAAGTGAGCGGATTCTTTTAAAAATTTAAAGTGGTAGATCTAAAATTGCGTTTTTTACATTTTAGGTTTAATATATTTAGAATTTTGAAAAGCTAACTTCAGATTTTAATTTATCAACTTAAAAAACACGTTTGAAAGGAGTTTGAGATAAATTAAACCACTTTCAAAAAAAAAAAAAAAAAAGCAACGCCATCTGGAATTCGCCATATTGAATTTAAAAAAACGCCGCTCAGCATGATTGGCTGTAACTTTAGTACACATTTAAAAATATATACTTTTCAATACCGACCCAAGAAACACGTACGGATTTATGAATCCTGATTTTACTGTATGTTTACGGTCCGAAAATAAGTATCCGTCAAAGCTTGTACGTAAACGGACCAAATATTTGAATTTTCGAAAACAACACGTTTTGAATCCGTTTCGGTGTATCCGTTTCTGTACCGTCAAATAAGGAATTTTCCGATCTTCCTCAGTTTAATTTAATTAAAAGAAAAAAATAAAATTTGCCATTAAAAATAAAAAAAGTTTGGCATTTACACAAATCCGTTTTTATTAAAAAAAAGATATGGATCGGATACGGATCCTTAAATCGAAATCAACTCCGTTTTTTACACGACATACCGTCATTTCCGTCCGTCATTGACGGTATTTCAACGGATTCGAATCAGTTTCGAAGTTCCTTAATCCAGCAAGCTGTTCGTAAACGGAACGTATTGTTTGTTGGAGAAGTTTTTTCTACGATGCCGTACAAATTTTTAAATAGCGATCAAATTAATTTAAGAATCTCAAGTAAATAAGAATCTGTAGTTAGAATTTCAAATTTTATAAAAGCGAATATAGTTTAGAAACGGCACTTTGAATTTGGAAAATTTAATTTCAGATTCTTATTAACTTCATATTGAATTTTAAAATTAAAACCAATATCTTAAACCTGCAGCAATTTTGAAGAGAAAAGTGACCTGGTTGATAAAGAATTTGTCATATGTATTTTTCTTTTTCATACTTATATAAAAATATTTTTATAATTTTATTTACAAAAGAAAATGTAAGATTTTAATTTTGTTGCTTTTCAATTCAACTGTTAATAAAATTAATTGCATATTTATACGTTTTTGATTTAGTAGAAAAGATTTTAAAATCGTTGATGTTTTTTCTTTAGGAATCTGAGGATTATTGAAAAAATAATGTCTTTAGAAAACGAAAAAAAGTTTTAAGACACTTGTAGCCAAATGGAATATATTTTGGTTCGAGTTAAGCTGAAATTTACCTACGAACTGTACACATACCCCATTAAAGTAGGTTTTACACACAAAGTATTTTACACAGTGGCTTTGTTAGCTGTCAAAATTGTCAATTTACAGTCGGTTTATAATTTTTGCTTTCCCACTTACGTTTTTAGTTTCATCTGACATAACCTAAAATAGCTGTTTTTGTTATGACTTTTTTTATTTTCGCGGGAGTTTTGTGTTTTTGAAAATAAAGTTTACAAAATGGAGTCAAAAATTGCAATTTGCAGCATCTTTTTAATAATAGCTGCCATAAAATTAAAAAATAAAAAAATGAAGCAAGAAAAGTTAAAGAAAAAACGTGCTTTATGGAGCCAAAAATGGTTGCTGAGAAGGGATAGTGTACTTGGCACTCATGTACTCAATTTTCCCTGCTCCTATTCCATTTTAATATACAAATTATAAGCTGATTTTTATATTTAATATTATTAACATTATATTTAATGTTATTAATATTATTGCCGCCACAAACAATTGATATGCAAAACAGCTGATGTCAGGTGCTTTGTCAGATGCAAATATAACACACTCCAATTTAAAATTTTCACACTGTTAATACAGGCTGACATTTACAAAAGCTGATTTTCTTTGCTTTTACACACCATGTATATATTTTGCAGTGGGAATTTTAACAAGCTCACTGTAAAATACATAGTGTGTAAAACCTACTTAATTATATATGTCAAATCAACTATCAGCTGACATTCAAAGACATGTGTTGCACATGCAGAGAGAAATGACAAGCCGACTTTTTTATATAGGTTTCCAGTACTATCCTTTTTTATTAACTTCTACAATTTTTCTGCACACACAATACGGTGCAGAATATGTTCAAATCAAAATAATCTACACTCTAAAAAATGTTTGTAAATTTACTACAATAAAATAGGTAAAGTTTTATGTAATATTACGAAAATTCGGTAAATATACACACAAAATTCGTAAAAATATTTTGTACTCACTTTCATATACAATAACCCACACAAAAAGTATTATTAGACATAATGCGTTTAAAATTAAACACTTTGTGCCTAAAATTAGTTTTCATTTGTTAAATTAAAATGTTACGCTCAAATTTTGTAAATATACTAACTTAGAATGGTAATATATATTTTGACATTTAAAAATAGGAAAATATTACAAAAATAAAAAAAAAGCTAAAAATAAATAATAAATTTTTAAAATTATAAAAAAAGTGTATAAATATAATATTTGTGACAATTTATATTAAAAGATTTGGTCAAATTCCAAAAAAAAAATCCAAAAGTGAAATGCAATTTAAAATAGAAATCTCTATAACAGGAAAGGTTGCTTTTTAAAACGGAGAAGAGGATACAATAAAGTCGAATACTACAATTCAAGTTAAAGATGACCATCACTGCATATGCCCATTCGGAATATATTATGTATTATATTTATTATTCATTATTATTAAAAAATATATATGTAAAAAATAAATAAATTTATTATTTTTAAAAAATTGTTTATGTGCAGTTTAATTAAACCATTGCGTTTGTAAATATATGCATTCTTATACTTTAACGCATATATAAATGTATTTTTATTTATTTTATGCGTATATTTACCCTTCAAATTGGGTTTTCACGCACAATTATAGTAAATTTGCGAATTATTTATAAAATTGAATTTAACTTTTACGCACTTTCAATGTAAAATTACCAATTATGTGTGTACCAACTTAGGCATAATGTGTGTACTTTTTTCGTTTACGCACACAGAGTAAATTTACCCAACTTATAGTAGGAGTACAGTTTCCTACTATAAGTTGGGTAAATTTCAACAGAAATTTATAAGAGTGTATATGACAAAAAAAAACAAATGTAGGAGTTAGTTTGGTTGCTAATCACCAATTATTATTTATTTTTTAACCACTGGTAACCAATTATAATTTAACTTTGAGTAAGCGATAAGGTAATGCGAAAGGAAATATATAAATTACCCCTTTCATGTCCAATTTTAAATTTTTTCATACATATTTGGCCCATTTTTAACCAATTTTCTTAAATGTGACTTGTATCGACAGAGTATAGTAGATGCTGTCACACAATTCAAACCATTTGGATCAATATGGTCTCAGAGCCAATAGGATCACCACAAATTCATAAATAAATATATGTTTTTGCATAATTTTTGGAACACATTATCTCGTATCCTATTGGACAACACAGGGGATCAAAATTTTGTTAGGACATAGTACATTCCTTTAATTTTTAGAAACATTGAGATATTTAATACAATTTAGGACATATGTATCCCATTGAGTAAAACCCAGCAAAACCACACATTACCATAGGGGCTCTTGGATTACTTAACACCTTACTTCACTGATGAATTTACAGGCGATTAGCCTCAAAGTAGTGTATATAGCCATTACTTTAGAGGTGATAATGTAAGGGGTTACTTATATGGTTACGAGAATGGAAAAAGTAATGTGTCTAAAAATAGATTTTTAAAAAAGAGGAATTTTTATTTAAAAAAAAATTATTACAAATATTTTAAACGTTATAAAAAATAATGGTGTCATGATGGGAATCGAACCAGGGAACTCTGGTTGCCAGCCAAGAACTCTACCCACTGAGCTATCGACGCATATAGTATTTAATTGCTTTAAACTTAAATAAATTGTTGCGCTTCGTTTTTTTAGCTAGTGTTATCAAAACAAACATACATTACTCTTTTGCTTACAAAAAAAAAAACACAAAGTAATGTATCTAAAAATAGATTTTCAAAAATATTTCAATTATTACTTTACGTTTATAAATCATATATTACGTAATCAATAATGAGTAACTTATTACTTTATGCTTGTAAATAATGAAAAAAGGTAACGAGCTATCATTACAAGAATATCAACCCATTACCAAAGTGTTGATGTTTTGTGCGCATTGAAATTCAAGTAATTTTACTTTATATATTTTTATAGATTTTTCCGTAGGTAAATTTTATATTATTTCAATAAATCAACGTGAATTATTTCTTGTATAACTTTTTCCATTTAAGTTGTAAGTTAAATAAGAGATATTTACAATCAACACTATAATACACAAAGAATGTTGACAGAGAAAACAGATACGAGCTGACAACCGAATTTGTAGCCAATCGAATGGTTCGGTTGTGGTAACCGAATTTTTCGGTTATGAAAACTGAAAATCAATTGAGATATGAGTAATTTGACTGTGACAATAGTATTTCGGTTGCCCCAATAACAATTCGGTAGTACACACAAAAAAATAAAATTCATAATTATTTATGAAAATTGTTTATAATTTTAAAGGTTCATATTATATATGAAGCTTACTTACTATTTATGAAGTGTTCCTAACTTCCCAGTGTTTTTTTTTTTATAAATTCGTTCATAATTATTATGAACATTGTTCATAAAGAAAAAAATCATATTTAATATGTCTTAATTCTTAAATATTACGAAAATTTCATAACTTGAAAATGGTTGTACAATTCATTTTATTCGATGACGGCTGACATACATAATAGAAACATGTTCATATGCTTTAAGAACGGGTTCAGAATTACGAAATATTATGATATACTTAATATTATATATCATATTTTATTTTTTTGATATTTTTTTACCTAATTTTAATAATTATTTTTTTTTTTTGTTAACTTTAAATTCAAACTCTTGAAAAAATAATAATAAAACTCTAAAAAAAAAACAATACACAGAGCATTTTTACTTATGTCATGGAGAGTTTCCTAGCTTATATGAATATGTTCAAAAAATAAATTTATAATATAAATTATTTCCTAACTAAATTCCCAGTATTATATGTATTTATGCACTCGTTCCTTAATAATAAGATTTTGTACATTGGCAAATTTTTTAAGTACTTTTTCATAAATAATAAGTATATCTATATTAGAGTATTCAAAAACCGAAACCGAAAACCGGTCAACCGGTTTCTTTATTTTTAAAAACCGATCGGTTTCGAATATTTTGTAAATTCGAAAAAAACCGAAAACCGGTCTTTTTTGTTCGGTTAACCGGTTTTTTTAATTACATCACCATCTGGGTTACTTAGTCTCTTTTATTTTTTCCGAAGACTTATGTATAATCGTTTGGTTATGAAGATTTAGATGTAAGTCTGATAGATTCCGATGAAGACCTAACTTTGGATATTCCAAATTCAAATAGTTTAATTTCTGATCTAAATAACACAATAAACAGTATTCAAAATCCTAAAAAAGAGACTGTACTAAATCATTCATCATTATATGATGATTTCATATATGTATCTTGATGAATGCGACAAAAGAACTGAAAATTTGGAAAATTTATATAATTGTTTCTTGACTATTTGTCCAACATCAACTATTAGTGAAAGAGTATTTTCCACTTCTAGCTTTATCAAAAGCAAACAAACAAATCGTCTTAAAACGAAACATTTTAATTGCATATTATTTCTAAAACATTATTTCAAAACTGAAAAATTGATTTTCTTTTTACATATTTAAAATTTAATATTAAAAAAACGTTTTTAATGCCAAACGTTTTAAACGTTCAAATTACTAACGTACCTAATTTTACCCAATTTACAAACTTAATGATCTCTATTCATTTGATATGAATATAGTTTTATAATATTAATTTTTAAGATATTATATTAACAAATATTAAAACCAATAAATAAAATGTTGAAATGAAATACAATAAAAAAAATATTTTTTTTTTTTCAAAGAATGTATTTTTTTATTTTTATTACTTTATATATTAAATTTCTGTTTTTTGTACATAATTAACAAAATATATAAGCTTTTTATTCAAATTAAAAAAAAAACCGAAAAAACCGGTTTTTTCTGCAAAAACCGAAACCGAAACCGGTTTTTTTTAAATTTTATTTTTCGAAGAAAACCGAAACCGGTTTTTTCAAAATGCCTGTTTTTTTAATACTCTAATCTACAAGAAGAACCATTTCATAATAAAGGAGAACACAAACTTTCCCAGTATTTTTTTTTACAAGCTGATTTTATGAAAAAGTTCTTAAATTAGTACGAATTAGTATGAATTTG
Source organism: Eustalomyia histrio (assembly GCA_949748255.1). Lineage (NCBI taxonomy): Eukaryota > Metazoa > Arthropoda > Insecta > Diptera > Anthomyiidae > Eustalomyia > Eustalomyia histrio. Next base: position 49,446,917 of record OX456527.1, read on the forward strand.
TTTTTTGTGTGTAAAAACCAAAAAATTTGATTGCTGCAACTGAACCATTCGATTGGCAACAAATTCGGTTGTCAGCACGAATCTGTTTTCTGGGTGTTGATGAAGCTCGTAGCTGACCATAAAATGCATTAATGTCGACTAGAGTCTAATAATTTTTTTTCCTGTATTCTGCACCATTATAAATATTAAAATATTTCTATTTAATAAGGAAAATGTGAATTATTGGAGCCTCCAACATATTTGTTGTATAACAAAATTTCATTTGAAACCATATATTTCAACCGAATCAGAAATATATTTGGTTGCGACAACCGTTGCTGCAAGGAATTCGGTTGACACAATTAATCTGTTTTCTCTTAGACTTAAGACACTATAAAAACAAACAATACACATACATATATATTAATATATTTCATAAAAATCAATATCATAATTTATTCATAAATAAAAATTTCATTTAAACAAAACATTAAAGTTGAATTGCAAATTAAAATTTAATTTCTTGGATAATCTGGATTTTTCTTAAAAATAAAAAATAAACTGAACAAAGAAGATGTCATAAAATTAATAAATTTATAATATTTAAACACGTAAGTAAGTATTGTTTTTAGCACCTTGACTGGTATAATGCAATACAGTCAGTCGTATTATCGTTTTGTAAATTTTTATTACAGTCTGAACATTAAAAAAAAAAAAAAAACCGAAGGTCTTTTACAAACTTGTACATATTTCAGCTGTTGTTTTGTGTAATTAACGAATAGAAGTTAATTTTGTTTAAAACCCGTAAAAAGTACACCTACATATTCTTAAAAAAATTTTAACAAAAAACAAAGCAACAACAACATTAATACTGATTTATGTTAATTGTTTTTTAAACAACGAATTACGAATATAGCTTCAATATGTATCATATTGTCTGAGGTTATATCGTATAAACAAATATGCAACTGCATATTTTCTATAACATTCAGTTTAAATGCATTTAATTTTTTATATTTTAATGACATTTAAAGCAATAAAGTGAAAAAATATTAAAAAATTTATTTGTTTTGTTTTTTTTTTTTTAATTGTTATTTCTCAAAAAATTTCGGCAATATGCCAAATTTAGTTAATATTTTATATATGTATATATTTCTTTTTTATTTTGAATATAAAGGGTGTCCCAAGAAGAACGCAATTTTTAAATCTGGCAACATTCGAAGTGTCATTGTTTGACATTTGAACAATTGTTATTGGAGCGCTACACGAATGAACAACGCATTCTCATTGTGAAATTGTTTTACCAAAATGGTGAAAGTTTTGCGGCTACAGTTCGCAAATTGCAATCAATTTGGGGTCACAATAATGCTCCAAAAGAGTCAACTGTAAAGAGATTAATGGATAAATTTGCCGAAACTGGGTCTGATAGTGATGTAAAGACAACAACGCGCCATCGACCAGGTCGATCGACCGAAAATGTCGCAGCTGTACGTGATGATGTCGCTCAAACTCCATCCACCTCAATTCGACACCGAGCTCAGCAAATTGGTGTCTCCAAATCCACTTTGCAGCGAATTTTGACAAAAGATTTGCATCTTCATGCATACAAAGTTCAATTGACTCAGGAACTGTAGCCAGCTGACCATGGACAGCGAAGGGAGTTCGTTAATTGGGTATTGGAGAGACAACATGAAAATGCTGATTTTGCCGATAAAATCATCTTCAGTGACGAGGCCCATTTTCATCTTGATGGCTTCGTCAATAGGCAGAATTGTCGCATTTGGGGTGAGGAAAATCCTCGAGTGACTCACGAGAAGCAAATGCATCCTCAACGTGTCACTGTGTGGTGTGGTTTTTGGGCTGGAGGAATCATTGGACCTTTTTTTTATGAAAATGAGGCAGGTCAAGCGCAAACAGTCAATGGTGTTCGGTATCGTGAAATGATAACCAGTTTTTTCTTGCCTAGAATTGAAGAAATGAATGTGGAGGGCATGTGGTTCCAACAAGACGGCGCCACATGTCATACAGCCAGAGAAACAATTCAATTTCTGCATCAGTCATTTCCCGGTCGTGTTATTTCGCGTTTTGGAGGTCAGAATTGGCCGCCTAGATCGTGCGATTTAACACCATTAGATTTTTTTCTTTGGGGTTTTTTGAAGTCGATGGTTTACGCTAATAAGCCGACGACGACTCAAGCCTTAAAAGAGGAAATTGGACGCTGCATTAATGAAATACCGCAGCATTCATGCAAAACGGTCATTGAAAATTTCATTAAAAGATCGCGTGCATGCCAGCAAAGCTGCGGCGGCCATCTGCACGATATATTGTTCCATACATAACCTCATTCTGTCTACTTTCCGATATAATAAAGTTTCACGATTTTTTTTTTTTAAATATCTGTGTTTTATTTAAAATTTAAAAATTGCGTTCTTCTTGGGACACCCTTTATATACTCGAATGCATATACATACATTTAGTTCATTTCAACTAAAAATGCTCCATCATTGTTTGACGTCGAATAAAATATGTACATTGACAGTCCATAAATAATATCCGGAAACTAACATCTTGTTTACAGCTTAAGTTAAGCATGTCAAACGACTTCCTAATTTTACAGAAATTATTTGATTTCCCTATCTCATTCTTATCTCAATTTGTAAAAAAAAACATACACTTTACCAAGTGTCAACTTATGGCTATCGATATTATATATATATTTAAGTTTATACTAAATGCATTTTTATTTATATATACTGTATTTCTTTGTTTTTCATTTTACGATTATTGAACTCATTATATATATTACTGAATTGATAATTTATATAGAAATAAAAAAGATTTTTGCATTTATGAATTGAAAGGAAAAAATAATACAATGATTCAATTTGTTTTCAAAAAATAAATAATACATATATGTACATATATAAAGTGCAGAAGATTATAAATTTCTATTATTTGATTTTGAAATGGGTACAAATTATTTAGGACATCATTGCGTATGAGTAATAATACATATTGTTTATGTTAACGATACGTATGAGTATTATATGTTACTTATACGCCCCGTATGTTTGGTTGAGTTTAATAGAAGTGCTGCCAACGGGTTTGGTAAAAAGAAATCGCCAATATTTATGTAATAAATTGTTGAAATATTAATTATTTTTCAAATGCTCAAAACTGCTCAAAAAATTGCAATTTCAATAATTTTGTGTCTAAAACATTTTTTTCTAAAAAAAAAATTTACAAATTCTCTGAAATATAGAAATATTTTTATGGAATAAATTCCAAAGATATTGTCATTCTGAACAAATTAAAATAAATTTTAAATTCTATGAATTTTTATGTTTTTTAACTTTTCATTTGGTATCAAAATTATCTATAGTTACTTTGCAAGTTCTATGAATAATCTTAAAACATGTTTTTGCCAGAGTTCCCAGGTTCGATTCCCTTCATGATCACGATATATTTAATAACGTTTAGAATATATGTTACATTTTTTTTAATAATATTTTTTTATTAAAATCTATTTTTATAAGCATTATTTTTCCCGTCCTTAGGTCCGAGCGCTTAGATAGTCACCTCTAAAGTAATAGGTCCATACATTACATTAAGGCTCATCGACTGTAAAATTTATCAATGAAGTAAGGAGTTAAGTAATGAATCGGCCTTGGCTATAGGTTACTTTATTTGATAATGTGTAATTTTGCTGGAAGCAATCGGTATTCTCAACTGAGAGAGTTTCTTCTAACTGTAATTTCAAATGCAAATCTATCTAGACAAAATTAAAAAAAAAAAACCAAAAACAAAAATGACCAGAATGACAACTAAACAGTATTTGGAAACGGCTTATGGTTTATACCAGGGGTGCCCATAAGTTCTTTATGGAAGAGCAAACACCAATACATTTAAAGAATATTTAATTTAGATTCTATATTTTTTTTAAAGAAAAAAATATTTCATATCATACTTTAAACAAAAACAAAATCTACATTGATGATCGCTGTCGTCAATGTTTACCAGCAAAGCATACGAAAGTGTTGTTGCTTTGCACTTGCGTGTATACAGTGAAGAACGACAAAAAAACCAATAAGACAAATATGTTTGTGTATTTCGTATTGCTAGTGCTGAGTGCTCTATTTGTGTATTAAAACACACAGCTAAGTGCTTTTACAAAAACAAATGAGCACCAAGCGCATAGGGCTAGGACACCCTTGGTTTATACTGATTGCACAAATGGTCGAATAATCATCTTTAGCGACGAGGTGCATTTTTGGATTAATGGCCGGATATGGGACGACGCCAACAAACGCGAGGTTCACCAGGTAGCAATGCATTCACAAAAAGTTACTGTTTCATGTGGATTTTATGCAGGCGGCTTAACTGATCCGTACTTCTTTGAAAACGACGTTAGCGAGGTTATCACCGTCAACGGTGAGCGCTACAGAAAGTTAATAAACGACTTCTTTTGGACCAAATTGAACGATATGAACGTAGACGACAGCAGGATGGCGCTGCGTGCCACACAGCGGACGCCACGATACAGCAGCTGCATGAACGATTTGAGGGTATGGTTATCTCTCGCAGAGGTGACGTGAATGGACCACCAAGACTTTCTTTTGAGTTTCCTGAAGTCGCAGGTTTACGCCAATAAGCCGCAAACGACCTATGCCCCTGAAGTCAATATAACCGAGGCCATGGCTCAAATTTATCCGGATCTGTGTGGCAAAGTCACTGAAAATTTGACTACTCGGATTCATGGCACCGTAAGAAACCACGGCAAACATTTGAAATACGACCATGCATGGGTCGTTCAAATAAAAAAAATTTTCGTTTATACCTCACAAATAGTTTGTTTTATTCTATGTAGTTCTTTATCAACACAAACTCTCAATGATTTTTAAAATTAAATTGTCCAAGAAGGGGAGAGTATTCCAAATTTCTGCATTACCTTTTGTACGAGTGCAAAGGAAACTTTTTCATTTATTGAAAGTAAAAAAAAAGAAATATTTATTAATTTTTAATTTTTTATTGCCGCCACCGGGTATCGAACTTGTGATCTCAAGATTGCTAGTCTAGCCCTCTACGGCAGAGCTATTCTTTGACATGAATGATTAATGGGGTTTTAAAACACCACATCGATATTGCGAGATTTTGTGTTATCTTTAAATAAATACGTGCAAAAAATGCAATTTTACATTATTTTTATTTAATTTTAAAATTCTGGTAGCTCTAGATTTTCTAAAACTTCGGGTTCTGATTTTAGCCTGGCTAAAAATATTAATTTGTTTTTTTTTTTTTTTTTTTGTAAGACGTATATATACAAAAAAAAAATCTTAAAAAATATATTGAATTTAAACATATTAAATATAAATTAAAAAAAGAAAAGATTTCTCCCGAACGGTTTCAAATCTGCGGGCATCTGTTTGGAAATAAAATAAAGTGATTTGGATCACTTCTTAGCATCACTTTTAGAGTAATAATGCTTTAGAAGCAATAATTAAGTTATATTTTAGATGGTGTTCACAATTCCTTTTTAAAAGTAAATAAAGAAAAACACACAAAATATTGGAAGCAATAAAAGAAGCTATATTTTTATGTTGTACTGCACTAGTTCTATAAAAAGGGTTCTATATAAAGGCTGATCTAAAATCTTATTTAAATTTTAACTAACAATAAGTTCTTATTGCAACCTATCTGCCATTCTATAAAAACATACCCTGTGGTAAGCTGACCTGTCAGAGCACACATCACATGAGTGGTACAGGGACCGGTTTTTCTATATGAAAGGGACCGGTCACTTTGACATGGGCTTTTTCTAGGATGGAGTGAATTATGATATTTGACATATGACAGGTCTGACGCAGAAGAACTAACACAAAAGATTTTGTAACAAGACTAACACAAAAAACGCTAGTCAAAGAATTGATGCTAAAGAGCACACCTACACCTTAAAAAGTTTGTAAGTTAAAGTAACTAAAAATATCATTTAAAAAGTTTGTAAGTTAAAATAACTAAAAATATCATTTAAAAGAAATGATATTTCATTTAAAAACCGGTCTACTTAATTTTCATTTAAATTAAATGCCATTTGTTATTTATTTTTAAATGTTGATTAATCAACTGTGCATGTATGTGTGTTTATGAAGTTCTTGTAATATGTATTGAAAAATTTTGTATATATACAACCAATTTAAATAGAAAACAAATTGAAATTTTTTGAATATTTTTGAAACAGACAGCAAACAAAATTTAAATTTGTAATAAATTTTTATTAAATTTCAAACAAATGAAAAAATCAAAAATTATTTCGAATAAATGTATAAAAAAGTTAATGTAGATATTTCTTTGAAAAATAAATGTATGTTCCTTTATTTTTAAATGGAACGGAAAACTTTTTTATTAAACTACAAACAGTTAACTACATAATATTCTGGGTGTAGGGATCTGTCTAAAAATAGATTTTCACTCAAAGAAGTACAATTTGAAAAAATCTACTAGATGACGATTACATAAGACAAACGCTGTGCCGTGTAAGCTGTTGTTGTCCATGCACTTATACAATTATATTAAAAATTTAAATTAAAAAAATCAATCTAAATTAAAAATTAAACAAAAGCTCAATATAAATTAATAAAAAAAAAATCATAGCAGGTACTGCGAATATAATCTGAGCCGATTGATATAATCCGGTTCCGTTTTACAGGTTGGTTGAAAAGTTCCTGCGCTCACCAAGAGATGGCACTGCTAGATCCAAACTTTTTTTTCTCAAGTTGGTATAACTGTCCTGAGAACACATGCAAAGTTGCAAGTCATTCTGTCAATTTTTTCTTTGTTTACAAGCCATTTGAAGTTGACGTGTCATTGATTTTTTTTAATATGGAAAAAATTTAATATCGTACAGTCATTAGATTCTTTGTTTTGAAGGGTTTAAAAGCAAAGGAAATTTATGAACAATTGTTAGAAGTGTATAAGGAGTCCTCACCTTCAAAACGCACCGTTAAATTTTGGGCTGGTGAATTTAAACGTGGTCGTACCAGCCTTAAAGACGATCCACGCGAAGGACGACCAAAAACTGCAACCACAGCAGAAATCATTGAACAGGTACATTATATGGTTAGTGAAGATCCAAGTTTGACTAAGCGTGAAATTGCTAATCCCATAGGCAACTCAGACGAACGAGTACTCAATATTTTACATGAATAATTACGTATGAAAAAACTGTTTGGAAAGTTAGTGCCGCACCATTAACAATTCAACAAAAACTGGATTGAAAACAAATTTCTCAGCGTAATTTGGAGCGTTTTAAGCCGAATAAAACCGACTTCTTGCGTCGTTTTAAAACTATGGATGAGACTTGGATCTACCACCATGATCCTAAATTGAAACAAGAACGTTTACAGTGGACTGAAGCTGTTTGTTCAGCTCCAAAGCAGGTGAAGTCACAACGATCAGCAAAGAAGGTTATGGCATCAGTTTTTTGGGATGCAAAAGGAATTTTGTGGATTGATTATCTTCAGAAAGGTAAAACAATCAACTCTGAATATTATTGCAGCCTTTGGGATCAGCTGGATGAAAAAATTCGTAAGAAAAGACCTGGTTTAAAGAAGAAAAAAAATCATTTTTCATCAAGACAATGCACCTGCTCACAAAAGTGTTTTGACGATGGCTAAATTCAAAGAATTAAAGTACGAAGTGCTTGAACATCCACCGTATTCACCAGATTTGGCTCCCAGTGACTACAATCTCTTCAGAAATCTCAAACAATTCCTTCGTGAAAAGCATTTTTCGTCGAGTGAAGAGGCCATAGCAGCCGTAGACAATTATTTTGCAGAGCTTCCGGAAAACCATTATAAGGATGGGATAAAATGATTGGAAGATCATTGGAACAAGTGTATTAAGCTTCTTGGAGATAATATTGAATAAAAAAATATATTTCGTAACAAAAACAGTATTCTTTCATTTCGAGCGCCAGGAACTTTTCAACCAACCTGTAGTTGCTCCCAAAATAGAAAAATGTGTTTTTCTTTTCTCAGTCTTGGATATTTTTCATATATTTTAAATTCATTTTTAACGAAGTCATCAATCGAAGCGATGACATTTACATATCTTACGTCATGAGCAGAAAGAATCCTTTTTTATATTTTTGAACCCGAACCTATAAACAGCGAACCTGAACCCATTTGGGTTCGGGTTCACTTTCAGTTCCTGATTGCGATATAACAGATATTTTTGTATAACGATGGGCCTGACAATAATACATCATTCGTTGTACCGAGCTTCGACGTAATATTGAAAAAAAAATTAAATTAAAAATAATATATCAACGATGGGCAAATGTGACGTTGTTTTTCCAAAACTTTTTTCAAATTTAAAACTCAACTTAAAGTAAGAATAATGTGTATTTAAATTTTGACATTTTAGTTCATCACAGACGTTTCCGTTAACTTATTTGAACTTTTCTTATAGTTTTTTTCAAATCGGTCTTCTGCTCACCGGTCCCAGGCACCTTCTTTCGCTCCGATTTCATCAGATTTCACCGGCCTCAGTGCAGGTCACATGATAAGCATTGTAACACCGATCCTGTTTATACCAATCACGGGACAGATGCTCAAACTTCAACTGATCCATTTTTTTTTTTTTTGCTACAGGATATTTATACTTGTACTTGTTGTCGACAAAAAATATAAATAATATGTTATAATTTCAAATAGATTTTATTACAAATAGAGGAAAAGTAGCCCACAAGTCGTCGCGAATGCATATTTATAATGTATTTAAATTGACAAAAACCGCATAAGTTAATAATAAATAAGTTGTCCTAGGTTGTTTATTAATTTTTAAAAATGCCAATAACAATAAAAACACTATTATTAAAAAAACCATAAAAATAATGATGATATAAAATAGTTAAGTTTATTATTTAATTTTTTTTTTTCTGCTCATGACATCTATAATATTCTTATTTTACAATCTAGAAAATATATGTGAAATATGTATAAAAAATAAAATAGTAGACAATTACCACATGTGTATTTGAATTCATTACCAGAATTCATATTTTTTTTTAAATAATAATAACAAAAAAAATAAACTGAAATGCATTTAACTACAGAGATACATTTATAGCACCCCTTGAATACAGCGATACAGAATTAAGCGCTTGGCATGTTATGAGTCGAATACATGTCATAAACATGCAACTAAAAATCTTTTATTACAGTTAGACAGACGTCGCAACAAGGTTTTCCATTACCATAAAATATTATTATATGAACAAATTTTCATTTAATGTTGTTTATTTTTATTTGGTGTGGTATGAAAAATTGTAATATTATTTAAATATAGGATTGTCGCCTCTTTGTTAATTAATCATAATAAAGCGCATTTATTACACTAGTTTACACCAATTTCTTACACTTACTTTAATATATTTCAAACTAGTTTTTCTCAGCTAAATTAGAAAATTATATATTTTTATAATTTATCAGGTTCGAGATCATAATTAAATGTTTCTAAAGGAATTTTTTAAATGGAAAGAATTGTGAGGATCAGCTTTATAGGCTTTTTACACTGAACAACATCTTTGTGAAACGCGTGGAAGATGTTGAAAACGTGAAACATGTATTTACATTGGCAACATCTTTCATCTTTCATTTGTCTTTATACAGCTGACAAATAAATAAAAAAAAGACGCATATTTTTTGTTAAAAATAAAAAATGGATTTAGAGAAAACATTAATCATTAGAGTAGTTGTTGCTTTGTAAGAACAAACCCGAATTTTAATGCAGTACATTGAAAGGTCATTCTGGAAGAAGATGATGATGAAGAAGAATTTTTGGTAGACATAAAAATGAAATTCTTACATGTGCCGCTCATTTTCCTTTGTTGAATAATTTTTTTTTTTTTTGTTTATTTTCTGCAATGTCAGTTTGCTAGTGAGATGGCACAAAGAAAATCGATTTTTTGTAATTTTTTTAGTGATGAGACTTAAAATAACGAAAGATGTAAGATGGAACAAAATGAGAAAGTATCATCTTTTGTAGATGTAGAAAGATGTATAATTTTTGGCCTGTATAATTCTTATGGGAAGATGTTAACATCTTTGCAAATTGGTGAAAGATGTAGCTCAGTAGGAAAAGGCTATTAGAGGAAGTGCACACTTTCGACCTCAGCAACCAGGTCATCGTCATCCTACTTATAAACCACCAAACCCACAAACACCTCATAGTTTGAACAGGCGCTGATCCTCACAATTTTTTTCCATTTAAAATATTAGTGTTTACAATTCTTTAGTAACATTTAATTATGATCTTGAATCTGATAAATTCTAAAAATATATAATTAAAACATAGAGATCGAATAATACATACAAAATTTAAAATAGAAAATTGTATTTAAAAATTGCTATGATGTGGCAAAAACTTTCTGATGTGAGATTTTTTTTAATTGATGTCAACTTTTTTGGCCAAAAAAAATTATTAGAAAAATAGGGACCATTTCAGATTTTTTTCCGAAATATGTTTGCTTGATTCCAGAGGAATTATATTCATAGAAAACAGCACATAAACTTATACGTTGTTTATGACTCAACATATTTATCAACTGAGTTTTTTTTTAAAGAAATTAGCGGATCATGACTTACATTGTTAATGTTTCCACACACTTTAAAGCCTGGGTAATCTATTCAAGGCAGATTTTTAAGTTTTTATGAAACAAAAAAATAATACAACACAACATCGGATACTTATGGCTAATACCTGCTTAAGTCTCCGTACACTCAAAAAAAAAGACATGAGCTAAAATGTAATTTAAAATTTCCTTCAAAATAGTTTATAAATTGTCCTTAATTTAAGTAAAATTTTTTTAAAACTTAGAAAAATTTTCTTAAAAAGAATAAAAATTCCTAAGTTTGAGGAAAAACGAAATAGTTTATATACTCAGAAATAGTTCACATTTTTCCTAAGTAATATTACTTAATTTTAGAAAAAAAAAACAAGTTAATTAAATAAAAATTTATTAATTTTAAGAAAAAAACATCTTAGTTTTAAGAAAATTGCATACTCAAATGTAATAAAATTAAGTTTAGTTAAAAAAAATAGGACATAACTTACTCCCATTTAGTTCAAAAAATGTGTCTAACTTAAATCGAGAAAGTACTTGAACTTAATGTGTGTACATTTTTTGTTGGCGAGTCGTAAAATTAACTAAATTTTAAAAAGCCATTTCTAAATTCAGTGTTTAGTAAGTATAGCACTTTCTAATTTTGAAGAATTGTTTTCTTAAAATTAGTTCAGACAATTAAGAACAAAAAATTAATAAATTTTTTCCTATGTAATAATAAAAATTTACTTGATTTTAGAAACTGATGAACTATTTCTAAGGAAAATTTTTAATGCAACTTAGTTCAGCTAAATTTTAAAAATTTTAATAAAATATTATTTTTTTCAAGTAAAAATTTTATAATTTTTAAAAAATAATAAAATTTGGTATTGATTTTTTTTTTTTTGTTGGAAAACGTTAAAATTATTTTTAATATTTTATTGCAAAAAAAAAACTATCAATTAAAAACAAACCAGTTAGTTTTTCTAATTTTCAAGAAAAAACATTTTTTAATTAAAAGAAATTTAAAGTAAACATTTAAAAAAACTATCGTGCATGATTGTAATTTTTGGTTCGTGATCGTGCGTGAGTCAAAAATCACTCATATGCCCATCTCTAATCTTAACAGACTTAAATATTGAACTTAAAGTAGCTTAAAATATATTTTAAAATTTTGCTAGCAAAGGGTAAAAAATTTCGAATTTGCGCTTTTATGTAATAAATTTGTTTGTTGACTACAATACAAAATATCGCAGGCACATTTTATACATTACGGCATAATGGCTTTTATATAATAGACGTATCGCTTATTAAACTTTATATTTATCGAACTATTAAAAATAAAAAAGTTTAATTTTGTATATGTCAAATAAAGTTTAAGCTAAAAATCCCATAAAATAAACTTATGACATTTCCATTATTCAATAATAACAAGAAATGTAACTGTGATATTTTGTATTTTTGCAACAATTTCCTTAAATTAGTTAATTTAAGAAGACAAAGGACCCCCAGTGTTCCTTAGCCATAGATACAGTGTGTCACTTAGGGCGTTCCTTTTTGTAGTTCTGTCAAGCAGAACCATTAATTAACTACGAAAAGGATCTGACTTTGTCACAATTTATTACGTTTCAGGATATCCTGCAGTACATTTTTAATTCGTTTACCTTTTGCAAATGAAATTCAATTTATATTTTAAATAAATGAGTTTAGTATAATTCAAATTAATTTAAAGAGAAAAATGTATAGCAAAAAGCTTGTTAAGAGCAGTTTCCTCACAAAGCGGAAGTCCTCCGAAAGTGGGAAAATACTTACACAATGAGTGCAAAGTACTTTAAAATATATGGTTAAATATATTACCTTTACCATAGATGCAGAATAAAAATAATTTTCACTTAAAAGAAGTGCTATTTAACTTGTTGTCAGAAAATATTTTCTTATTTCTAGGGAGTTTAGTCCTAGTACTTAGTAAAAAAAATATCTAATGAACTAAAATAAAATAAAATTTTTCCTTAAAACCAAGGAAACATTTCCTAACTCACAGTACAATTTTAGATAATGTAAGAACTAATAGGAGGAAATTTTGCTGTTTTCTAATAAAAATTTACTTCCCAGTAGTAAAATTTTTCTATAATTTAGAAATTTTAAATAAAATTTGTTTCTTAATTTCAAGGAAAATTTTATTTATATTGGTAAAAAATGTCTTTGGCGCCGTTTTCATTTCAATTTTTCCTCTAAATAAGTTAATTTTTTTAAATTCTAGTTCATTTTTTTTGAGTGTAACAATATGTTTTTTATTCTTCTGTAAGATGTCGTCCTTTTAAGAATTTTACATTAAATTTTGACATAAAGTTATTATTGCAGTTTTGGCCCTCCTGAAAAACATATTTAGTCACATGCATACGCCGTTGTTCCTAAAAACCTCAGATACTATGGAAAATATATTAAATGCATTTAATTAATTGAAGTAAAAAAATACAGTAGCAATAACTAAAACCTGGAAAAGTTGTTTAAAAAAATATCACTTTCACTTTTCAAGTGCAATTATTTGATTGAAAAATTTTGAAAAGTTCAGGGTCAGCATATTCATTTAACCATCCAATCGGCAAGCGCGCCTCAAAAAGATGTTCAGAAAATTAACCACATATGCTGCAAACGAGTTCCTTATAATTAAAAAAAAAAAAAATTTTGTTTACAGTGCATGGTTTAGAAACGAAAAATAGTGTTTTAATTAGAATTTCGTAAAATTTAAAAAATGCACATTTTGTAATTAACACAATTTTCAAAAATCTTAAAAAAATATTCAAGTTGACTAAAAATCACTGATAATGAACACAAAGTAAGATTAAAATTTTATCTTTGAAAATTAGTTATTTCTATGGTCCAAGAACATATGGGATGTAGGATACATTTAAAGGACATGATTGTAACTTTGAATAATATATATTAAATAAAAGGTGCGTTTTCGCACAATTTTGCATATTCCGAAAAACTTAATTCGTCATATCTTGTTAGGCAAAGGCACACAAAATTTAATTTTAGTTTTGTATTTATATATTGGCAAGAGGAGGATCTTTTTGATGCATTAGCTTACGAGATTCATTCTAAACATATTTTGATCAATATCGCTTTAAGTAACGAAAAAAATGTTTGTAGAAGAACTTATTGTTTATTATTCGTGCCAAACACATTACATACGACTTTCATACCACATCAATTCTTCTTCATAACTTAAATATCAAACAAAAAAGTTTGGCCGAAGGTCATCAAATCTTTAAAAATGGTAATTTTGAGCTCGAAGACAAGGAACGATCCGGTCAACTCAAAAAGTTTAAAGAAAAAAATTTTAATCAATGCCAAACACTTCAGGAGTTGTCAGAGTCATTGGGAGTGGATGAGTCGGCATTCAGCAAACGGCTAAAATACATGGAATAGCAAGGAAATTGGGTGACATACGAGTTTAAGCCGCCCGACCTCGAAATGCAATTTTTCGCTTTTTGCATCACATTGTGACTGGCGATAAAAAATGGATCCATTACGATCCCGGCCAGCTATCAACATCCTTCGCCAAGTCCAATGTTCATGGTATTAAGCTTATGTTCTGTATTTGGTAGGACGTGATATACTGCGAGGTGCTCTAACCGAATCAAACGATCACGGGGGGGGGGGGGAACGCTATCGGACTCAACTCATGAATTTGAGCGCTCTGTAGCAAAAATGGCCGCAATACGAAGAAAGCCACGAGAACGTAATTTTGAAGCATGACAACGCTCGGCTACATGTTGCAAGACCGTAAAAAACCAACTTGGAGACGCTAAAATAGGAAGTTCTACTCCACCCGCCGTATTCTCCAGATATCGCTCCTTCAACTATTACTTTTACCGGTCGATGACACATGGCCTCTCCCAGCAGAAGTTTACTTAATATGAACAACGCAAAAAGTGAGTCGATGATTTGATTGCCTCAAAACACGAATATTCCTTCCGAGCTGTTGTCAACAAATTTACACAAAGATGGAAAAAGTTGTGGCCAGCGGTTTTTGTAACCATTGTTGCACAGAACACTGAAATGAAGTGCAGTGTTGCTAAAACATTTTGGAAACAAATGTGACAAATGAGTGATTATATGAGTCCGCCCATTTCGTATTGTCTTAAAAAGTTTTCCAAATCTTTTAAATTTTTGTTTGGATTTTTACAGCCGCTCAAACATTTTTTTTAAAGCTGTTTTAAAGTACACAAAGAAAACAGACAACCGAATTTTTTGCATTCGCATCAAGCGAATTTTTTGGTATTTCTTAGTCAACTGAAGTATAGTATTCCAACAGAAAATCTATTGTAATAACCGAATTTCTGTCAACACAAACAAATATATCGGTGGCTGCAACCGAACCATTCAATTGACAAGAAACTCGGTTATCACAATGAATCTGTTTTCTATTTTGTTTAAAAAAACCGAAAAAACGGTTTACCTTTTTTTCAAAAATTGGAATCAGTTTTTTAAAAATAATAATTTTTCGAATAAATTGAAACCCGGAATTTTGAATACTAAAGGGTAGTTAAATTTTAAGGCCGGATGTTGAATGTGAACCACACCTTAACGTCAAGTTTTTTTTGCATTTCATTTGACATTTCTCAATTTTAGACTAACTAAATTTGAACCATGGAAAGGTACACAATCGAGCAACGCGTTAAAGTTATTCGGGCTTATTATGAAAATGGGCGTTCAAATCAAAATGCATATCGTGCACTTCGTGATTTTTTCGGTCAATTTAATCGTCCAAATGTGCGTACAATCGAAAAAATCGTGCAAAAATTTGAACGAACCGGGTCTGTAGGAGATGTGAAAACACCAGTGCATGCTCGTACAGCTCGTACTGCAGAAAATATTGCTGCTGTTCGCGATAGTGTGGCTGAAGAGCCGTCCACCTCAACTCGTCGTCGTGCCCAACAATTGCACCTCTCACGCTTACCAGGTGCAATGGACTCAAGAACTAAAGCCTCTTGAACATTCCAAACGTCGTCAATGGTCAGAATGGTGGCAAGAAATGGCAACAGTGGATGATCAATTTTCGAAGAAAATCATCTTCAGTAATGAGGCACATTTTCACCTCAGTGGATTCGTCAATAAGCAGAGCTGTCGCATTTGGGCGAATGATAATCCAAGAGTGATTGTCGAAAAACCAATGCACCCACCAAGACTGACTGTTTGGTGCGGTTTATGGGCTGGCGGTATCATCATGTCGTATTTTTTTCAAAATGAGGCCGGTCAGGCAGTTACTGTGAATGGTGTTCGCTATCGTGAGATGATAACGAACTTTTTATGGTCCAAATTGGAAGATATGGCTGTGCACGATATGTGGTTTCAACAGGATGGTGCCACTTGCCACACAGCTAATGAAACAATGGCTCTTTTGCGCGACAAATTCAATGGCAGTGTTATCACACGTGGTGGCGATGTCAATTGGCCGCCAAGATTATGTGATTTGACACCGTTGGATTTCTTTCTTTGGGGTTGTTTGAAAGAAAAGGTGTACGTCGATAAGCCAGCAACAATTCAAGAGCTAAATGATGAGATAATTCGGCATAATAACGGCATAGAACCTCAATTATGCCTCAGCGTCATTGAAACTTTGGACCATCGGTTGAAGGTGTGCCGCCGAGGTCGCGGCGGCCATTTGGCCGATATTTTGTTCCATACATAATTGAACCCTACCATATTATCGCCCCGGTAGGATAGTTGGTAGCGTGCTAGCTTATTAGTGCGGGGGTCGTGGGTTCAATTTCCACCAGAGGCTCTGGTCTGTTTTCGCTACAACGAGCCAGACGCCTTTGTTGCTAGTGCTCGGTTAGGGTATTAAGATATAATTTGTAACTGAATTTGTAAAATAAAATAAAAAGAAATGACAATAACTTCCTAAATAATTTGTGTTTTATTCAAAATCAACATCGGCCCTTAAAATTTAACCACCCTTTATAACTATAAGTAAAATAAAATTACAAACAGAAAATTGGAGGTCGCATTGTGGTCGCCTTTAAAACAATGCGAAAAATGCTTTGTAAAATGTTGGAAATTGTAGAAAATTGTCCTAAGCGACGAAGCTCATTTTTGGCTTAATGGGTACGTCAACAAACAGAATTGTCAAATTTGGTGTGAAGTGCACCCAGAGGCAGTTGAAGCTGCCAATGCAGCCTGAAAGAACAATGAAAATCGCAAAGTTACAGTCAATGGAGCAAGGTACCATGCGATGATTACCCGTTTTTTTTTCCAAAATGGGAGAATTGACCTTGGTTGGCATGTGACTTCAACAAAATGGTGCCACATGGCACGCGATACCATAAACCTATTTAGAGGCGAGTTCGGTAAGCAATTAATCTCACATTTTAAAGCAGTCCATTGGCTGCCAAGATCATGCGATTTGAACCCACTATATTTTATATTTTGTAGAAATACGTAAAGTCTCTCGTGTACAGGGACAAGCCAGCCACAATTCCAGCCCTAGAAGATAACATTACAGCTGCCATAGGTGAAATACTGGACGAAATACTGGAAAAAGCATTTGAAAATCGGAGCAACATTTACATAAAATAATCTTTTAAAAGTAAATGGCAGGCATTCATTTAACGCCCCAATTAAATATTTCATACACTTTTGCAAATTTTTTATGTTTATTTTTTTTAACTTTCAAAGCCCAAATGGTTAAAAAATCTTCCTTTAAAACTGATGGTATGTATACTTTCAGTTTTAGTTAGAACCTTGAGGATTTATTTTTTTCTTTAATATCTTAAAAAGTGGTTAATTTTTTGCTGGGATATTTCAACTTAACTTTAAATAGTAAATAACAAGAGTATCGATACTGAAAGGTTTTATAACTGTGAAGTGATAAAAACTGTCATGTATTATCATTTATTATTTTTTAATTAGCAAAAAGTACTTATTTATCGCTTCACAGCTTCGCAAATCATTCCGAATCGGTGGCAATGGTTAGCAATTCATAAATTGAAATATTTATGAAATATTTAGAATTTAATTATTCTATTTAAAAAATAAAAAATAATGCATTAACAAAGTAATAAAATTCATTACTTACTTCTTGACCGATTTGTCCCATATCTTCGTAGCAATCAACCAGAGAGTACATCTGATGAAAAATCCAGTTTCTTTAGCAGCACAACAAGAAAATAAAAACGAAACTCAAACAGAAAACAACAACTGATTTAATTGTTTATGAGGTTGATTTGATATGATGTTCAAAAATAAAAAACACGTTTTAAACTCCAAAAACAAATAAAATCGGTTTAAAGTGTTAAACACACACACTCACACAAAACGGTAGTAAGTGCAGTTTTTTTTTATAATGTTGATGTAATGTTGTTACTGCTTCAAGTATATGTTGTTAACAACGCTGCTTGGTTGTTGGTTGGTGTTTATTGGTCACTGGTAAAGAATATAAACAGATTTAAAGGTTTTGCGATGTAAAACCAAAACTGGGACGTTGTAGATTTTAATGCAAACAAATATAAACAATTTCAAGATTTTCTCTTTTTTTTTCTGCTGTAGAGATTTTCTTTTGTTTTCAGTTTTAAAAGGTTGTGTGGTGTTTTGTTGTATTTTTTTTTTTTTTTTGTTAATAACGGTGGGGGTGTTGGTAAAATAAATAAAAAATTTCACTTTAAGCCAATATTTATGCTTTTTGTATTACAACAATGTAATGTTTGAATTTTTATTTTTTTTTTATTTATGCCAAACAAATAGTTTGTTGTTTTTTTTTTTTTTTTGTTTAAACCGGTTTAAAGTGTTTTGTTTTCCAGTTTGTTTTTGGTTGTTTTGTTTTGTTTTGGTTGTTTAATTTAAGTGTTTGTAGCTTAAATTACAACTCTAAAGCTTCGTTGTTGTTTTTGTTGCTAGTTACTTGTTAGCTGTCAGCGTCACTCTTCGTTAAAAAATACAACCTTGGCGACCGTGAGTCCCGTGTGTGTTGTGCACGTATCAGAAGTAAACACAAAAAAAAAAATATCAAAAATAAACTTTTATTCGTTTCGTATGCCTGGGGGAATAAAATGTCAACGTTTGTTGTAACTGTTGTTGTTCTTATTATTATTATTATTATTATTTTTCTACTATCCAGCTTCTTTTTCTTCACCTCTTTTTCTTTTCTAAATTGTTGTTGTCGTTTTTGTTAAAATAATAGTTTTTCTTATCTATTTTTTTAGTTTGCAATGTGGTTGTTGACAATGATGATGGTTCGTGATTCAAACGTTTAAATTTATAAATTTCACGTTTTATTTTTGTAAATCTATTATAGTGATAATTTAACAAAAACTGTTTCTTGCTATTTTTATAGTTTTTATTCTTTGGACTTGTAATCATTTGTAATTTACCACAGCTTATTCAAAATAAGAAACCAAAAAAACTCTGTTTGTTTTTCTTTGAGCAGAGTTTATATATTAAAAAGAAGTTTATTTGAAATTTTGTTACCAAAATTTATAGCTTTAAGTTGTGTTTTTGTTATTCACTGTTACCAAAGCTTTGGAAAACGGTTGCTGCAAAGAAAATAAAAAGATAATTTTTAATTTTTAGCTTTTTGTAAACAAGATTTTCTTAAAGTATGTTATCTTTTTAACTACAGTTAAAAGATATGATATTTCATTTAAAACCCGGTCTAGTTACTTTTCATTTAAATCAAATGGTTTTTGTTATTTATTTTTTAATGTTGTCAAAACATCTAATACATCAGTAAAAATAAAACAAATGATTAATCAGTTAAAAATAAATGTTGAAATTTTGCCTACCAATTCTGTGAAAATATACTGATTATTTATTCATTTATTTAAAATTGTTTCCGTTTTTTGTATTTTTCTTTGTTCTTTAAATTACAAAATGTATACCCACACAGTCTATAGACATAACTTGTGCGAATGACCATATGTGTGTGGATTTATAAAGTTTTTATAATTTTAATAGAAATAATTTTGTATATTAACAATTTAAATAAAAAACAAATTGCAAATTTTATATTTTGATTTTGAAACAGTTGCTGTAATAACTATAACGAAAAACAACACAAATTTCCGTTTTGTGGGTAAATTTTTATTAAATTTCAAACAAATGAAAAAAAATAAAAAATAAATGAAACTCAAAAAAAAATCGGTAAATGACAGTAAATCATTTTGAAAAAAATGTTTAAAAAAAATTAAAATAAATATTTCTTTGAAAAGTAGATTTATGATATTTTATTTTTAACTAAACTGAAAACTTTTTTAGTAAACTACATACTATTCAGCTTGCCCTGGAATGTAGAATAACCGGGCAGAGGCTCATGATATGCTCCTCCGTCTCCCTATCCGTCGGTACCCCACAAAATCTGCAATTATACTCTTAAACTCCAGTTCTACAGTGACCCGACAGTAACCCGTATGATCTGCAGGTCACGGTATTCCTCCAAACCCCCTCAGCCCAGCATTCAAAAACTGGATTGGCACACGAATCTCTAATTCCCATTCACCAGGCAACTGACTCTCCATTTTACCCAGTTCTGCCTCGATGTAGACGAACCCAACAGATGGGTGTTATCTTGTTGGTACAAAACTATTTGGACGCCAGAATTTCCAACTGGGAAATGTTGTTGCCAAAGGAAAGTTTATACAACTCCTCTACACCCAGCTCTCGAGAGAAAACCGCAGTCCCGACAACAAGTATTTTTTGAAGTAGAATTGGCGTAGCAACTGCTGTATAAATCTAATGCGTGAAATAAGGTAACATTCCCAAAGTGTTGTCAGACACTTTCCTGTATACATACACTCAAAATAATTTGTAGTTTATATTATAATATATAAAAAAATTATCATTTATTTTTAAAAGTTTAAAGACTTTTCATTTATTTTAACTGTGAACAAACTAAACACAAATGCTTAAAAACACATAATATTTTCTTTATCAACTACAAAATCCGTAAAAAGTAATGATTTTTTATTATTTCATTTTTTTTAACTGTCATCAAATTAACTACAAAAAAACGACTTTTCATTTATTTTGTTTATTTAAACTATCACCCCTTAACTATTAAAAATTAAAACATTTGTTTTTTGAAAACATTTTAAAGGAAAATATCAAATGTAATAGAAAATCCGCATTTATATGTAATTTATTTTTAAAATACCGTAAAAATATTTTGAGTGTAGAGCACTTTTGAGATCTTTTTAACCATCTTCTGAACATTGAGTTGCCATGATAATGTATGTTCCAATATTTTCCCCATGTACTTTGTATGATGTTTTAGAATAAGGTTCATACCTTCCAATCTACACTCAAAAAAACAGCAAATTTGTTTAATAGATTTTCGGCCAACGTAAAGTTTCATAGTAATTATGAAACATTTCATTAAACACAAAAAATATTTTAGAATATTTATGAAATTTTGTGTTTATTAATGAAGTTAAGATTTAATAAGTGAGGTACTCAGAAAGAGAGAAAATTTTTTGGTCATTTTAATTTCTGGTATTTGTGAATTGTTTTATAAATATTTATAAAATTGTAACATTGGATGAAATTTAAAGAAGCTTTTCTCTGGGTGAATTTATTGTATCATGCCATCTCTATTTAAGTACATGTCACTCTTTCATTGCGAATGGACCTTAAATGTTTATTTATGTAGAAAGACAGTAAAATCACATGTAAGTGACGGATAGTTTTTATGGATTTAAATTTTAATGTAAATCTATCTCTCAATAGAGACCTCCGGGCACCTCGTCGTTGAATGCCTTTAGGGGGTTTCACTGTATATTTTTAATTGTAATTGTTAAACAAGTAATCGTATAACTTAAAAAATGACAATAACCACTAACAGTTTCAACAATAATACGTGCCTTTTCAATTATCTTTGATATTTTTGAATACAGACAGTCAGACGAACAATACAAAGTAGCAATATCTGACGACGACTGACAGTTAATGCTTGAATGCATGAATGCATTAACAATCATAAATGTATGATAATAATACCAAGAAAAAAAGAATTAAATAAAAACAATAGTAATAGATACATTGCAAAGGGTGGTTAAATTTTAAGGGCCGATGTTGAATGTGAACAACGTCTAAACGTCAAGTTTTTTCTGCATTGCATTTGACATTTCTCAATTTCAGACTTACTCAATTTGAAGCATGGAAAGATACACAATCGAGCAACGCGTTAAAGTTATTCAGGCTTATTATGAAAATTTTATTTTATTTAAGTTCATTAGATAATTTTTTTTACTAAAAACTAGGACTTAACTCCCTAAAAATAAGAAAATATTTTCTAACAATAAGTTAAATGAAAATTATCCTTATCCTGCTTCTATGGTAAAGGTAATATATTTTACTTAATATTTTAAAGTACTTTTCACTCGTTGTGTAAGTATTTTCCCCCTTTCGGAGGACTCCCGCTTTGTGAGGATACTGCTCTTAACAAGCTTTTTGCTATCACTTTGTCTTAAAACTAAATTGAATTATACTAATTTCATGTATTTAAAATTTAAATTAAATTTCATTAGCAAAAAGGTAAACAAATTAAATAAATGTACTGCAGGATATCCTGAAACGTAGTTAACTAAGGGTTCCCCTTGAGAGAACTACAAAAAGGGACGTCCTAAGTGACACACATCTATGGCTAAGGAACACTGGGGGTCCTTTGTCTTCCTAAATTAACTTATTTATTGGAAAATGGAAAAGTCATAAGTTTATTTTATGGGATTTTTAGCTTAAACTTTATTTGACATATACAAAATTAAACTTTTTTATTTTTAATAGTTCGATAAATATAAAGTTTAATAGGCGATACGTCTATTATATAAAAGCCATTATGCCGTAATGTATAAAATGTGCCTGCGATATTTTGTATTGTAGTCAACAAACAAATTTATTACATAAAAGCGCAAATTCAAATTTTTTTACCCTTTGCTAACAAAATTTTAAAATATATTTTAAGCTATTTTAAGTTCAATATTTAAGACTGTTAAGATTCGAGATGGGCACGTGAGAGATTTTTGACTCACGCACGATCACGAACCAAAAACTACAATCATGCACGATAGTTTTTTTAAATGGTTACTTTAATTTCTTTTATTTAATAATATTTTTTCTTGAAAATTAGGAAAACTAACTGGTTTGTTTTTAATTGATAGTTTTTTTGGAATAGAATATAAAAAATAATTAAAAAGTTTTCCAACAAAAAAAAATCTATATCAAACTTTATTATTTTTTAAAAATTAGTAAACTTTTACTTGAAAAAAAAAGAATGTTTTATTAAAATTTTTAAAATTTATCTGAACTAAGTTGAATGAAAATTTACTGTAGAAATAGTTTATCAGTTTCTAAAATCAAGTAAATTTTTATTATTATATAGGAAAAAATTTATAACTTTTTGTTTAAAATTGTCTGAACTAATTTTTAGAAAACAATTCTTCAAAAATAGAAAGTGGTATATTTAAAAACTGTATTTGGAAATGGCTTTCTAAAATTTAGTTAATTTTACTACTCGCGAACAAAAAATGAACACACATTTAACTTTCTCGATTTAAGTAAGACACATTTTTTGAAATAAATTGGAGTAAATTATGTCCTAAATTTGTTTTTTGAACTAAACTTAATTTTATAACATTTAAGTATGCAAATTTCTTAAAACTAAAATGTTTTTTCTTAAAATGAATAAATTTTTATTTGACTTGTTTTTTCCCTTAAATCAAGTAATATTACTTAGGAAAAATATGAACTATTTCTGAGTATATAAACTATTTTGTTTTTCCTCACACTTAGGAATTTTTATTCTTTTTAAAAAAGTTTTTCTAAGTTTTAAAAAAATTTTACTTAAATTAAGGACAATTTATAAACTATTTTAAAGGAAATTTTTGATTACATTTTAGTTCATGTCTTTTTTTTTAGTGTAATATAATTGTTTCTCTATTGAAAATATATTAAAAGAATTTAGAAGTGAACATTCAAATTTCAATAAAATTTTAATGTTTAGAACATTTTCATATAGCGATATTCTTAAATTCACGCGTTGGGCGCCAAACTTTGTTAATTTAAAAATCCCATAAAATACTCATATGTTATGAATTTTGAATTGTTGTTTATCATTATCACGTTTTGTTGTTTTCTTTTATTTTTATAATTTAAATCCCAAAAACAAATATAAAACTTAATTGAGTTTTATTTGATATTTTTAAGAAGCTTACATTGATGTTGTAATAAATTTATGATTTTTTGGGTCCCTCATATATGCACAGCCCTGATATTTTTTATTTTTTTGTATTATTATTAAATTTATGCCACAAAAATGGTATAAAAAGTACTTTAAAATAAATATGAAATCATGATAATAAACTTAACAAACAGTTAAAGAGGTTTGTTCTGATTTCATTTGTTATTTATGTTCGAAGAAACCTATTAATGTTTTTTCTTGTTAAACAACCAAGCCCAACAATACCCAACTGATAATGTAATATAAGCCCTTCTTTTTTTTTTGTTGTTGTATTATTTTTTTATTTATTTGCTTTATTAGAAAATACTCTGTATGCTCAATGATTTCTGTTAACAAATTATGTTAAAATGGCACAAACATATACACAAACTGACATACTGACATCAGTTAAAAAGGGCGTGCATTTTGTAAACGTGACTTTAAGAGGTTTTTATTTAAAAAAAATAATATTTTACAATGTATTAGAAAAGTACAATTGTTGTGGATTACTTGAAGCAGCTTAAAGGAATTACAGTGAGCTCGCGAAAATGTGAACAATACGAAAAAGTGAACATTTTTAATAATTCTACACTCTACTCTAAAACGTATACAAAGCTTGATAGCTGTAAAACGTGAGCAAATTTCTCTATAATTTTTTGCCAGTGTTTTGCATAGAAAGTTCATCAATAAGAATTATTATCTTTTTTTTTTTGCTTATACAGGTTGGTTGAAAAGTTCCTGCGCTCGAAATGAAAGAGTACTGTTTTTGTTACGAAATATATTTTTTTATTCAATATAATCTTCTAGAAGCTCAATACACTTGTTCCAATGATCTTCCAATAATTTTATCCCATCCTTATAATGGTTTTCCGGAAGCTCTGCAAAATAACCGTCGATGGCTGCTATGGCCCCTTCATTCGACGAAAAATGCTTTCCACGAAGGAATTGTATGAGATTTCTGAAGAGATAGTAGTCACTGGGAGCCAAATCTGGTGAATACGGTGGATGTTCAAGCAATTCGTACTCTAATTCTTTGAATTTAGCCATCGTCAAAACACTTTTGTGAGCAGGTGCATTGTCTTGATGAAAAATGATTTTTTTCTTCTTTAAACCAGGTCTTTTCTCACGAATTTTTTCATCCAGCTGATCCCAAAGGCTGCAATAATATTCAGAGTTGATTGTTTTACATTTCTGAAGATAATCAATCAACAAAATTCCTTTTGCATCCCAAAAAACTGATGCCATAACCTTCTTTGCTGATCGTTGTGACTTCACCTGCTTTGGAGCTGAACAAATAGCTTCAGTCCACTGTAAACGTTCTTGTTTCAATTTAGCATCATGGTGGTAGATCCAAGTCTTATCCATAGTTATAAATCGACGCAGAAAGTCGGTTTTATTCGGCTTAAAACGCTCCAAATTACGCTGAGAAATTTGTTTTCGATCCAGTTTTTGTTGAATTGTTAATGTGTGCGGCACTAACTTTCCAAACAGTTTTTTCATACGTAATTCTTCATGTAAAATATGGAGTACTCATTCGTCTGAGATGCCTATGGCATTAGCAATTTCACGCTTAGTCAAACTTGGATCTTCACTAACTATATTATGTACCTGTTCAATGATTTCTGCTGTGGTTGCAGTTTTTGGTCGCCCTTCGCGTGGATCGTCTTCAAATCTGGTACGACCACGTTTAAGTTCACTAGACCAAAATTCAACGGTGCGTTTTAAAGGTGAGGACTCGTTATACACTTCTAACAATTATTCATAAATTTCCTTTGCTTTTAAACCCTTCAAAACAAAGAATCTAATGACTGTACGATATTCAATTTTTTCCATATTAAAAAAAATCAATGACACGTCAACTTCAAATGGCTTGTAAACAAAGAATGAACAGAATGACTTGCAACTTTGCATGTGTTCTCAGGACACTTGAGAAAAAAAAGTTTGGAGCTAGCAGTGCCATCTCTTAGTGAGCGCAGGAACTTTTCAACCAAACCTGTATTAGATACCTTAATACCCTTTAATTTATAAACACATTATAAAGTTTTAGAAGGATTATGGAACAAATGTTGTATGATAAATTTCTTTTGAAAGTTTCCTTTAATTTTACAAAATGTTTATGAATTAACAATTTAACTTTTTACTCGTAACAGTATTGCCAATTTATCCATTTTTTGGTCCATTTTTTCACTTTTGCCACTAATAGAAAGGAATGGAATTAGTACAGAATTTAATTTTTACAATACAAAAATCTATAGATTTCAAATCGATTGTTTTTGAATTTTTAATACTGAATATTTTGTATTATTTTTGATTTTAAACAGATTAAGTGACGGCCCAGAATAACAACGAGCAAATTGACAATTTAAACGCGTGTTGAACTGTAACACAGAAGGTTGCGGGTTCGATCCACAGCGACGGCAACATCAATTAGAAAAATAATTTTTATGAGTTTTATCTCTCATACATATTGCAACGTCCTCCTTCTGTGTTTCCATAGCACTTAACCCCACCGAAGTAAAATAACAGGGCTATGAACTAAAATGCTTCATCAATTTTGCCAACTCATCATCAAATGGTGGGCAACAACTGTTTTAAGAATTATCATCTCGCGCAATTACGGTGTTGCCATATTTGAAGCCCTTCATCATTTACCACCTTTCATCTTTTCTCTATCCCCTTTTCAAAGAAAGCAACAAATTAATTAGTAGGAAGAATTTCCTGAGTGTTGCTCCTCTTTACAAAAAAAAAAAAAAACAAATAAAACGCGTCGGATGTAGCAGTTGTGAAATATAATCTCTTTTTATTTTCAAAATATCATGTTTTTTGTTTACAAAAAAAAATATAATATTATCTCATTGTGAATTAGCGAATGAACAACGTAATATAAACCAACTTAGTAAATTCGTTTCTAATTTTTTTTTTAAATAATTATATCTTTTAATTGATTTTATAAAATTGAAATTAATAAACCAAAAAAATTTTAATTTTTCTTAAAAAATATTTATTTATTCATCAATTTCTATTTGTTCCCTTCGAAGTATTCCCCCTGGAATATAATACACTTGTGCCAGCGGTTTTTCCAATCCTCGAAGCAGTTTTAATATGCACTTTCTGGTATGGCTTTGAGCTCTCTCAGCGATTTGGTTTTTATCTCCTCAATTGCCGCAAAACGCCGTTCTTTCATGGGTCTCTTCAATTTTGGGAACAGGAAAAAGTCACAGGATGCTAAATCTGGTGAATACAGTTCTGAGGCATGATTACGGTATTCTGTTTGGTCAAAAAATTACAAACAACAAAGTTCAAAGTTCAACTACCACACGCTTCATGCCCAAAATTTGAGTAAAATAAAATATATGGCATGAGCCAACCAATGTGCCGACATCCTCTGCAACTTCTCCAATAGTGATTCTAGAACTCTCCTATTCAGATAGTTTTTTCATATTCTCTTGTTTTTATTTTCTATTTCTTTTAACAGTTCCCGCATTTTAAAAATTTATGTAAACAAAAAGCATATGATGAGTAAACTTAACATATAATATTCTATGTCTCTTATATTTTCTTTGTGTACGTCGCGTTTTTTATTTTCAGCCTGCACATACTTGATTCAACTAAAGCGATTTAAAACAGTTAAAATCCTCTTCTTGTCTTCTGTTCACTATTTAAATATCGATTTGTAAAGCAATCGATCGAAATAAAAATCTATAGATTTCCATCTCATGGCAATATATTGAATAAATGTTGTTATATGGGACGAAATCCAAAAGCTGCAGGACTTGTCAGAGTCATTGGGAGTGGATGAGTCGACATGGAAAGAAAACATCCTTCGCAAAGCCAAATATTCATGGCATGAAGCTTATGCTCTACATTTGATGATATACTGCGAGCTGCTCAAACCGAATGAAATGATCGCGGGGAACGCTATCGGACTCAACTCATGCGTTTAAGCTGCGTACTGCAGTAAATAAGGCCGGACTACGAAGAAAGCCACGACAATGTGATTTTAAAGCATGACAACGCTCGGCCACATGTTCCATGGTCAAGACCTACCCTCCGTATTCTTCAGACATTGCTCCATCCGCCTACTACTTTTTCCACGGCGCATGGCCTAGCCCAGCAGAAGTTTGCAATAATGTAAAAAATGGATTGATGATTATATAGTATCAAAAGATGACTCGTTCTTGCAAGCTGGTATCCGAAAATTGCCAGAAAGATGGGAAAAAGTTGTGTGAAAAAACCGCCATTATTAATTTAGGGTCCCAATTTATTTATTTAAAAAAAATGTTAAAATGTTTAAATCGATTTCACAGTCAACTAATTTGAAAATTTGGAAATCAATTTCAATATTTTACTAACAAGTTAAGTTAATTTGAATATGATTTGGGTTTTCTATTGGGATATTCTAATCGTATTGGCTTAGCGAATACCATTTTATTTTATAATTAAATTTTTCATGAAAAATCCTGAAATTTTTTCGTTATTGATAGGTAGAAAATCTTCAGAAAATCGCTTTTAGGAAGAAACTATGCTCAAAAATTTAGCTTTAAAAAGCTGCTGCGAGAGCTTTGTATATGAAAGACAGTTGTACACAAATTGGTATGTCCATTATTTGTAGGTTCCTCCGAATTTAGTAGATTTTTAGCATAATCGCAAGATCATTCTTATATAATTGTTCAGACATATTTTAGCTCTATTTTAGCCATTTTTCCACAAATTTATTCGAGTACAAAGTTCTGGCAACACCGCTTTTAGAGTACATTAATAAATTACTAAAGTAAATAGTTTTGCTTTTCAAAGCAATTTCATGTGTTGATTTATCATTGCTTTTTAATGGTAGAAAACACAGTTCAAGCTCTATCGAGACAAATGGTAGAAAAGTGGTTTTCTAACATTAAACGTGACCGTAAAAACGACTATGACGCCGAACACCCTGTTCTCCTAAAATGGGTGGAGATACCGAAAAACATCAATGAAGTTCACAAAATAGTTTTGGCAGACCGTAAAGTTGCAAGAGATAGCTGATACCTTAAAGATGTCGAAGGTACGTGTTGGCCTATTTTTGCATTAACATTTGTCCATGAGAAAGCTGTTTCCGATTGGGTGCCGCGTTTGCTCACAGTGCACCAAAAACAACAACGCGTCGATGATTCCGAATGATGTCCGAATTGCAAGAGTTAGACTTTTAATTGCTTTCGCACCCACCGTACTCGCCAGATTTGGGTCCCAGCAATTTTTACCTATTTTCAGACCTCAAAGAAATGCTCGTTGAAAAGAGATTTTGTTCGAATGAAGAGGTGATTGAAAAAAAAGAGGCCTATTTTGGGGCCAAAGATAAAACATTCCCAGCAAAACTTTGGTAATCGGTGCGATATTATCATGCGTGACCTTGTAATGATAGCTCGTTACCATTTTATTATTTGCAAGCATAAAGTAATAAGTTACTCATTATTGATTACGTTATATATGATTTATAAATGTTAAGTAATAATTAAAATATTTTTGAAAATCTATTTTTAGATACACTACTTTATGTTTTTTTGTAAGCAAAAGGGTAATGTATGTTTGTTTTGACAACACTAGCGAAAAACGAAGCGCAACAATTCATTTAAGTTTAAAGCAATCAAATACTATATGCGTCGATAGCTCAGTGGGTAGAATTCTTGGCTGGCAACCAGAGTTCCCTGGTTCGATTCCCATCATTACCACATTATTTTTAATAACGTTTAAAATATTTGTAATAATTTTTTTAATAAAAATTCCTCCTTTTATAAAAATCTATTTTTAGATAGATTACTTTTTCCATTCTCGTAACCATATAAGTAACCCCTTACATTATCACCTCTAAAGTAATAGGTATATACATTACTTTGAGGCTCATCGCCTCATCATCATCAGTGAAGTAAGGTGTAAAGTAATCCATGAGCCCCTATGGCTACACATTACTTTACACATTATTTGGTAATGTGTGGTTTTGCTGGGTCTATAAAAACACTGAGAAAACAAATTGTAACAATTGAATTTCTTGCCAACCCAATGGTTTGGTTAGAGCCACCGATATATTTGTTTGTTGCAATCAAAATTCGGTTAATGCAACGGAATTTCAATTGAAACTAAATATTTCAATTGTATGAGGAAAACTTTTGTTTGGAACAACTAAATATTTCGGTTGCCAAGAAACTCGGTTGTCACGATGAATCTGTTTTCTCTGTCAAGGTATCGAAATATAAGAAAGGTGTTGGAGTTATTGTATCGCTCTTGAATGAGACTATGTTGATGAATAAAGTCGAAGTTTGCCAAAAAAAATAGTTTTATTGGTTATCCTATGGACTTTTCAGACGATGTGTTATATTAATTAAATCGTTATATTGTATGCCTGTCAACAATTGTTATTGTTATTACTGACCAGGGCACGGGACTCTATGTTTGTTGTCGTTAGCTTCAATAAATTTCCAATTAAATGGCATCGATTTGTTAATTTGTGAATGCATATTTATGCATATTTTACTATAGTTGCATATTTTGGTATAAAAGCATATGTTAATCAGTATTGCCAGAACTTCAAATATCATTTTTGGAAAAAATGGTTTAAAAAAATGCCTGAAGAATCAAATACTTAATTAATGGACACTATTTGAGCAGCGGCTCTTTAAATTTAAAATTTAGAGTATTTTATTTTTTTAATTTGGAGAATTTTTTGAAAAAATTTAAAATGTTGACATATTATTTTTATACAATAATTAAAAAGTTTATTTTAACCACAATCATATTTACTTTACAAAGTTTTTTTGTTCTCTGTGCCAGTGATGGAAATCGATAGATTGATTTACAAATCGAAATTCAAATAAAGAACAAAAAGAAGAGTTAAAATTGTTTTTAAACGATTCAATTAAATCAGTAATGGGATTCCGTAACTTTTTAATGACAAATTCGATAATTACATTGTCAAAATTCGATAATTAACGACAAAATTCGTTGAAACTTTTTTCTAGCGATACTTGTAGTTAAAAAATCCTTAAATTAACTACAGAAAATTTTTTTCACGTTTCAGATTTTTGTCGTTACGGTAAACAGTTTCAAAGCAAATAAATTTTAAATTAACAACTGTTGTCCGTGTTTATTGTCAATTTTATGGGACTTCTGCAACAAAGATAAGGACACTAGAGCTGAGATGCAAGCAACCGGTTAGTAGCCGCTTATCAGTCGAGATATTTTTTTTTAGCCACCGCTGATGCTATCGGCTTCAATCAAATGGCGGCTGAGCCGTTTGACTTATAAAAATAGACAAAACAAATCAGATTTTTTAGAAATTATTTCCCAAATTTATTTCTTAAACCTTGAATAAATTGTTAAGTACCAGATCCATCATTTTGGAAAAACCTGTCGTTTCAAGACGACTTATATTTTCAGTCGGCTTGCATTTCTGAACTAGGAATATACACGTTAGTCTAAATTAAAAAAAGGCTGTTTTTTCTTTAAAAAAAAAACTTTAAAAAGTGTAGAAATTTATTTTTACATCACCATTTTATAAAACGAAGCAAGCGTTTAAAATTTATTATTTATTAAACTCGTCAAACAAAGTTGAAGGTTAAAACTTTGTTTGACAGATTGAAAAAAAAATCATGAAATTTTATTATAATTTGTATAAAAACGCAAAAATGGGCCAATGTACTAAAAAATGCTAGCCAAAAATGTCGAAATTGACAACACTGACTTTAATGTATAAAAAATTAAAAAGTTAAATTGATAATATTGAAAACGGAGAAATAAATAAATAAAAAATGCATATTTTTAAATTTTAAATGCATATTTTTGATTTCCAATTTCGGCGACACAAGTTAATAATGTCGATTTAGACAACAGATGGCATAACTATCACATATGGTTTGTGTCAATAATAATAAATATGGTATTTTAAATGGTATGTAAACATCTGTCATTATAATTCAGTTTTCGATAGACGCCAAAGTGTAAACACCAATTTTTTTTAATCACTATAATAATGTCGAATTTTATGCATAAAAAAGATGTTTTGCGGGAAAGTTTGATAACCTTCTTTCATTTGAAGAAAACGGCTGCTGAAAGTTATCGATAGTTGGTAGAAGCTTGCGGTCGGTCAACATGCACCAACTCAAAAGTGGTGATTTTGACACTGAAGGCAAGGAGAGGCCTGGTCAGCCGAAAAAGTTTGAAGATGAGGAATTAGAAGCATTACTCGACGAATATTGTTGTCAAACGCAAGAACTTGCATTAGCATTGAGAGTCACACAACAAGCCATTTCCCTACGTTTAAAAGCATTGGTATTCATTCAAAAGCAAGGAAATGGGGTCCCATGTGAATTGAAGCCGAGAGATGTTGAAAGGCAATTTTGAATGTCGGAAATGATGCTTGAACGCTACACAAAGAGGTCATTTTTGTATCGCATTGTTACTGGTGATGAAAAATGTATACATTTGCGATAACCCCAGGCGCAAAAAGTCGTATCTAAAGCCCGGCCAACCAGCCAAATCAACGTCGAAGCCGAATATCCACGGCGCCAAGGCAATGCTCTTCATTTGGTGGGATCAGATGAGTGGTTTGCATTATGAGCTGTTGAAATCGTGTCAGACGATCACAGGGGACCTGTACCGAACACAACTGATTCGTTTGAAGAGAGCAATCAACGAAAAACGACCAGAATATTCGACCAGACACGAGGCCATAATCATATATCATGACAACGGCCACATGTTGCAAGACCGGTCAAAAACTATTTGGAAAACAGTGGATGCCCTTTCTGACTACCATTTGTTTCGGTCGATGCACAACGCCCTTGTATACCCAATATAAAACAAAATTCTTAGCCCATGAACTTCCTTACCCTGTTAATAAAATATACAGTATGCTTCTTTGTCTGTCATTCACAACAATTATTAACTTAGCAACTATTGTGAATATTAAATTTTTTCATTTCTATAATAGGCTTGTGTTGTTGCTTTAGTGAAGAAACAGAATAACAATGTGCCGTATTTTTCAATACAAATTGACAATTCAAACGCGTCGAACGTTGCAGTTGTGAGATAGAATATATTTTAATTTTTTCTTATTCTCTTCTTTTTTGTTACTATCGAAATTCATTCAACAATAGTTGGCGCATTTTAAATATTTTTGTAAACAGAAAACATATGATGAGTAAAATTAAGATAACATACAATATTCTATTGCTCTCATATTCTCTTAATGTACTAGCGAAAGAATGTTTTCTTCTAAATTTTTATTAAAATAATATTTTTATTCTTTTTATAAAATTAGTATATAAAAACTAAACAAAAACAAGTAAAAAAGGCTTAAATTCGGCTGTGCCGAATATTTGAATACCCTCCACCTATGTTCTCTTTTGTTTTTGATACAAATAATGTAAAAAACTTTGGAAGTGAAATTATGGAGGTGAAAAAAATTTTTTGAGGTGTAAAACTTATTTGGATGAGGAAACGAATTTTTTACAGGAAAAAACTTTTTTGTGGTGAAAAAAATTTTTTGAGGTGAAAAATATTTGAGGTGTACAAAATATTATTAATTTCTAAGGGAAAAATATGAGAAAATATATTATATACCAGTCGCTACTATGAAATTGTACTAAAATACACCAATTTGTATGGAAAATTTAGAGGTGTCTTATCATTTTCACCCATAACTTTTTAATCGCTAGACCGATTTTGCTCATTTTCAATACCAAACTGCTCGGGAGGATGTACGTCTTCGCCTCGTGATCGCCATTTCAACAGACATACAGACGGACATCGCTTAATCGACTTAAAATTGCATAAGGATCACGAATATATATACTTTATGGGGTCTTAACCCTATATTTCGACATGTTACAAACGGAATGACAAACTGATATACATATACACTCACCATATATGGTGGAGGGTATAAAAATTGTGTGGTAAGTGAAGGAGAAATTGGATAATTGCAGTCACCGTCGTATGTCATTATTGTGGGCGCAATTTTTCCCACAGCAACAATCGTTGTACGTAGCGTTTTTATTCTGGGCCGACACATACTTGTTATGAAATCTCATACAAAACATTTAAACATTTTCAACGTCGATAATAAACAGATAATTGTCAGATTGTATACAAGAATATTATCGTATAGTTTTTTTTTTATTTTTATGTTAAGTGTGAGCAAAAAAAAACTAAACTAAAAAAAATGTTTATTAATTTTACACAAACCCTGTTAAAAAAGTAAAATCCAAAGAACAGGTTGCAGAACACCATATACTACATTAGCATAGGTTCTAATGTATGTAGAAATCAGTAGTTGTTGATTTTAACTCTAATAACAGTTGATTTCTATGAAAATTCATGGTAATTAATTTAAAAAAAAACAACTAACGGAAACCTATTTATATTGTAACAGTTGTTAAAGTTAGTCTGTTTTTATTATAATAAATAATTACCAAAACAATACATTTGCATTGGACAGTAAATTTTTTAGTTATTTTAAAAATTCATATAGTTTATAAAAACCTTGTTTAGTTTATATTTGTATTGTATCTCCCATGGATAAAAAAAAATTAATAACTGGAATATAGTTTGAAATTTTGACTTTAAATTTTTTGTGATTGAAAGAAAAAATTTTTATTTTATTTAAACAGTTTAAAGATTCAGAGTTCTTAAAAAAATCAATAATCTATAGTTTTGATCAATTATGATACAAGTGATCTAACTATATAATAAAATCAGTTATTGGCAATGAATACAGTTCCTCATTTCGTCATTATACGAGGTCGGATCAATAAGTCCGTGACTTTTCGAACTTCCCTCGTAGTTATATGAAATGCAACACTGCTCCCATCAAGTATCACCTGTTAATAGACTACTGTCAAATGTTGAGCAAGTTCTATTATTTACTTTGCGTTTAACAGCAGGATTTTTTCCAGGTCCATAAAATAAGCATTTGTTTGATCAATAATTTAATCGTTAGAGCTAAAACTCTTTCCACCGAGCCATTTCTTTAGGTTTGGAAATAGGAAATAGTCACTGGGGAGAATAAGGCGAATGAGGGGGCAATTCGTAGTCTACTTCATGGATTTTTGCCATGGAAACTAAGCTGTCACACGATTCCGTTGGTGATCGATTGTGAGCAAACGCGGCAGATTCAATATCCTATCGGCCAACACCATATCGTGAATTTTTTTTCAATTTTTTTCGGTGTAAAGACCTCAACTGGGCGTCCAGAACGTTCGGCATCTTCCGTGCTTGTAAGGCCACAACGAAAGTCCGTAAACCAATTTTTTACCATTGAAATCGATGGTGCAGAGTCCCCATAGTATTCACCAAGCTTTTCCTTGGATTGATTGACGGTTTTTTTTTCGCAAAAACTAATGTTTAATGAGCACTCGAAATTCACTTTTTCCATTTTTAAAAAAAACCACGAGGTTGTATGTTTTGAACAGCTGTTCAACGCAAAGTAAATGACAGAACTTGCTCAAACTTTGACATTAGTATATTAAAACGTGGTACTTGATTGTTGCACGGACTTATTGAACCGCCCTCGTATATAAAAAAAATTCAGCAAAAATACGGTTTTGTTGAGCCTTTGAATCTAAATTTTATATGGGATTTCATAACATGTAAGGTAAAAAAAACAAGCTTTTTATAAAACAAGACTATGTACACTATCGGACAAAATAAAATAATAAAAATCGTAGCATCACGGAAATTCATTAGTATAGAAGCCCACAGATTCAAAGTATAACGTTTGTTTTAATACATCGCTCTTTAATACATCGCCCTTTTGACGTTTAAGATAAAAACTGCAAAAATTGACTTTAAAAAGGAATTCGTCTACAGAATAGGAAAATATTAATTAGATTTAAAAATAATGTATACACGAGATCAACCTTAAAAAATTTTCTTTTAAATTCAATACTATCAACAATTGAATTAAGCTTTAAAATGTCATAATTTTGCATATAATGACTAAATCGTCAGTATAAATGGACGTGGATATGATAAAAGGAAAATTTTTATCATGGGTTAATTCTTACACTTTTTAAATTTACAAAACTATAAAAAATGTAAAATTAAAAGTAAAAAAGTTTTTAAAATAAAATTGTAATATTTTATGGTAAAATAATATGATTTTATTGTTAAGTTTAAAGCCCTATTGTTTTGGAAATTTTATTTTATTATTATAATAATTTTTTTATTATATATAGAACAATTTCCAAAACAGTCATTATTGACACTTTTTATCTTAAATGCCACGTCCACTTGATAAGAAGTGCGGTTTACGAAAACAAATTTTCATTTTTTTTCTGTGGATCACTGTGATTAATAAATGGTGCCTGGTTGAGTCTTTTCCAGGGCATTTAATCAAATTTGAACAGTTTAATTTTTTCTAAAAATAACACTTTTTATACTTTATTTTGTCCGATAGTGTATGTATATGAAAAAATGTACCCACAACTAAAACGGCAGTAAAGACCATTCATTGACTAGTTCGCAGGTTAACATAGAAAAAAAAATTTTTTAATAAAATTTGATTTTATTATTCAATATAGTTGCCTTCAAGGGCGATACAATGATTATATCGATCATAAAATTTATCGTTACCATTTTTATAGTACGATTTGTCTTTAGCCTCAAAACAGGCCTTAGTTTCGGCGATTACTTCTTCATCGGCACTAAAATTCTTTCCATTTCAAAAAGTCGCTGGAAGCCAAATCTGGAGAATACGGTGGTTGCAGAAGGAATTCGAAGCCAAATTCATATAATTTTGCCATCGTGTTCATTGACTTCTGACATGGTACATTGTCTTGATGAAACAGCACTTTCTTCCTCTTCAAATAAGGCCGTTTTTCCGCGAATTCGTCTTTCAAACGCTCCAATAATTCTGTGTAATAGCCGCTGTTAATGGTTTTTCCCTTTTCGAGATAGTCGATGAATATTATACCATGCGCATCCCAAAATACTGATGCTATAACCTTGCCAGCCGACTGTTGCGTCTTACCACGCTTTGGAGTTGGTTCATCACGCATAAATTCGGGTTTATTATGATTAAACAGGTTAAAACACACAGCTCAGAATCATCAATTCGTTGTTGTTTTTGGTTGATAGGGAGCTTGCGCGGCACCCACTTTGCACAGCCTCTTTTGGCCGTCCACTGCGTGCATCGTCCTCGGTGCTCATTTCGTCAAATAATGTTTATCAAGCTAATCCTTGGCTTCAACCGTATTTTTTTTCGCTTAAAAGCCATGCTTTATTAACACATGGAATTCCTTTTTATTAATTGTTTTCACCCAAAATACTATATCTCACAAACTAATAGTCCGACAGCCGTCAAATTTATACAGGTTTCTTTCAAAGGTTAGTGCTAACTAAAAATCACATGGATTTCATACTAGTAGCTATGTGTCACCCTACGAACATTTCAGCCAAACGTTATATATATTAGCGCATAATGATAGTTAAAAAAAAATTAGAAGTTCTAAAGTATACTTTTCCTTAAAAGTATACACTCAACAAAAAAAAGTCTGTAATGGCAACTGAAAATTTTGCTGTCATTACGGGAAATTTTGCTAATTTGAGCCCAGCGGTATTTTTTGCTAATATTAGCAACACATGTCTGCTGACATGTAGTACAATGAAATCAAAAGAAAAATTAGTAGCCGCTACTAAATTTAAGTAAACTTTTTGTTAAATGGAATTTAAAACCTGTTTGCTAAAATCACCAAAAAAATCTACTAAATATTGTGAATATTAATACAAAATTTTATTTTTTTTTATCGAGCATCAAATTTTTTTTATTTATTTTATACAAAATTAAAAACAAAATAAAAAGTTAAAAAATCTTTGTAAAATGATTTCTGAAATTAGCAATAAAAATTTGTAAATATTCTGTAAAAACTCTGTAATTTGTAAAATGTAAATAGCAAAAAGGTTTGCTAAATAATAATTTTTTTACTAAAAACCATTACAAAAACTGTAAAGTGGGATTGAAAACCGTTTACAAATTTTTCTACTAACTTTTTTTTCTGAGTGTACTTTAGGCCTACAATCAAAAGTATACTTTAATCGTTAAAGTTTGCTTTAACATTAAAACTAGTGGAAAATGGTTTTATCCAATTTATCAACACTTACAACAGCTGTATTACGCAAAACAAAAAATTTTGTGAAAAAAATGTTTCAGTTGCAAAATATTAAAAGAGATTTAATTAAAAAATACACTTTTCTTTTTTTTTAATAAATTTTTTACTTTTCACATTTTGTCATTACAAATCCTTTATTTACTCTAATTTATTTTTAAATCAGCTGATTTGCCACTAGTGTATGCAAACGAATATTTGGTGCATTTGATGTCATACCGATTTAAAGCCGTTTCAATTGCCTTTAATTCTGAATATAATATTAAAATAGATAATAACAGGTATTTAATTTAAAAACAATTTTTAAAAAGCCGACTCTAGTGCAGTATTATGATTACGGACCATTGTAATTAAGCCATCAATTTTTTAACGCATGTTTCAGATTTTATGAAAAATTTAATTAAAAATTTGCACATTTTCTCCCAGTTTTTATATAAAACGGAGTTTTATTATTTCTTTGTGGAAAATAATTATTAAACTTCAGCTAATATCATACCTCTGGTACAAAATTATTTTAGAATTGTCGACCAATAACTACATTATTTTAGCGCATTTATGGTGTACTGGTTAGCACGCTGGACAGAAGATTGCGGATTCGACAGCAACATCAATTTAGAAAAATATGTATGAGTTTTTTCTATACCTCATACATACCCAGCAAAAAAAATGGTAGTCATTCTGTGACTATAACTTCTTTCATTGCTTCCTAAACTTCAGTTGACATTCTTTTATGATTTTTTGGTGTTATTCTAAGGCACTTCCAAAAGAATTCATGTGTTCATATTTCAAATGCAGTGATCTAGATATAAACCCGATGCATATCTTAAAATATCACTCTGCATTACTTCTAAAGCATAAGATATAGTATTTCGTATATTTTTTGAATCTAAAGCATTTATTCAAATTGAAAAATTAGTTCTGATGAAATTCTTTAATTTTTTTATTAAACCATTTTTTATATTTTAGTTTAAAATTTCATGAGGGTTAGAATTTATGCAGTTTTGCAATTTTCATAAAAGTTTTAAAATATCAAGAAAAACTTGAGCGCCCCGGTAGGCTAGTTGGTAGCGTGCTAGCTCATCAGTGCGGGGGTCGTGGGTTCAATTCCCACCAGAGGCTCTGGTCTGTTTTCGCTACAACGAGCCGAAGGCCTTTGTTGCTAGTGCTCGGTTAGGGTATTAACATATAATTTGTAATTATATGATTAATAAATAAAATAAATAAATAAATCAAGAAAAACAAAATTTTTTAACCTTTAATTGAAACTAGCTGGCCTGTCATTTGCATTTGTTCAGCCTTAAATATTTATGACGACGCAATCTGTGCA
This sequence comes from Eustalomyia histrio, assembly GCA_949748255.1. NCBI lineage: Eukaryota > Metazoa > Arthropoda > Insecta > Diptera > Anthomyiidae > Eustalomyia > Eustalomyia histrio. The sequence goes on from OX456527.1 coordinate 49,486,168, forward strand.
TTTTTGTATAACACCATTTCAGAATTTATCAAAATAATTTTAAAACTGTGTAAAAATTATTTCAAATTGCCAAAAAGGTTTTAAAATTGTGCAAAAATTATTTAAAATTGTTCAAAAACATTTCAAAATATTTCAAAAAATATTGTACAGCCAGTTTTTAAATTATCAAAAAATATTTTAAAATTTGTCTAAAAATGCATTAAAAATTTTTAAAAAAGTTACAAAAATGTTTGTTCACTAATGTAGAATTATTTATTTGTTTTAATAAAAAGTATTTGTAAATCAATGCATAAATTTCACTTCTTTAAATTTCTTTTTCTGCATTCTTATGAATTCATCATTTTCATCAAATCTTAAATACCACAAAGTATATGAACATTTTCCACTCATGCATCAGAATATCTAATCATTGTATTATCATTGCTTCCTTAGAGTAAAGTATGAGTAATGCTAGTAGCAACATTTGAATACTTCCATCCTATGACACGCTAATGTTAAATTTATCGATGAAACCATCAGAAAAGAAGTGATGCCTTTGCCATAGTAGTGATGCTTTTATTGCTTCTTTGGCAGCTTCATTTTTACTGGGTATTGCAACGCCCTTCTTCGATTTTCCCGTAGCTATAAACCGAACCGAAGTAATATAACATAACAGAGGTATGCACTAAAAAGCTTCAACCAATTTCGCCAAAATCTATATCAGATGGCGGGAACAACTATTCTAAGATTTATCATTTCGCGTATTAACAATGTTGCCATATTTGTCTACACTATCCCCTTTCCAAGGAAGGCGACACATAAATTAGTAGGACGCATTTGCAGAGTGTTGCTTTGCTTCTCTTTAAAAAAAAGGAAAACTATTAACATGAAAAAATATATAATGCAAAATAATAAAGAGCTTTGACATAAATTATTCTTTTTTATTTAACTCGCCATAAACCGATTTCGATTATTGTCACACTCAGAAAAAAAAGTTAGAAGAAAAATTTGTAAACGGTTCTCAATCCCACTTAACTATTTTTGTACTGATTTTTAGTAAAAAAAATTATTATTTATAAATTTTTTTTGCTATTTACATTTTACAAATTACAGAATTTTTACAGAATATTTACAAATTTTTGTTACTAATTTCAGAAATCATTTAACAAATTTTTAAAAACCGATTTGCTAATATTAGCAAAAAAAAAATTATTTTTAAAAAAGTGGATATTAAAAAAAATTTTATTTCTAATTAAAACTTACATCTACAAACTAAAATTGCCTTAAAATGTTACATAAATTAAAAAAAGGGTTTGGAAATGAAAATACCGACCCATGTCTAAAAATCAGCCTTTAAAACAATTAAAATTTGATCTTAAAAGTAAAAAAAAAATTGACTAAAATATTTTTCAAAACAGAAAATTATAATTTTAAAAAAAATATAATAACTTTGTGTTTTAACAATTTTTAAGCCTTTGATTTTTTTTTTTTTAATTTTGTCTAAAACATTTTTTTAAAAAATAAAAAAAATAAAAAAATTTTGATGCTCGATAAAAAAAAAATAATTTTTAAATTTTATACTAATATTAATAATATTTAGTAATTTTTTTTTGCTGAATTTAGCAAATATATTTTTAATTCCACTTTACAAAAAGTCTACTAAAATTTAGTAGCGACAGCTTATTTTTTCTACAAATTTCATTGTACTTCACGTCGGCAGACATGTGTTGCTAAGATTAGCAAAAAATAACGCTGGGCTCAAATTATCAAAATTTCCTGTAATAACCGCAAAATTTTTTGTTGCCATTGCAGACTTTTTTTGGTGAGTGTATAAGAAGTATTACAATTTTTTATCAACTTAAATTCCAATAGTGATTTAAGCATTAATTCAATTGTAACAGTTCTTTTAATTAAATCAAATTAATACCTTAATTAATATTTTTTATATATCGAAAAAAAGAAATAATTATTTTAATTTGCCTACAGTTCAGTGCTTACGCAAAATTTCATTTAACCGTTCAGCGAAGCGATGTTGTACAAGCAAAGCTTTAAAAAAAAATTTTTTTTTTCATTTATGCAGCATTAACAGAATTTAATTATTCGGACATATTCTGTATTTCACTTTTAGGTGAAAGTGAATATTTCATAATTTTTTTTCTCTTAATTTCTTAAAAATTTAAGTGAATTATATTTTCCTGCCACCATTTAACTTAAAAAAAATTAAATTGAGAGAAATTTCTTTAAAACTAATATTAAACCATTTTCAAAATGTGGCAGCGCAGCCACATTTTGAAAAACATCAATTAATAACCTTTTTGTTGTCACTTACTATATAATTTATGTTTGTTATTCTATTTAATTAATCTATTTAATATAATAACATGTGTTTAATTTTAAATAATAGATTTTGTTTGTATTTTTAATATTACAACGCAGTATGTAATAAATAATGAACATCTGTTTTCCAATAAATTGACTTTCGTTTAGATTTACAAATCATCCAAAACCTCAATGTTAACATATATGTCAATTTATTGATAACAATTGACATATTTGCTTTGTTCTTTGTCAAACAATGCAAAAATAAAAAATAAAATTATAAAATAAATACAATATAAACAATGCATTTACATTTTTTTTTTTTATAAATTTGCAAAAAGAAAAATTATTGGTATTATTTGATTTGTTAATATAATCGGTTATTTTAAATTGTTCATTAAAAAATAGAATTTGTTTAAATCTTAAAAAATGTTCAAACTTCAGTTAAAACAATTTTTTTTTCACCCTTTATTTTACTCTAGCCAGTTCGCACCCACCCTTAATATAATATAATGTGTCAAAAAAGTGAAATTTGATTTTTTTATGATTGTGACGTGCAAAATTATCCATTTTCATAACCAGGCTTAAACTTAATTTTAAAATTTTGAAAATTGTTTATATGCAAAGGACATTTTTCCCCGAAGGCCCTCTTATTAAAATCCTATTCAAAAAAATACTTTCATAATATTTCAAAACTTTATTTTTCATAATTCCCCACATAATGAAAAAAATAAATATATTTTATTTTTACAAAAACTAAATGCATTACAAAATCGTTGAAGCATTTATTTGAAATTCACTTCCTTGTAAACAAATTTTCAACACTTTTTTTCTAAAATACTCACACAAAATATGTAACGCATGAAAATCTTTTTTTGAACAAAATATTTTACCACTTTTTTTTCGCTGTTTTATAATATTAGACAAATACGCGCCGAAAAATTTCATACGAAAATCTAAGAATTAACACTTGGCAAAAATATACTGAGGCAAACAATTAGAACCGCCGACAATTTTCACAACTGAACCGATCTGAACGATGCACGCGTTCAGAATGAAGAATTAATAAAAAAAATTCCCACACTGATTAGGCGGCGGTACAACGAACGATGTTGTACTACAAAAAAAAAAAAAAGCACAAAAAATGTTCAAACCAGAGGTGGTAGAACAAGAAAAAATTTAACAAAATGAGCCAAAATGACGACTAGTTGAAAAAAAAATTAAATGTTCGAAAATACAAAAATATTGTCTATTGAAAAGAAAAACAGCCGGTATAAGATGCACTTCTCGAACAACAATAATTACACCATTTCAAATATTTTGAACACAGTCAAAAATGTGAAAAAAAAAATGTTTCTCATTTTGACTGAAATTTAAGTAGTCTAAATGGAATTAGTTATAATATTTGGTTGTCACATTAAAATTTAGTTAAAGCAATTAAATATTGTCATTAATTTAAGTTGTTGTAGGGTCTTAAGTTGGGCGCCAATATTAGGATTTTTCAAAATAACACTGTGCTCGGAAATATTTTTTAATTGTGAATCGGAGACTTTTTTCTTTAAACTGGCGTAAGGCTTTCCGTTTTTTTTTTCTCTTAGGAGCAACAACTTTATATTACTTATTAGATTTGATAAAAACTGTATTGTATGTATATTTTGACAGAATTTTCCAGAGTTGCCATTCTGTAAAATCGTGTGTTGTTTCAGTCAGTGCTTTGTGTGTCAGCGTACTTGAATAAGACTTTCCCGACAAGTGTCTAGCATGTTATTGTAGTTTTTTTATTATTTGTGATCTAAATTATTGTTTGCTAAATGATAATTATAAAATTCAAAATTTCTAATTAATTTTTTTTAGTAAATGTTGATTAAACTAATTTTTTCAATTCAAACAAATCATTAAATATTTAGTTAAAAAATGTTATAATTATCTTCAAAAACAAATTTTTAGCGAGAAAAGCAAGAAAATTTTAAAAAATATTAAAAAAAAAAAAATATATTTGAAAATGGTGTAACGATACAACAACAACAAAGATATTAAAAAAAAATTGAAGAAAAAAATTATAATAAAACAACAACAGAAATGTTGTACAAATCTTATACCAAACTGCACTCAACACTCTCGAGGCATATTGGTTGATTGCAGAGTTGCCATATCGAAAAAAATTTAAATATGTAGATAAAAATCTCAAATTTTAAAATCTATTTAAATTGATATCGCAAAAATTGAGAATTATAAATTACTTCTATAGTATTTTCAGTTATTCAATTTAATTGCATAAAGTTAATGAATAAATTCACTATGATAGTTTTCTTATGAATTTATCCGATTCAAAAAGTACGTGAATAAAAATTTTAAAAAATTCATTAAAAATTAGTTCATACCTCGAAGTTCTATCCTTATTTAATTTGTCTATTAACATATTTCTAAGTGCACATAAATTATGTAATTTAAAAGAGACTAATAAAATAAGATATTTTTTAAAATGTTCACAGTTTGGATTCAAACTTAAATTACTTTTAATTTAGTATAATTTTTTAAAAAAAAAAACTAGTTTTTACTTGCCAAAAAAAGTCAAAAACTAAATAGTTTTTGTTTTGCCTAAAGTAGTAGTTCCCAACCACAATGAGCAAGTTCTTGTTATTTGTTCAATATGATAAAATTTTTGTTTTAATAAAAATACAATGCTGTTGTTAAAAAATTAACAGAAAAATGTTACACTCACAAAAAAAGTCTGTAATAGCAACTGCTGTTATTACAGGCAATTTTGCTAATTTAAGCCCAGCGATATTTTTTGCTTATCCTAGCAACACATGTCTACTGACGTGTAGTATAATGAAATTGTAGAAAAATTAGCTGCCGCTACTAAATTTTAGTAAACTTTTTGTAAAGTGGAATTTAAAATCTGTTTGCTAAAATCAGCAAACAAATTTACTAAATATTATTAATATTAGTACAAAATTTCAAATTTATCTTTGTTTATCGAGCATCAAAATTTTTTTTATTTTAATTATTTTTTTTCAAAAAATATTTTAGACAAAATTAAAAAAAAATCAAAGGCTTAAAAAATGTAAAAGCCTTTCGTTATAATTTATTTTTGAAAAATATTTTAGTCAATCTTTTTACTTTTATTGTTAATTGTTTTAATTAATTGTTTTTAGGGCTGATTTTTAGAACCAAAAAAAACTTTTTAGTGCTATTTTAAGTGGATGTCCTATTTTTAGACATGAGTCGGTATATTCACTTCCATTCCCTTTTTTAATCCTATGTAACAGTTTAAGGCAATTTAAGTTTGTAGGTGTAAGTTATAATTAAAAATAATATTTCCTTCAAAGGCAATTTAAGTTTGTAGGTGTAAGTTATAATTAAAAATAATATTTCCTTCAATATCCATTTTTTAAAAATTGGTTAATATTTTTTGCTAATTGTAGCACATCGGCTTTCAAAAATGTGTAAAATGATTTCTGAAATTAGCAACAAAATTTAGTAAATATTCTGTAATTTGTAAAATGTAAATAGCAAAAAGATTTGCTAAATAATAATTTTTTTACTAAAAATCAGTACAAAAAAAGTAGAGTGGGATTGAAAGACGTTTACAAATTTTTATACTGACTTTTTTTCTGAGTGTAGTAAACATATTCTGGCTTATTATAAACCCGATTCAATTTAATGCTGTTAACGCTAAATTAAATAAGAACGCAACGAGTTTGATTCCTTTTTGTTTTCTGTTTTTACTGTTTTAAAAATTAGTATATCGCTAATATTAAGATGAATATTTAAAGTATATTTATGATGCTCGTTTAAGCGTGGATCGAATTTGTCTTTTGGACTATGATTGCTTAGGCCAGGGGTAGGTGAATTTGGTCAACCAAATTAGAATTGATCTTTGACTGGCCCTTTGCATCAAAACATCCAAAATTTTCTAACAAAGCGAAAAAAATTTTCGAAATCTAAATTTTTTCACGCAAAATTTTGCTACTTTTCACGCATAAAAGAGGTTCAAGACCACTCAAAATAAAATTAATACTTTTTTCCGAACAATTCTTTTTATTTTCCTCGATATTAAAAATATAAAAATTCCAGTTTGGCTGAAACTCTGCAGAAATATTGTTTACATCCATCCTCCGGTACACCCTAATCCTCCCTAGTGATTGTATATCCCGGCAAAACTTTGGTAATGGGTGCGATATTCTCATGCGTTACCTTGTAATGATAGCTCGTTACCTTTTTCATTATTTGCAAGCATAAAGTAATAAGTTACTTATTATTGATTACGTAGTGCATGATTTATAAATGTAAAGTAATAATTGAAATATTTTTGAAAATCTATTTTTAGATACATTACTTTATGTTTTTTTTTTTTTTGTAAGCAAAAGGGTAATGTATGTTTTTTGACAACACTAGCGAAAAATCGCAGCGCAGCAATTCATTTAAGTTTAAAGCAGTTAAATACTATATGCTTCGATAGCTCAGTGGGTAGAGTTCGTGGCTGGAAACCAGAGTTCCCTGGTTCGATTCCCATGATTATCACTTTATTTTTAATAACGTTTAAAATATTTGTAATAATTTTTTTAAATAAAAATTCCTCTTTTTTAAAAATCTATTTTTAGACACATTACTTTTTCCATTCTCCTAACCATATAAGTAACCCCTTATATTATACTCTCTAAAGTAAAGTTTATATACATTACTTTGAGGCTCATCGCCTGTAAAATTCATCAATGAAGTAAGGTGTAAAGTAATCCATGATCCCCAACGGCTACACATTACTTTACACATTATTTTGTAATGAGGGGTTTTGCTGGGATGTTGTGCGAAAATTGCGTGACAAACTTAAGGTCAGTTCCAAGATGCCAATTTATATCTATCGATATATTACTCATGATAGAAGAACATAAATGTTTTCATGTTTCATTAAAGTTTGGGAACCACTGGTCTAAAGTATAGTATTATTAATGTCAGTTTTTAGTTTTATTTTATAAAATAACTATTTTTCTTAAAAAAAATTTGTGTTTATAATTCGTCATAATTTTTATTTCATGAAGATGCTACACAATGAAGTAGCGAAATATTGAAACAAATAATATATTTTTGTAAAAAGCGAATCCTAAGCTCAAAAAATAAATTAGTTATCAATAAAAATAATTTTAACAATAATGATACTCCCAAAAATATAATCTAAATTTCAGTTCTCTTTTAACGATGGACCAATTGCAATAACTGAAGAAACATTTTTTTTTATAAGTTTTCAGATGAAGTGTAGAGTTTTAATTGAAGTCATGGGTAATTTCATAATTTTTGGGTATGTTTTTCTTCACCGGTGGGTAATTTTAAATTTCCTTGGTGGCAACGCCGGTTTTTGATATAGCAAATGCAAGAGATTTTTGTAAAATCGCAAAAAAAAAAGTAAATTGAAATATTTGACGCAAATGTTTGTAATTCGGTTAAACGAACGACAAACAACTAATGCACTCTTATACTTGGACATAAACTCAATTTTTTATTATTTTTGTATTTACACTAAGAAAAAAATTAAAACTGATGCAATTTTTAACTTTTAATTACCACAAAATAAACAACAACAAAATAACACTCACATTATACAATGCGTGTAAAAGTTTTAAGTATTAAACTCAAATATTATGTGTTTATTTTTTTAAAAATAATGCGAATATTTAAAACAAAAAATTATAAAAACGAAATGTAAAATAAAAATACAATACAAAATCTGGTTTGTTGGCAGCAGATGCTAAATGTTGTCACAAAAAAATAAATTTGTTTAAATTGAATACAATTTAAAAACAAAATTGTTTTGCCTGTTGCAATCGCACATCTGTGCCGCTGATGTTCATTGGATGGTTTTTGTTGATGATGTTAATGATAGTATGGTTCATTTAAACAAAAGAAAAAATTAAATATTTACTAATGTTTAAGATATTTATTAAGCTGATAAAAATATTATAAATTGTATACACAAATTAAGGATTTGTTAAATTATAACACCAATTAACCCGCTAACAGCCAGGAGCTACAACCGGTTCCAAACATATTGGTGTGTGTTCATAACACGCATTGAGCCAAAGTTAACAGTTAAAATGTTGATAAAAAAGTTCGTTAAGTCAGTGAATCTTTGATTTTGTGTTTGTCTTATATATGGTATACAAGTTAATAATGTCGATTTGGACAACAGATGGCATAACAATCACATACAGTTTGTGTCAATAATAATAATTATGGTATTTTGGAGGGTAAACATCTGTCATTATAAATCAGTATTCGACAGACGTCAAAGTGTAAACACACATTTTTTTAATGGCTATAACAATGTCGAACCTTATGCATAATTAAAAGTTTTGCGCGGGTCTGATAACTTTCTTTCATTTTAAGAAAATGGCTGCTGAAAGTTATCGATTGTTGGTAGAAACTTGCGGTAATCATGCACCAACTCAAAAAACTTGTGAACGATGGTATGCGCGATTCAAAAGTGGTGATTTCGACACAGAAGACAAGAAGAGGCCTGGTCAGCCGAAAATGTTTGAAGATGAGGAATTGGAAGCATTACTCGAAGAAGATTGTTGTCAAACGCAAGAAGAACTTGCATTATCACTGGGAGTCACACAGCAAGCCATTTCCCTACGTTTAGAAACATTGGGATTCATTAAAAAGCTAGGAAATTGGGTCCCATATGAATTAAAGCCGAGAGACAATGAAAGGCGATATTGCATGTCGGAAATACTGCAAAAAGAAGTCATTTTTGCATCCATCGTATCCCAGCAAAACTTTAGTAATAAGTGCGATATTCTCATGCGTTACCTTGTATTGATAGCTCGTTACCTTTTACTCATTATTGATTACGTAATATATGATTTATAAACGTAAAGTAAATGTGTTTTTTTGTAAGCAAAAGAGTAATGTATAATTTTTTTGACAACACTAGCGAAAAAACGAAGCGTAACAATTCATTTAAGTTTAAAGCAATCAAATACTATATGTGTCGATAGCTCAGTGGATAGAATTCTTGGCTGGCAACCAGAGTTCCCTGGTTCGATTCCCATCATGACCACATTATTTTTAATTACAAATATTTTAAATAAAATATTTGTAATAATTTTTATTAATAAAAATTCGTCTTTTTTAAAAATATTTTACTTTACTTTTTCCATTCTCGTAACCATATAAGTAATCCCTTGCACTATCACCAATTGAGGCTCATCGCCTGTAAAATTCATCAATGAAGTAAGGTGTAAAGTAAGACATCGACCCCTATGGCTATACATTACTTTACCCATTATTTGGTAATGTGTGGTTTTGCTGGGATTGTTACTGGTGATGAAAAATGGATTCATTACGATAACCCCAAGCCCGGCTAACCAGCCAAACCAACGCCGAAGCAGAATATCCAAGGCACCAAGGTTATGCTTTGTATTTGGTGGGATCAGAAGGGTGTTTTGTATTATGAGCTGTTGTAATCGGGTCAGACGATTACAGGGGACCTGTACCGAACACAATTGATTCGTTTGAAGAGAGAAATCAACGAAAAACGATCAGAATATTCGACCAGACACGAGACCATAATCTTCCATTATGACAACGCTCGGCCACATGTTGCAAGACCGGTCAAAAACTATTTGTAAAACAGTGAAAACAGGGAAATTTTGGCTAACCCGCCTTACAGTCCAGACCGTGCCCCTTCTGACGTCCATTTGTTTCGATCGATGCAGAACGCCCATACTGGAATACGCTTCACTTCAGAACAGGGTATCAGAAATTGGCTTGATTCATTCTTTACCTCAAAACCGGAGCAGTTGTTTTGGCGCGCAATCCATATGCTACCAGAAAGATGGGAAAAAGTAGTAGCTAACGATAGACAATACTATGAATAATGTATCAATTCATTTTGTTATTAAATAAATGAATTTTTCCAGCAAAAAAATCGACATTATTAACTTGTATACCATATTATTATATAAAGTCTTAAATTATTTACAATGGCCGTTGTGGTTTAAAAAACGTATTCTTAACTTACAAATACTAGTACCATACGTTGGGCGCCAAAATTGTATAATGAATAAATGTTTAAAATTAGCTTTGCAATCAAATTTTACCCTAATGTTTACCACTGTAAAATATCTTTTGAAATTAAAAACATTAGCTATAATTGTTCGGTAAATTGTGTTCAAAAATCTCGTATAAATTTGACAATACTTTACGTTTAACTTTTACTTCAAGGACCTCTTGAGACATTTTCACTGACTGACGGACCACCAAATTTTTATTTTTTTTATTTATTAAAATTAAAATTTTTAAGTCTGAAGATTTTCAGACATTAGTAGTAAAAAATACGAAAGATGAAATAACGTGTTTATTATTGTATAATTTACAGAATTTAAGAGATTTACCATATAAAATTTTTGGAAGAATCCTTTAATTTAAATACCCTCGGAAAACTGAGCATTTTAGTGTCTGTGATTTTTTAATATAAAAAATTGATGCTGAAACACATTTTGATCATTTTTTTTTTTGAATCTAAGAACGTTTTATATAGAAGAAAAGAAAAAATAAAGTGCATTCAATTAAACAAAAAATTTGCCGAGGTTTGAAAAGTCTTAAGAATTGGAATATCCCAACTTATTCCCAGAGTTTCTTTTTAAGCTGCACGGAGTTCTTATTTCCTTCAAAAATTTTAAAAGTCGCACTATATTCAATATGTTTTAGATTTTTTCAAATACAATTGTGGCATCTGACATTGGAAGATTATTTAGATTTGGATGCAGCTACGGACCTCCAGAGGGTCGCGACCCCCCATTTAGGAACCGTTGGACTAGACTAAAGAAAAATATGTAGACATATATTGCAGCAAATGTTAAAATTATGTTAACATATCTTTCATGTGGACCACTGGATTTCGTACATATTTATTGCAGGCAATATGTGTCGCAATATTTCTTCAGTAATATTCATTAAGAATTATTGCTATGATCAAACGTAAAACTAAGCTATCTGTTTCGTTTGACATTAATATAAAAAAATATGTCATTTTAAACCAATAAAGAAAAAAGCAGTGAAAAGAAATTAAATGTAGCATAATTTAACAATTAAAAAAAAAACTAACAATTTTGTTATTATAAAGGGTGATTTAAGTAGAGATACTTTTTTCAATAGCCTTTTTTTTTGAAAGATCACGTGTGAGTCGTGTCATGCTGTCATGTTATTTTTGTTTAGTACTGTTTGGCATTTCATAATGGAAAGTCTTACGCCTGAATAACGTTTACAAATTGTTCAACTTTATTACGAAAATTCACGTTCTGTGAGGAATGTTTTCGAGGCAAATTTTGTTCAGCGATGAGGCCCATTACTGGCTCAATGGGTATATAAACAAACAAAATTGCCGCATTTGGGACGAAGAGCAACCTAAAGAGATTCAAGAACTGCCACTTCATCCAGAAAAAACAACGGTTTGGTGTGGTTTGTGGGCCGCTGGCATCATCGGTCCATATTTCTTTAAAAATGATGCCGGTGCGAACGTAACCGTCAACGGCGACCGTTATCGTGCCATGAAACCGACTATTTGATACCTGAAATTGAAGCTCGTGATCTCGGCGACATTTGGTTTCAACAAGACGGCGCCACTTCCCACACATCGCATTAATCAATCGATTTATTGAGAGAACACTTCGGTGAGCACAGAATTTCACGTTTTGGGCCGGCCGATTTGCCACCAAGATCGTGTGATATCACACCGTTAGACTTTTTCCTATGGGGATATGTAAAGTCTAAAGTTTATGCGGAGAAACCCGCTTCGATTCAGGCCTTGGAGGAAAGCATCACGCGTGTCATTCGCCAGTTACCAGTTGAAATGTTCGCACGAGTCATCGAAAATTGGACTCAACGGATGGACCATCTGCGACGTAGCAACGGCCAACATTTGATAGACATAATCTTCAAAAAATAAATGCCAAAGAATGTTCCTTCAAATAATAATAAACATTCCCCATTTGATTTGAATTTTCTGTGTTTTTTTTTTCTTTAAAAAAGTAGGGAGCCTCGAAATGGATCATCCTATACATTGGTTTTTAAAAAGTTATCCTAGAATAAACCTTCGCTTTTGAAATATCAACAAAGAATTGATGACAAACGATTTATGAAAAAGTTTCATCACTCAGGGGAAAAGCTTAATCATACTATTAAATAAAAAACTTCATAAATATGATGAGAAATTAATGATTTTCATTCAACTTGAGGTCAAAAGTCCTTAATTTAAAAATTAAAATATCAATTATACATAAAATTTATGATGAAAAACTTCAAAAATATATTTATAAATATGATGACATGATTATTTATATGTATGAAACCTTTCTTTAATGAAGAATTTCTAAAAGATCTTTGAAATACTAATTCATGTTTCAAAAAGAAGTTTCAACAATATGATGAACTATATAATCACCCTTATTCTAGTTGCCGTCATCGACACAAGACAATGTCTGTCGTCTTGTGATTTTTTTTTTTGAAATTGGTATTCCCGTTGTCGTTATCGAAAATAATTGATAACTGTCGACAAGTATTTGGTATTCTGTAAGAAAATGTGACGACGATATTGTCTTGAAACGACTCTGATTTTGTCGACACAACTTTTAGTAACGACTTGAGGAAAAGTAATGACTGAAAAAAAAACGGAAAAAATGGCAAGAAATATCAAATTTATTAAATGCACTTGGCCCACCGAGAATAATGTGAGATGGATGGCAGAAGGTAAAGAGAGCATGATCATATAAAGTGCATTATAAAAATATAACAAAATTTATTTATAGGTTTGGCGAGACTTAAAATTTAAAGTTAAAAAGAAAATGGTAGCCAACAAAGCCGAGTGTAATGCTACAGGTGGCGGAAGATTCAAGCAAATTTATATTGAGCCCGCTGGAGGAAGCTGTGGCAAATCTTCTACAGTTTCAGAAACAGCTGAACCCTAAGTTAAAGTCGTTTCCAACACTGAGCTGGTACGACCCCTGGGCTAAAAATCTTAATGTAGCTGCCAACTTTATTGTTTTGGAAATAAATGTGGACTGGATTTCGGTTTTCAAATTAAGTGCTATTGTTTCCAGCACATCTTTGAAGGCTGTTTTATTCAGCCGAAAGTAACTTTCAAACCTTTTAAAAAAAATAGAAGATTAACATTCTTTAAAGTAACAGACTTTGATTTTGCTACTCACTTGTTATCCGGCAGATTAAAGATATTGGATTTCTGTATGAGAAGTCTTCTTTCCAATACTAGATTTTCTTTATTTTCTTCATCACTGGTATCAGAATTTAAATTATGTACACATAAAAAACATTTTTTCACAAAAATAATAAACAAAATAAATCTGCCGACTCAATTTTTAGAGATGTGTTTTTGTTTAAATCGATAAACTGTCGACGTCGTTACAACACTGTTTTAGAATACCAATTTGGTGTCGAAGTGATGTCGACGTCGAAGCAAAGTGATGTTGACTCAAAAACGACGACGACATTGATAACGACAACTAGAATAAGGGTGAATATTTTTTGTTTTATTATTTAAATAATTAAATATGTTAAACTTAATAAGAATTATAAACAGGAATGCAACCTAAATAGTTTTTTATAAATTTTTTAATGACTTTTTTTTTTTTTTTTTGTAAAAAATAAAGATTTATGAAACATTTATCATAAATTATTATGTATGAAAATTTAAAAAATTTCATTAATATGATAAAAACTTTTTTCTCTGAGTGTAATTATAGCAAATTAAATCAATATTTTTCCACCAAAAGCTGATTTATTTTAAACGATAAATTTGTTTTTGCCAAATTTTATATTTGAATATTAAACAATTTCTTAAAGCTGCAAATTGTTTAGACACACAATGTTGCCTTGAATACAATTTTGTAAAAAATATTTTTTTTTTATTCTAATATTAATTTAACGATTTTTTTTTTCTTTATTTGTTTATTTAATAAATCTACCGCTCATGACAAATTGCAAAAGTCATCTAACCAAAACATCAAAAGCCAACCAAATAAGTCTTAACAACGAACAAGTGTTCACTTGACAACGATCTTTAATTTATTCGTATTTTTGGATCACAAAAAAAATAAAATTGCATGTTATGTGAGTGTGATACATTAATGTATTTTTGATTTTTTTTTTTGCTTTCCTAAAACAAAATCTTAACAGACAATTTGTCGCATTTTTTTTGTATGTGTTGTGTGTCTCTCTGCCTGTTTGTCGGTCGCAGTAGCGTTGTAATATGTTTTACGACAATAAAGAGTTCATTAAAACATAGTGATTTTTTTTATGCAACAAATTACTGATTACAATTTACTATAGAGTTGTTTAAATGCTGTGAATACTCGATACTAAGTACTCAATGCTCTTTAGGTATTGTCTCGATGCGGCTCCATACTTTTTATATTCATACATAAATTTACACAAAAATCTTTCATTAAAAGCAGGTTCGAATTTTCTGAATGTTTTTTTAGGGCATTATTACGCTTATCGGGGAAGTTCTCAAAAACAAATTCACAAAATAATTGATTTTCTCATAAAATTCTGAGTTGTTATTGAAAATCCCATGATTTCGTGTAAATTCGTTTTTCACAACATCTCTGTATATACCGATAATTATAACTCTGAAAGTATTCAGTACTTTTAAATCAGTATTAAGTACTCAATACACAAATACTCAACACTTCTACAACTCTAATTCTGGTTGATACATATTATAATACTTCTAGATTTTATATTCTTTATATAATTTTATATATATATTTATATAAGTAACACATGAATTCATTATAAACAATTTTTATAATCATTTTATTATATAAAGTAAATGAACCATATTCTGAAAAATATTTAATAAAAATATTAATCAGTTGTTATAGAATAGGAAACATAAAAGTAAAAGAATGCCTTCATTAAAGGAAACAGTAATACATGTAATAAAATAAATTTCGAAATGATGACATGAACATAAAAATAAAAGATTGTATTTACTAAAGGAAACTGTAGTTAATATAATAGAAATTTCTTCCGCAGGATGACTGTTTTTAGCAAATTTTGCTGTTGGGTTTTAATCGAAACCCAACCTTCTAATGACCGACTGCCAAAAAGGGGTTTCAGACATTAAGTTGTTTAATTTTTTATCAAAGCAATTATATTACATCAATAGAAAACTTAATTTATTTAATTATTTATTACAAATTTCAAGCGAGAAGGATGCAAATTTTAAAAGTTGCAAATTTGAAAAATTAATATTAATATTTGAGTTATAGATAAAAATATATTTTTACATTTGAACACACATTATTTATTATAACAAATGTAGTTCAGAGCCTCTACTTGTAAAATGAGTTACTATTTTTGCCCCATAAATTAAGCACAGCTGCTACACTCATAATTTGTAGTAACTAGAAGTAATTTCGTTAAAATTTATTAATGTTTAGTGTCAATTTCGCAAAATTTCACAATTTTAAAATGCACCATTTTTTCACTTGAAAATATTTGCTGAATATTTTCTACAAAGTAGTTGAACATACGCTACACCTCAGATTTGAAAGACACATAGTTTCATATATCGATATGCTGCACGAAAGGGGGAAAAGTTTACCCTCCCCAAAAAATTCCGATGTGATCTTTCTAAAAGCCGACACATAAATATATATTTTTTGTGTCTCCTCTGCCAGCATCCATTGGTAGAACACTGTGTCATATCCAATATTGTTGGCAACCCAGCAAAACCACACATTACCAAATAATGGGTAAAGTAATGTATAGCCATAGGGACCGATGCATTACTTTAAACCTTACTTCAATGATGAATTTTACAGGCGATGAGCCTCAAAGTAATGTATATACACATTACTTTAGAGGTGATAATGTAAGGAGTTACTTATATGGTTACGAGAATGGAAAAAGTAATGTGTCTAAAAATAGATTTTTAAAATAGAGGAATTTTTATTAAAAAAAAATTATTACAAATATTTTGTTTAAAATATTTGTAATTACAAATAATGTGGTCAAGATGGGAATCGAACCAGGGAAATATGGTTGCCAGCCAAGAACTCTACCCACTGAGCTATCGACGCATATAATATTTGATTGCTTTAAACTTAAATGAATTGTTGCGCTTCGTTTTTTCGCTAGTGTTATCAAAACAAACATACATTACCCTTTTGCTTACAAAAAAAAACCAAAGTAATGTATCTAAAAATAGATTTTTAAAAATATTTCAATTATTACTTTTCATTTATAAATCATATATTACTTGCAAATAATGAAAAAGTTAACGAGTTATCATTTACAAGGTACCGCATGAGAATATCGCACCCATTACCAAAGTTTTGCTGGGAATTATACAAATATTATAGTAATTAAATAAATTAAGTATTACAAAAACTGTCAATGATCTAGAGATAATATTTCATAGATTTATGCAGAGATGCATTTACGTTAAGTCTCGAAAGTTTTCTCTCGCCTCTAAATTTGCCTTTCCATCTTGAAATGGTCATTTTGTGAATGATGTGCTAAATGAGCCTTGATACTGTGGTTAAAGCTAGAATTAGCCATGCGTATCCATATGGATGTCTCGTTTTAACTCATTCATTTAGTTCGAATCAGCTGATCCGTCTCTTTACTTTGTGTATGGCTAATTCTAGCTTAAGGTTGTCTCTTTTTAACTTATTTATTTAGATTAAGGTAGCTGATTCTAAGATGTGCCTTTAATCGTAGTTATGTTAACTGCCTGTTTTGTATTGGGTATACAAGTTAATAATGTCGAGTTTTTTTTTTTGTAAAATGCATTTATTATAATGACAAAATGAATTGATACATTATTCAAAGTATTTTCTATCGTTAGCCACTACTTTTTCCCACCTTTCTGGTAACATATAGATTGCGCAAAGAAAGAACTGCTCCGGGTTTGAGGTAAAGAATGAATCAAGCCAATTTCTGATACCCTGTTCTGAAGTGAAGCGTATTCCAGCAAGGGCGTTTTGCATCGATCGAAGGGGCAAGGTTTGAGTTATAAGACGGGTGAGTCAAATTTTCCCATCCACTGTTTTCCAATTAGTTTTTGACCGGTCCTGCAACATGTGGCCGAGCGTTGTCATGACAGAAGATTATTACCTCGTGCCTGGTCGAATATTCCGGTCGTTTTTCATTGATTGTTCTTAATTCGTTAACTGTGTTCGGTACAGGTCCCCTGTGATCTTTTGACCCGATTTCTGCAGCTCATAAAACAAAACACCCTTCTGATCCCACCATGGATATTCGGCTTCGGCGTTGATTTGGCTGGTTGGCCGGGCTTTACATATGACTTTTGCGCTTTCATCACCAGTAAAAATACGATGCAAAAATTACTTCTTTTTGTAGCGTTCAAGCAGCATTTCCGACTTCCAAAATCGCCTTTCAACGTCTCTCGGCTTCAATTCATATGGGACCCCATTTTCATGCTTTTAAATGAATCCCAATGCTTTTAAACATAGGGAAATGGCTTGTTGTGGGACTCCCAATGATAATGCGTTTGACAACAATCTTCGTCGAGTACACTCAGAAAAAAAAGTTGGTAGAAAAATTTTTAAAATTTTTTGGAATTTTTTTTTTTTTGTATTTTGTCTAAAAAAATAATTAAAATAAAAAATTTTGATGCTCAATAAAAAAAATAAATTTGAAATTTTGTGCTAATATTAATAATATTTAATAATTTTTTTTTGCTGATTTTAGCAAACAGATTCTAAAGTCCACTTTACAAAAAGTATACTGAAATTAAGTAGCGGCATGCTTCCAATTCCTCATCTTCAAACTTTTTCGGCTGACCAAGCCTCTTCTTGTCTTCTGTGTCAAAATCTTTTAAATCTCGCAGGCCATCGTTCACAAGTTTGGTGAATCTTGACCGTAAGCTTCTACCAACAATCGATAACTTTCAGCAGCCGTTTTCTTCAAATGAAGGAAAGTTATCAAACTTGCCCGCAAACATCATTTTTAGGTACAAAATTCGACTTTATTATAGCGATTGAAAAAAATGTGTGTTTATACTTTGGCGTCTATCGAATACTGAATTATAATGACAGATGTTTGCCCTCCAAAATACCATATTTGTTATTATTGACACAAACCATATGTGATAGTTATGCCATCTGTTGTCCAAATCAACATTATTAACTTGTTTTTAAGATTATTTTTTCTTTTTAATATTGAAATTTTATGTAATAGCCTAATTTTTTTAACAAATTTTTTTTGTTAAAACAAATACAAAATTTTATCTAAATTTTACACCTGTACAAAAATAATTAAGCAAATAATAAGCAATCACCTTCTTCTTACGCAATTAAAATCAAAAAAAAAAAAAAGATCAACAATCTTTAAAATTAAACTTTTACTCACGAGATGTTTCATTATATATTTAAATGTTTATTTCTTTTTTTGTTTTTGTAACACCAAATAGTGTGCCAAACAAGTGAATAAGAAAAATTTTTGAAATTTTTTATCAATGCGTTTTTACTTAGATTGGGGTATGAGTCGTATAATGCAAAAACTTGCATCAGTTTTTATTTTTGAAAATAAAAAAAAAAACAAACTGAAAATAAACAACAGCAGATGTACAAATAAAATGTAAATGATCACATGGTAAGGAGTCTTTTGTACTGAATTTTAAGTAAATTAAAATTATTTTTTTGTGAATTATAAGAAATCACAATCATGGGATTTTAAACTATTTTTAATTTTTCTAAAAAGAAATTATTACGGATATTCATGTTATAAACTTAGAGCGTTAACAATTGTGAAATTACTATGCGCTTTAACAAATTAAACTTTTTTTCCTTTCTTCCTACTATCTTTTTGTATTTGTATTGTATCTTTTTTAACACGCTTGACTCTGAAGTGCAGATTTTATTCTACAGTTAACATTTGCTTTGTAAACTGTTTAAAATGACAAGTATGATCTCAAAATTACAACCCTAATTTGTTCACATCTCTAATTGTTAAAAAATTAAAACCAAAATATAATAAAAAAATATAAAATTAAAAAAAAAAATATTGTAAAACTAAAATAACTAAAGAAATAAGTAAAGATATTAAATGGAATAAGTATTTAAATGTCAAAAATGTGTTGTACTTCTTTCAGCATTTTGAACATTTAACATTTCAATCTGTGCTGCAGCATAAAGTCACACCGTAATTACAAACGCAGTTTAAAAGTGTAACTTTTGTGGTGTTGCCACCATTCACCAAATTAAAACATGATTAAAAAAATATATAGAAAAGTATGCAAAAAGTACTAAAAATACTTTTTTACATTTCATAATACTTGGCAGGACTTTTTTAAACATTTGGCAAAAATAAAAAGTTATTTAACAATAAAGCGGTTCCTTTTATTAGCAAGATAAATTATATTGAAAAAAATTATTTCATTAACTAGAATTTCGCTCCATTTTAAATTAAAGGTGCTCACGGATGAATCAATTTTCGAATTTCGTATTTATTTGCAAGAGTACAGTTTTTAGTTACTCTGTAGATTATGTGGATTCTCGCGAGCATGCTATGTTTCATGTTTTCAAATGTCAAATTTCCATATTTTTTGACATTCGTAAACTAAAGTGAGGTGTTTTAAATGTTAAAAATTTTAAATATCCTTAACATTGACAACACAATATATTTTCTGTTACCGACTGTAGTTTATTTAAAAAGTAATACGTAAAGTTTGTTTTTAAATGAAGAATCAATTGAAATTCATAGTAATATATTTTTTAACTATTTGAATCAGTCATTCAAAAAACAAACTATAAAAATCTACAGACATTCAGTAGGAGTTGATATTTTCAGTTAAATGTAAATTTTTATGTTTTTTCTTTTTTAAATTGAATTTCATATATTCTTTTTTGTTTTTTTACCAAAATAGTTTGTATATATACAAAATTATTTCAATAAAAATTACAAGAAATTATTCAAATATACAAACACATAAAGCCAATAAAGATATATACATCTGTGTGTGTTGTGTTTTGTATTTACATACAAATAAAAAACGACTTTCTTTTATTTTTACTACTTTTGTTGGTTATTAAACAATGATTGAAAATAAACAACAAAATGGGTTGAATATAATGAAAAATCAGTAGTCCTCTTTTTGACTGTATTTTCGATTAATTTAATATGTGTTTTAAGTTGTTTTTAACGAAATAATATTGTGGTGAGTGTAAAAACAAAAAAAAAATTTATATATACAAAAGACTTTTGTTTTTGAAACATTAAATAACACAAAACCATGTTATGGAAATCGCCAAAAATTTCCGTACAAAAACCAAAGCGTTGGCAAAGAATTGTTTTACTACGGTACCAATAAAAGAGCAATGGCACATAATTAATTTATTATGATTTGCTGACGTATGAAAAAGTGCTTTCTTTGCGAACGCTGGAAATACAAAATTCACAACTCTTTATAAAACATAAATTTTATGCATATGTCCAAAATCAGTACGATTGCGTTAGGCGTGTGTCAAATTAAATAAACATAAAATGTGAAACAATAACAATTTTGTACGTTGACAAACGACTTTTTATGATTTGGGCTGAGAAAAGTATGAAACAAACTCATTGACAAAGCCACAATTAAGAACGTTTTGACAACTTCCTAATGCATATTTCTTTAAAATAAAATCCACTGGTAAAGCAACAAAAACTTTAATCGCTTACACTATTGAATTATAAGATTGACAATTACTGTCTTTTTCAAAATATGTAGAAAGGTTTTAAAATTTGTATGTAATATAGTAGATTTTTAATTTCGAATGTAGACGATAAACGATAATCGGGCAAAATAAGCGGCCCATTCCATGTCAAACCGCACAGAAAACTGCCATTTTCGGATTTGTTATCTTCGATTTTAATAAAATTCGCCGCAAATATTGTTAATGTGTAGTGTTTATCAAATCATTAACCTTTCGACTCCAAATCCTTTCGGTTTTTGAAATAAGACGTCATGAAATTTGGCAAAAACTTCAAAATATCTAAAAAGTTTGCATACAAAGTCGCCCATAACTTCTAAACTATACAATCTTACAATTTTTCTGTTGGTACCATTTTAAAGGTGAAAGCATTACCTTCAAAATGGCGTCCCAAAAGATTTTTTGTATTAAAAGGTTAAAGGTCATTTTTTCAAGTTAAGTCTTTAAAGACCCATATCTCAAAATCTAATTTTTTTTTAAATTCTGAAAGAAATATATGTTATATTCATGTTATGGCAAAATTTTAAGGTGAAGACCTATTTGGTTCCTGAGTTATGAAGGAAAACGTGGTCGTAAGCCAATTTTCGACGCAAATTCACATGGAAAAGCTTACACCACTGCGGGAAAAAAGGGGTCAGTTGAAAATAGAGGCCTGTCCCGCGATAGGTAAAAACTGGACCGGTTACGAAAATACATATCACGAGATATGTGAAAAGAGGATCGGATCCTAAAATACCTACCAAGTGACCGGTTTAAAAGTCGTGAAACGTTCTTTTGCGTTGGTTCTACGATATGTTCTTTGTGGTTAGTTGTGTGTTATGTTCTTTTAAACCAGTCCTGTGACATGTCACAAAGGACATGTCAAAGGACATGTCCTAGGACAAGACCATGTTAAAGTGACCGGTCCTTTTCATACAAAAACTCTGATGAACCGGTCACGTAACCTGTCCTTGGATAGGTCCTTTTCCCGCAGGGAAAGTATGCTGTGAAAAAATTCCTAGCCCATGTAAAAATCAAAATATATGTATGTATATGAACATAAGACCTTACATGGGCATACATTCTACGTAGCTTGGCATACATTCTACATAGCTTAATATAAGACCATGCATGATTTCATATTTTTCCACACATATTTGGATCGAAAATTTGAGAGTATATGGATATATATAATCATATAAGAAATTATACGCTCATATACCCTCAAATATCGAATTCGAGGATATTTTTGCTGAAAATCTTCGGATTTAAATGTTTTTATTTTAATATAAAAATTTTAAAATTTTGGGGGTCCGTGAAGTAAATGTTGGTGGGAACCGCTGCTCTAGATCATTGGCAGTTTCTGTCATACACAATTTTAATAATTATTAAATATTTTTAAAATGTTTGGTAAAATTGTTAAACATTTTAGTTCATAACATACAAATTTTGGTATTTGAAAAACCAAAATATATTGTAAAAGCCGATTATTCGAATCTGCTAAATTAAAATGTGTCTTCATAATTCTCTAAACCCATTCGAAATATCTTAAAATTTGTTAAATTCAAAAAAAAAAAAAAACTATCCAAAACTTATGAAAGAAAAAAAGCTTCTTCTTTAATTTTCGTCCAATGTAACAATTTCATAAATATTTTTCGATTATCTCTTAAATAACACACCCACAAATGGCAAAAAAAAAACTGACCATCAGGGCCATTCAATGTCAAACAGCACAGAAAACTGTCTTTTTCGAACTTGAAGGCCATTTTGAAGCTAATGTTTTCACCTTTAAAATGGTATCAATAGAAAAATCTTAGGTTGTATAGTTTAGAAGTTGTGGGCGACTTTGTATGGACACTTTATCGTTTTTGTAAATTTTCATGACGTCATATTTCGAAAACCTAAAAGGTTTGGGGCGAAAGGTTAATGATTTGATGAACATTACCCATTTACAATATTTGTGGCGAATTTCATTAAAATCGGAGACGATAAATCGGAATGCTGTGCGGTTTGAGCTGGAATTGCCCCGTCATTCTTTATGAAAATCATTAAGTCCTGACTTAATATATCATAACTATTATTGATATAAAAAATTTCATAAATATTGTGAAATATTTTTTTCGATTTATGAAAAGCTTCATAATTACTATAAAACATTAAATTGGACGAAAATCTATGAAACATTTCGTAGATATAAAGAAATAGATTTTAAGGATAATTTTCTCTTGATAAAAACAAATGTTAGAGAGCTTTTTCAAACAAACTTTTGTTTTGACTTCATTATAACTTCCACTTTTTATTGAAATATATATGTTTATTGTGCTGTTATATTAAAATTAAATTTATGATCTTTACTAAAAAAAAATTATGCAAATTAGTTAAGCCTTACTGCAAGCATTTTTTTTTTTTTTTTTGTAACACAAATTTAACCATTTTGTTTTTCTATTAACTAAAAAACATTGAATAAAGATTTAGAAAGAATTTACAATTTTAGAAAAAATATTTTTAGGGTGGAAATCTGTTGGTGGTTTGAAAAAAAAAGACGGCAACTGGAGTCACTCCATTATTGTGAATCTATTTTTAATTTTTTAAATATTTTTTGTTTTCTGCAATTAGGTTCAAGTTAACACTTAAGTATTTCCTGAACCATTCAATAATTCAACAAAAATTAAAAAAAAATGTATAGTACTAATTAGAGATAATTGTATGTGACAAATATCTGTCAATCATAAAATTAAATTTTAATGACATATACAGCCACATTCATTTAAGGGGTTATTTACAGTTAAGATTTTCAAAAAATAGATTTTTTTAGAATTTTTTTTTTTAATAATGTACTTATATTCAAGTACACACACTTGTCAATCTGTCGAATATTTTTGAATTTACACGTAGATTTGTAAAAAAGTTTTTACTATGTGCTTTTGAAACTTTAAGCGCGTTTTTAAAGTCGATGAGCAAGATTTCTTGGAAACGATTGAACCGATCTGGTTAAAATTTTGTTACAAGCTTAAAAAGCTTAATTGAAGGTATTTTCTCACTGATAAATATTTTATAAATAATTTGAGGCTTTAATTTTTGCCAAGCCGCCATTTCGTGAAAAAAATATTACTTTGCTTGAATTCGGCTGTGCCGAATCTTTGAATACCCTTCACCAATATGGCAAAAAAAATGTTTTCTGAAGTAAAATTATGGAGCTGAAAAATATTTTTAAGGTGAAAAACTTTTTTGGACGCGAAAACAATTTTTTTGGTGAAAAAAAATTTGAGGTGAAAAAAATTTGTTGTGGTGAAAAAAAAATTTTGTGGTGAAAAAAAATTGTTTGAGGTGAATAATATTTGAGGTGAATACAAAATATTATTCATTTATAAGCGACTGATGAAAAAATATGAGAAAATATATTATGTACCAGTCGCTACTATGAAATTGTACTAAAATACACCAATTTGTATGGAAAATTTAGCGGTTCCTTCACAGTTTCACTCATAACTTCTTAACCGCTGGACGGATTATGCTCATTTTCAATACCAAACTGCTCGGGAGGATGCCCAATGAACTGAGTAAAAATAGGTACCCCCGCTTGCGTCTTCGCGTCGTGATCGCCATTTCAACAGACAGCCAGATGGACATCGCTAAATCAACTTAAAATTGCATAAGGATCACGAATATATATATTTTATGGGGTCTTAGACCTATATTTCGACATGTTATGTACAAACGGAATGACAAACTGATATATACCCTCACCATATATGGTGGAGGGTATAAAAATAATAAAACTAAGTTTAGTTGAAAACAAAAAATTAGCCTATAATTTACTCAAAAATGTGTCTAACTTAAAATGAAAAAATATTTGTAACTAAATATGTTTTAAATTTTTTTTTTCGCTTGTAGTAAAGTTAACTAAATTTTAGAAAGTCATTTCTAAATTCAGTTTTAAAGTCTACCACATTCTTATTTTTAAAAATTGTTTTCTAAAAATTTAGTTCAGGCAATTAAAAACAAAAAGTAATAATTTTTTTCCTATGTAATAATAAAAATTAATTTTATTTTAGAAACTGATGAACTATTTCTAGGGAAAATTTTCATGCAACTTTGTTCAGATAAATTTTGAAAATTTAATAATATTTAGTATTTTTTTTAAGGAAAAATTTAGTTTTTGGTGAAAAACGTTTATCATATTTTCAAAATTAAATTTTTTTTTAAAGAAACAATAGTTAATTTTGCTTATTTTAAAGAAAATATATTATTAAAGGAAACAAATTAAAGTAAAAAAATGATCTTGCAAGATTGTAATTTTTTGTTTGTAAACGTGCGTGAGCGTAAGTCAAAATTCGCTCACGTGGTCATCTCTAATCTTAACAGTCTTAAATATTGAACTTAACACGTTGACTGCCACGGCAATTTTAAGAATTCCAGTCTAATAATTAAATTTAATTTAATCATATTCTTGTGTGTGTTGTTTAATAATTTTTTTATAATTATATTTTCTGTTCATTTTTAAAAAATTTCCTTTATCGAAGTTAGTGACTTTTTTTACTTAATAATAAAAAAGAAGTTAAAATTTTATATGTCAATTCAAGTTTAAACTTTAACATTTTGCCATTTTCCAATAATAACAAGAAATGTAACTGTGATATTTTGTATTTTTGCAACAATTTCCTTAAATTAGTTAACTTAAGAAGACAAAGGACCCCCAGTGTTACTTAGCCATAGATGCCGTGTGTCAATTTTCACTTAAAAGAAGTGCTATTTTACTTGATATTAAAAAATATTTTCTTATTTTTAGGGAGTTAAGTTCTAGTTTTTAGTAAAAAAAATTATTAAATGAACTTAAATAAAATTTTCCTTAAAACCAAGGAAACATTTCCTAACTAACAGGAAAATTAAATATGATATATAAACTAATTAAGAGGAATTTTTACTGTTTTCTAATAAATATTTAGTTCTCAATAGTTAAGTTTTTCTATAACTTAGAAATCTTGACCAAATTTTAAGTAAAATTTGTTTCTTAATTTCAAGAAAAATTTTATTAAATTTTGGTAAGAAGTGTCTTTGGCCAAATAAGTTAATTTTTCTAAATTCTAGTTATTATTATTATTTTTTTGGTGTATATGTACAAATTTTAACTTTAATAAATTAAAAGCTCTTCTCAAGAAAAGTTTCTTAAAATATTGATTTTGTCTTGGCCCACTGAGTGTATACAACCCCTTAAACTCTCTAGTGTTTGCACTCAGGTCTAAATGTGCTTTAAGTGGAGAAGCATGTTATCACAAATAATACAGAATTTTTAAATTTTCGTTAGTGAGTGTAATTTGTTACTTAAATTTGCACAAACGGACCCTGTTTCTATTGTTGTTTCTTTATTTTAATTTTTTTAATAGAAATATTATTTCAACAACAATTGAATGAATGTTGACAGTTTTTTTTTTTAAACAATAATAAACATTTAAAATATTTGTGCAAAAGAGCAAAACAAAACTGTAACACGTGTGTTTTTTTTTTTTTTTGTTATTATTTAGTACAGAATATTTAAAATAAATTGAAACTATTTTGTTATTTTATTTATAAAACTAATAATAAACAAGTGTTGCTATTGACGTTTTAATTCTAATGAAGGTACTCATTAGTTAAATTTTTTGTCTGCATTTGAAAATATATTTGCAATAACAATTCATTGTTTTTCTTAGCTTGCAAATTGTTTTTGATATTTATTTGTTTTTTATTTATTTATTTATTTTTTGTTATAAACATACAAACAAATTAAACAAATATACTTTCAGATTGTGAACAGTTGGGTTTTTCTTATAATTTTAAATGCTTGATTTTTTCTTTATTTTTTATTAACAGCTGTCAAGTAACCAATTGAAGTCAATTAATTAATTAAATATAATTGAAATCAGTAAATGACAATTTAAATAGGAAACCCAATACACAGACGCATATAATAGGGTAGAGAATAAAATAATTTAACGCATCTGTTATTGTAGAAAAAAATTACATTAACACTAATCAACAAAACTTGACCCCATGAAGAAAATTAATTTAGAATATTTTGAAAAAAACATAAATTACTAGGGTAATTTCTAAGAAAACATTATGTTTTTTATAATTAAATTGATTTTGGTTTAATAATTCTGAAACAAGAGCTGCCTACAAACAAAATTCCATAAGAAATTCTTAAAAATAGTGTACAGTTTTTGACACAACCGCCACTGCTTACTATCTGGTTTGGCTTTTTAAGTTAAAGCTATAAGAATCTGCCATTATTTCTATTTTCAAAATATGCGAGTTTGATTTCTGCAAAAAAAAAAACAAATAAAAAATATATGCATACTTTGATAAAAAACTTTTAAATCGAATTAATAAAAATTTCAATGATTTTTGTAGTCAATAAAACTTTTAAATATGTCAGTCCTCACCTAGTACAGGGTGTTCGCGGGGAAGGTATACTACTTTGTTTGTTTATAATTTTTGATTAAATGAAAAGAGAATGGATCTTATATTGATAAATGTTTTATTTAATGTCGACAATTATGTATGGAATACACTATCAGAAAAATTTTTCATTACATTCTAACACATTTCACGCGGTATTTCATTAATTTCATCACGAATATTTTGTTTAAGTTGCTCAAGCGTTTCTTTCTGGTTTGTTTGCATAAACCTTGCTTTTCAGATATCCCCACAAAAAGAAGTCCGGAGCAGTCAAATTAGGCGACCGTGGAGGCCAATCAACATCACCCATTCTTGAAATAACTTATTGTGAAAGAGGTCTCGCAGTAATTCCATTGTAATCCTTGCTGTATGCGATGTGGCACCGTCTTGTTGATACCACATGTTAATCAATCATATCACGATATCGCTCACCATTCACAGTTAGCGTTACACCGTTTTTATTTTCAAAGAAGTAAGGTCCAATTATTCCCCAAATTGCACACCAGACTGTCACTTTTAATGGATGCAAAGGTGACTGATGAATAATTTGAGGGTTTTCCATTGCCCCGAACCGACTATTCTGTTTATTAACATATCCATTCAAATGAAAATGTGCCTCGTCTCTCATTACAGGGCGAGCTGTAACATCCTATTGGCATATGTACGGCGGCGTAAATGGTCTTGTGGAAGAAGCTATTGTGTCAACTGAATATTAAATAGAAACAAATGCAAATTGTGAAAAATTGTGGCCATAGTTGTTTTTCCGAGACCAAGCTCCTGAGCACGGCGTCGAATTGAGATTGATGGATTGTTTTGAACACTTTCTTGAGCAGCAGTAATGTTTTCAGCCGATCTTGAAGTACCTTGTGGCCCCTGCTTGGGGGCCTATCACCTACAGACCCTCTTTCTTCGAAATCATTAACTACACGATTAATAGTGCCTTTTGTTGGCACGTTGTTTCTTCCAAAAATTTCACGTAACTTTCTCATCGTCACAGTAATCGATGATTAATTTTGATAAAATGTTGTAGCGATTTAAACACGTTGGTTTATCGAATATTTTTCCATAATAATAAATTTGCCACGTGTCTACTTCACGATTGCCAAATATGAACTGTCAAGACTAATGTTTACCAAAATGGTGGCAAAACAAAGTAGTATACCTTCCCGGCGGACACCCTGTAAATTGTAACGGTTTTCTTGAGTAATTAATGTGAATAAACAAATTCTTAAGTATTTTTGATAAAACAACTTGTTTTCATTTAAGTTCTTTAAGTTTTTATATATTTTTTTTTTGGCAAATCAACTTGATTTCCAAGTTATTTTTGAAGTTTTTAAAGACACCACACCCAGAATATTATGTAGTTAACTGTTTGTATTTAAATAAAAAAGTTTTCCGTTCCATTTAAAAATAAAGGAATATACATTTATTTTTCAAAGAAATATCTATATTAACTTTTTTATACATTTATTCGAAATAATTTACTATCATTTACCATTTTTTTCAGTTTCATTTATTTTTTTTCATTTGTTTGAAATTTAATAAAAATTTACCCACAAAACGGAACTTGTGGTTTATTTGTGTCTGTTTCAAAAAAAAAAATTATCAAAAAATTTCAGTTTGTTTTTTTATTTAAATTGGTTGTATATATACAAAATTTTTCAATACAAATTACAAGAACTTCATAAACACACATACCTACACAAACACATTCACACAAAAAGTGTCTGTAGCTATGCATACATACATTTTGTATTGTACGAGTATATTAAAAAAAAAATAGGAAACAATTTCAAATAAATGAAAAAAAACATTTATTTTTAAAGGAATTGGTAGGCAAAATTTTAACATTTATTTTAACTGATTATATCAATTGTTTCTTACGGATGTGTCAGTTGTTTAATCAACATTTAAAAATAAATAAAAGCCATTTGGTTTAAATGAAAATTAAGTAGACGGGTTTTAAAATAAAATATCATATCTTTTAAATGACATTTTCTGTTATTTTAACTTACAAACTATTTTAAGTGTATTTAAGAAAATAAAATGTTTTAATTGAAAGCAATTCTCTATTATTATTATAACATAAGTAGTGCTAAATACCTAGCGTACCACGTGTGGCAAACTTTATAGCGAAATGCGCAAAAAAATATGGCTAAATCACGTAGTAAAAAACGATCTTTTCGTTTTTATATGTGCAGGTAACAAAGGTTTGGCATTTTTTTTATTGGTTTTTTACCATTTAATTGATTGTCTTCGCTAATCCAGTTGGTTTTCAACAGGTTTCCCAATTGAATTTAAAAAAAAACGTTTAAAAAACAATTAAATTTGAAAAAAAAAAAATTGCAGAAGTCAGGGAAATTTGCTAAATTTTCTTCAGTTTTCTTTCAGCTTCCGAACCTTTGTAGTCTGTATACAATTTTATTTGGCCGCTGCCGACGTTGCAATCTCTATGATATTCTTACTCTATAGCTAAATATGCAAAAATATATATGTATAGCAACACATAAGAAATCGATTCCTTTTGTTGGAAATTGCTTGACTCGCAAAGATATTTGATTAAGATTATTCTCCAGCTAACGACAATAAATGCGAATTAACATGAACTTTCGCGTCTTACTAAGTAATAATATATAAACAAATTTATATTTTATATATATTTTTTTTATAAATGGGGAAAAAAATATTACAAACATATGTACTACATTAACACAATATACGTAAAACAACAAGATTCATTTATTAAACAAAAAAAAAACTAATGTTAAAAGTTTCGAATGATGTAATAAATACCGATTTCGTAATGTGTTTTGTATGTATTTTTTCTTTTATTTTATCTATTTTCAATGTTTATTTAAAAGTGGCCCATTTACAAAATTTATGTTTTTTTATATTTAAATATTTTTTCTTGTTTTTTTTGTAATTTTTGTATATTTGTTTTTTCCTAAACAAATAATTGAAACCATCGTTTAGCACTTTGTGTTAAAATAAAAATATGATCTTAAATATATCATAAACTTGATGAAAATATGTGTCTGTCAAAACTATGAAAAAAGTCAAAATAAAATACGAGGGCAAGTCAAAAAGTATTTACAAAATCATACGAGGGCGAATCAATAACTTCCTGAATTTTCGAAATTCCCTCGTAGTTATATGAAATGCAACACTGCTACCATCAAGTACCATCCGTTAATATAGACTACTGTCAAGTTTTGAGCAAGTTCCGTCATTTACTTTGCATTTAACAGCTGTTCAAAACATACAACCTCGTGGATTTTTTTAAAAATGGAAAAAAGTGAATTTCGAGTTCTCATTAAACATTTTTTTTTTTGTGAAAAAAAAACCGTCAATCAAACCAAGGAAAAGCTTGATAAATACTATAGGGACCCTGCAGCAATGCAGAAAAAGTGGTAAAAAAATGATTTACTGACTTTCGTTGTGGTCGCACAAGTACAAATGACGCTGATCGTTCTGGACGTCCAATTGAGGTCAGCACACCCGAAAATGTCAAAAAATCCTCGATATGGTATTGGCCGATCGAAGAGTAAAAGTGCTTGAGATTATTGAGGCCATAGGCATTTTATATGGCAGTGTGGTTTTGATTTTAAATTATCATTTGGATTTAAGAAAGCTGTCTGCAAGATGGATGCCGCGTTTGCTCTAAATTGACCATAAACGTAATCGTGTGAGGTGTGTAGTCTCAATGGCAAAATTCCATGAATTGGGCTCCGAATTGGTACCTCATATGCCATATTCTCCGGATTTAGCCCTCAGTGACTATTTCCAAACCTAAAGAAATGGCTCGGTGGAAAGAGATTTAGCTCCGATGAAATTATTGATTAAACAAGTGCCCATTTTATGGACCTCGAAAAATCCTATTTTTGGGAAGGGACACGTAAATTGGAGAAACGTTGGACTAAGTGTATTGAGCTAAAAGGAGATTATGTTCAAAAATATTTTTTTTTTCCAAAAAAATATCAAGTTACAAAAGACGACTGGAAAATTTTTTGAAAATTTTGTTGCCCGTGTAAAAAGTATTAGACTTGATCAGATCTGCTGAAATCTAATTAGATATGACCGAGTCTAATTAGATATGGTGCCAGAGATGATCATATATGTTTATATATGGCATATGTGATACACTTTATCGACAGCCAGCTCAGTTCATATCTAAACAGATCTGGAAAATTTGTGCATTTTTGTGCCAGATCTGTTCATATCTAATATCAGATCTAGTACAAAATCGTAGCCATTTGAGCCGATTTCAAAGGCACCAAAATAAAAATTTATATAAATATAAAATATTCCTTGATGTCTTATTTCTTATTTTATCTGATGGAAAATTGCACCTGATACTATATGATGCGCCAGATCTGACTAGATTTTATCAGTTCCAATTATCTCTTAAATTTGTCCCCAATATCCAGAAAAAATTGCACCTGTTAACATACGTTGCACCAGATCTGACTAGATTTTATCAGGTACAATTAGATCTCATGGGATCTCTTCAGATATGATCTTCCTTACAAGGACCTTCAGTTTTTTTTTTTAAATCGATTGTTTGAAGCAACTTTAGCTATTTTAAAAAAAGGCGAAACACCTAAGAGAATCAAAGATAAGTTAGACAAAGTGCATGACACCGCCGCACAAGTGTTTAAGACTATCTACAATTGGGTAAATGAATTTAAACGTGGCAATACAGCCACAAACGATTAACCTCGTTCAGGAGGTCCAGTTGAGGCAGTTACTTCGGAAATGATCGAAAGAATCCACGATATAGTTTTGAGTGATCGGCAAATAAAAGTGCGTGAGCTAGTTGAGGGCACGGGCATACCACATGGTTCAGTGATTTCAATTTTGTGCGGAAAATTGAATATGAAAGAGCACAATACATGCCGTGGAAAACAATCGTGTGACTGATTAAGTAGGTGGTTTAGAAATTTTCCGCCGCGACCCTGATAAATTTCTTCGCCGGTACGTACTTACTCTTGATGAAACATGGATTCAACACTATACACTAAAAATAAAACAAATCAAAGCAATGGATTTTGTATGGTGAATCTTACAAGGCAGGTGAATCTTAGAAAGTACGTGAATTTCAGATATCAAAGACGGTGAAATTTACTCGAAAAGATATTTTTGAGAATTATTTTGGTTGACTACTTGGAAAAGGGAAATAAATACAATAAACGGAAAATATTATTCATCATTATTGTGACAATTAAGTGAAGAAATCAAGAAACAAAAATGCCACCATTTAGTCAAAAAAAATTTGAAAAAAATTGTGTCTTCCATCAATATAATGTTCAGTTGTGTAGTTTCGCTGGCCAATATACACGAGATGATGTTTCTCTAGATTTCGCTCCCAGCGACTGTTTCCTGTTTCCAAGTTTTAAGAAATGGCGGAAAAGGATCCAAAAAGAAGGAGAAAGAAGCTCATTTTGAGAACTTTTCGATGTTTCTATGTTTTTGTAAAGACTTTTTGACTTGCCCTCGTAAGGTTTGATGATTTAATTGTGGCAGTTTACATCTTAAATGTGTTTGATGCGGATGCGTTGAAGATGACGAAAGTGATGTCGATCATGATGATGATTAAAATGTAAAATGATTTTTAATCATCAGGTAAATAAGTTTTGTAAAAGAAAAATTTTTTTTTGAAAAATTCCTTCCAAATACTTAACGTAATATATTAAAGAAGTTCACAAAGTGTACTAAATACATCATAAACTTGATGAAAAATTGTTTTGTTTTTGCATCGTCATATTAAAAAAACAGAGCTGTCAAATTTTTATTTTACTACAAAAACAATCTTCTGTTAAGTTTTTATTTTTTCGTTGGCACACTTAAATATAGCACACTAAATATAGTTAGAATTGTTAAATCGTACTATCATATATGTTTTCCAATATACACAAAAAAAAAAAAAAAATTAAAATCAAGTAGAAACAACATTAAATTAAATAGAAACAGCACAGACATTCAAAACTAAGCACACGCCTTGTGAATAGACTTTTGTGTTATATGAAAAATGTCTGAACATTTTATGTGTCCATATTTTAACTCCAGAATATCAATTGAAGAAATTTAAGCTTTTTCAAAAGAAATAAGAACAAAATTAGCTATCAAATGAAATGTATTTGAAAGGCATATGTGTTGGTATACATTACAAAAAGACCCGTTAAAATTTATTAGGTTTGTTAGCTTTTATATACAGGATGTCCACCGGGAAGGTATACTACTTTGTTTTTCCGCCATTTTGGTAAACAATAGTCTTGACAGTTCATATTTGGCAGTCGTGAAGTAGACACGTGGCAAATTTATAATGGATAGTAGCTTTAATTAACCACATAAGGCCCTAATGGCTCGGTTATGTAAATGAAGATTTAATAAAAAAAAAAAAAAAAAAAAAAAAAAAAAAAAAAAATATTCGATAAACCAACGTGTTTTGATCGTTACAACATTTAATCAAAATCAATCATCGATTACTGTGATGATGAGAAAGTTACGTGAAATTTTTGGGAGAAACAACGTGCCAACAAAACGCACTATTTATCGTGTAGTGAATGATTTCGAAGAAAGATGGTCTGTAGGTAATAGGCCCAAGCATGGACCACAACGTACTGCAAGATCGGCTGAAAACATTACTGCTGCTCAAGAAAGTGTTCAAAACAATCCATCAACCTCAATTCGACGCCGTGCTCCGGAGCTTGGTTTTCAAAGAACAACTTTGGCCACAATTTTGCACAAGGACTTGCATTTGTTTCCATTTAATACTCAGTTGACACAAGAGCTGCTTTCGCAAGACCATTTACGCCGCGTACATATGCCAATAGGATGTTACAGCTCGCCCATGACAACCCCGATTTTCATGAAAAAATCATAATGAGTGACGAGGTACATTTTCATTTGAATGGATATGTGAATAAACAGAAAACTCGGTTCTGGGCAATGGAAAACCCTTAAATTATTCATCAGTCACCTTTGCATCCATTAAAAGTGACAGTCTAGTGTGCAATTTCGTCAGGAGGAATCATTGGTCCTTGAAATGTGTGAGATGGTAATGAAAAATGTGCTCAAAAGGGCTCTCATTTGTGAGGCTAACATACATAATTGCCGACATTAAATAAAACATTTATCAATATAAGATCCATTCTCCTTCATTTAATCAAAAATTATAAACAAACAATGTAGTACACCTTCCTGGCGGACACCCTGTATATATCTCTTTCATTGTATTTTAACTAGAATCTTATTTACTTAAATAAGATTCATACTTAATTTAAACATGTTATCTCTGCGTAGTAGCTATACAGCCAAATTTGTTTAACTTTTTTTATATTGTAAATAAAATATTTATTTAACTGATAAACAAATCTAAATAAATAGGTTTATGATAAAAAAAACCCAAAATTTGTTGCTAACTACAAATTTAGGATAATTTTTTTTTTTTGTTGCCATAAAAAAATAGTAGACGATAATTTTAACAAATTTAATTGAATTTCTTTGCAATATATACTAATTTAATATGTTATTTATTTATTTATTTTAATCTGATGGCACACTTTATGTTTATACCTCTTTCTTGGATATTTCTTTATTTTATGTGTTTGTTTGGGCGTGTGCACAGAGAAAAAATCATAGTTAAATTAACTGTTATATCATATTTGTATTACCATCATATTTTTTTAAGAACATTTTAAAATTAAAGCAGAATCTAACAATCTATTGTTTCTTGATTTTTACAAAAAAATGTTGTGTGCTATATGCAATGTAATCGATTTAACATAAAAATTATAAAAATAAACATCATAAGAGTAACGTACCTATTATAGTTTAATTTTTCACAGTTTTTGATTTAGTATTGATTTGTAATTGTAGAATTCCTAAAGAGCGCTTTTCATAAAATCTACAAATAAATAGAAAAATTAATTAATTATAAAAAATATTCATATAAATTTAAGTAGATATAAACTTGCTAAGTAGTTATAGATACAGCTACTTAAAAGTTGAGAATTTATAAAAATGCTGCCAAGTCTTGGTGATTCTTGTCTTTTCTTTTTTAATGTAAACAAAAATATCTGTCATAAGAATATTTAAAATGTTTATATTTGTAATTTAATAAAATATTTAAAACAATAAAAGCTATGAAATGAATTATGTGTTTGTTAGTAAAGGCAGATCAGGTCAAACAATACAAGGGCGGTTCAATTAGTCCGTAACTGTTTGAATTTCTCGCCTGTTAACTCATTGACTTCTGTCAAAATTTGAACAAGCCGCGTCATTTAGTTTTTGCTTGATAGCGATTGATAGTTGTCTGATTTGATTTGAGTATTGAGGAGAAAATGGAAAATTGCAGTTTCCATGGCAAGTATCTTTCATCTTTCATCAATTTGCAAAGATAATAACATCTTCCCATAAGAATTATACAGGCAAAAAATTATACATCTTTCGTTATTTTAAGTGTCATCACAAAATTCAAAAAATAATGATTTTCTTTGTGCCATCACTAGCAAACTGACATTGCAGAAAATAAACAAAAAAAATTATTAAAGGAAAATGAGCGGCAAATGTAAGAATTTTATTCTTATGTCTACCAAAAATTCTTCTTCATCATCATCTTCTTCCAGAATGATCTTAAATATTTCAATGTACTGCATTAAAATTCGGGTTTGTTCTTGCAAAGCAACAACTACTCTAATGATTAATGTTTTCTCTAAATCCATTTTTTATTTTTAACAAAAAATATGCGTCCTTTTCTTTTATTTTTTGACAGCTGAATAAATGGCAGATGAAAGATGAAAGATGTTGCCAATGTAAATACATGTTTCACATTTTCAACATCTTCCACACGTTTCACAAAGATGTTGTTCAGTGTAAAAAGCCTATTAGGCTACAAATTTCTCCGCTCACCAGCTCTATTCTCCGGATTTAGCTTCGAGTGACTATTTCTTGCTTCCAAAGCTGAAGAAATGGCTCGGCGGAAAGAGATTGGACACCAACGAAGAAATCATCTCACAAAAAAACCTACTTTGATGACCTCGACAAATCTTATTTCCGGCGAAGTCCATATACGAAAACAGTTTTCGTACAAAGGCAGCCCCAAATGTAGAAATGTCAGGTAAGTATGCCAAAATTGGACCCAGCATATGAACAATTTAAGGCGCAGCCGCGGTCAACATTCACATGAAATCATCTTTAAACATTGAATTATACAGACCGTTCTATCGACTTAAATAAAGATTTCATACATTTCTCGAAATTTTATGTGTGTGTTTTTTTTAAATCAAATTCAAAAGCTTTTAAAACATGTAAAAAAAGGCTTAAATTTGGCTGTGCCGAATCCTTGAAAACCACCAATATCCTAAAAAAATGTTCTCTACTGTTTTGATACAAATAATGTAAAAAACTTTTAAAGTAAAATTATGGAGGTGAAAAAAATTTTTAGAGGTGAAAAAAATTTTTTGTGGTGAAAAAAAATTTTAGTGGTGATAAAAGCTTTTTGAGGTGAAAAATATTTGAGGTGAATACAAAATAATATTAATTTGATGAATAAATATGAGAAAAAACATTTTGTACCTGTCGCTTCTATGAAATTGTACTAAAATACACCAATTTGTATGGAAAATTTTGAGGTATCTTCACATTTTCACTTATAACTTTTTAACCGCTGGACCGATTTTGCTCATTTTCAATACCAAACTGCTCGGGAGGATGTCCAACAATCCACGTAAAAAGAGGCACCCCCGCTTTCGCCTTCGAGTCGTGATCGCAATTTCAACAGACAGACAGACGTCGCTAAATCGACTTAAAATTGCATAAGGATCACGAATATATATACTTTATGGGGTCTTAATCCTATATTTCGACATGTTACAAACGGAATGACAAACTGATATATACCCTCACCATATATGATGGAGGGTATAAAAACACCCGAAATATGGTGATTTATCATTATTATGTTTGCATCCCATAACCATAATAATGATAATACTTAAATTGGAAATATATCTTTATTTAGGTGGAATAATATAGGGTGTCTCAGTAACAGTGCACCTTTTGAATTTAGTGTAATTTTTTTGTGCAAGTGGCAACTCTGAAATTTGGCGGCTGTCACATATGTTTATTAAGATTATTAAAAATAGAGCGCAAGCCAGCAGAAAATTGAAAGCGCCGGCAATTCGTTCAATAGGTAATGGAGCAAAGTGAAGTCAATGCCAATTTTTCAAAAAACCATTTTCTCCAATGAAGCTCATTTTCATCTGAACGGTTTCGTGAATAAACAAAATTTTTGGATTAATTCCGTTTTACTAGGGACGTCTGTAATTCTTATGTTAATTATTATTTATTTCATCGTAGTTATCCTGTTGTCACTTTCACTATTTTTTTGTAATTTTTTTTCGGCGTCGAGTGATAAAAGAAGTATCTATAAATATTTTTGTTTTTACTTATCATGTCTGGTAAATTAATTTAATCAATTGTTGTTTTGTTTATTATTTATTTGGTTATAATCTTATCTTTTTATTAGTAGTACGAAAAAAAAAAATAAACTAGCAGTTCGTAACATGCAAACAGAAAAAAATAAATTAATAATTATTATAAAATCCTCTATAACGAAATCTATTATATTATTTTTTGTATTGTGTGCGTTTTATCGCACATAGTGATTTATGTTTAGATAAGAACATAAATTAACTCCCCTACTAAATCACTTGGATGAAATGAATTTTCAATGAAATTATTTTTTATAATGCAAATAATTTCGGTAACGATTCTGAATGATTTGCAAAGCTGTCAAGCGACAAAAATAACTCTTTAGCTACTTGGCAGTGATAAAACCATGTACAATCAGTAGCCACTCCGCAGAAGTGTTTTGAAGAGGATACGTTTTTGTCGGGATTCCGTCAGCATTAAAATTTTGAGATTTTAATATTCACCACTATGCAAAAATGATAAAGAAAATCTTATAGGCTTTCAATTTTGAATAAAACACATAAAATAGTGATAATATAACTTTCAGTGATAAAACTATTTCTAGAGATGGAACAAATGCCAATGATTTTATGTTATAATACTTTTAAACTTAACCAAAAGCTAGAAGTTTTTGAAAAAAAACTTGTATTTACTTATGGAATTGCAATACATATTTTGAATCAAAAATCTAAAGTGAAATACATATGTCATCTCTAATTTTGAACAAATTTGTTTCTTCTAACCGTGAAGTAATTGTTTTTTTAAGAAAATAAATATAAAAATATGTATGTATTTCATAGATTACAAATTTATGCGCTGTTAGAGGAGATACTATATCATCTAGTGAAGAATAATTTTCTAGTGATAACACCAGTTGCCATTAAATATTTAACAAATATTTGTTAAGGAGATTAGTTACAAGATTACTCACAACTGGGTCGACTGACAATAAATGTCGTCGCGATTAATTTAAATTAAGCAACAGTCAGCCTTCGATATTTGTTCACGTTTAGAAAAAAGGAAAGCAAAGCAAATATCTGGTTGTATTTGTTTCGTCATATTTTTGTCACTAATTCAATTAGTTTTTCAATAAATAAATATAAAAATAAATTTTATATTTATTTATTTTTCTTCTATCAAAAAAAATAATTTCTGATAACAAAGTAGGAATTATTGCAACTGTGATACGAATTTTTAAAACCCCTTCGCTTAGATCGAATGACATATAAAATATATTTAAAATTTTGTGGCTGCAATTAAGACATCCTACAGGTAAGACTGGGAGGACGCAAATCTTTGGAGAAAATTTGTGCTCACATGCATTGAATTTTATGCTTTTATAAAGAAAAAGTTGAGTATCCCAGCAAAACTTTGGTAATGGGTGCGATATTCTCATGCGTTACCTTGTAATGATAGCTCATTACCTTTTTCATTATTTGCAAGCATAAAGTAATAAGTTACTCATTATTGATTACGTAATATATTATTTATAAATGTAAAGTAATAATTGAAATATTTTTGAAAATCTATTTTTAGATACATTACTTTGGTTTTTTTTTAATCAAAAGGGTAATGTATGTTTGTTTTGATAACACTAGCGAAAAACGAAGCGCAACAATTCATTTAAGTTTAAAGCAATCAAATACTATATGCGTCGATAGCTCAGTGGGTAGAGTTCTTGGCTGGCAACCAGATTTCCCTGGTTCGATTCCCATCTTGACCACATTATTTTTAAATATTTTGAATAAAATATTTGTAATAATTTTTTTTTTTTTTTTAAATTCCTCTTTTTTAAAAATCTATTTTTAGACACACTACTTTTTCCATTCTTGTAACCATATAAGTAACCCATTACATTATCACCTCTAAAATTCATCAATAAAGTAAGGTGTAAAGTAATCCATCGGCCCCTTTTGGCTATTTGGTAATGTGTGGTTTTGCTGGGATATAAAGAATTGTTTTGTTTGGTCCAAGGGGTTTGGATTTTTATCCATCAGAGTGGGAATGGATTTCCATTCATCATACTGGGGACAGATTTCCATCTATCAAATTGGGGATGGATTTACATCCATCACATTGGGAATGGATTCTTATCTATCACATTGGGGATGGATTCTCATCCATCACATTGGGGGAGAATTCCCATCCATTATACTGGGGACGGATTCTCATTCACCACATTTGGGATGAATTCCCATCCATCATACTGGGGACGGATTCTCATCTATCACACTGAGGATGGATTCCCACCCATCGCACTTGGGACGGACTTTTATCCATCACATTGAGGATGGATCGCTATCCATCATACGGAGATTGGATATCTATCCATTTCACCCCAGGACAAATCTTTGCCCAGAGAAGGACAAGGAGCAAGACTACTGCGGGAATACGCAGAAGGGAGAAAAACTACCGGAGAACCCACAAAAGGAAACTACAAAAGAGAACTTCAGGAGAACGGTAAAACAACAGGAGAGAAACTGCAAGAGAGGAACTACAAGAAAGAAATACCAAAAACAGCCACCACATACAACAGATTAATCAACGACAAAGTGAAGAAGATAAAGATTATAAAAGGAGATGTGTGTGAAGAAAAGTGTACTAGTGTGAAGTTATAGGCTGTTG
Organism: Eustalomyia histrio; assembly: GCA_949748255.1. Classification (NCBI taxonomy): domain Eukaryota; kingdom Metazoa; phylum Arthropoda; class Insecta; order Diptera; family Anthomyiidae; genus Eustalomyia; species Eustalomyia histrio. The sequence continues at coordinate 49,526,724 of OX456527.1, forward strand.
AATTTTCATCTGAAAAATATAGCGTCGGATTACATCCGTCAATAGCCGGATTGACATTCAGCTCAGAGTTAAGGAGTATACAAAGAAGTTTTAGAGGAGAGACTCCCGGTTTTACAACCAGGACAGAAAACGGTTGGATATCCATCCAATACAGATTTAAGGGCGAATTACCATCCCCCGCTCTTGGTACCCATCCAACAGTCGGATTCCCATCCGACCAGCTTAGGGACAGGAGAAAGAGTCAGGATATATAGAGAGTTCACACTATTATTTTAGATAAACCTCTAGGCGGCCAGGCCAAGAAACCAAGTAAAATTAATTAAAATCAAGTGCTAAATAAACCGTGAAATAAAAAGTGAAATCAAAGTTGTTTTTATTTAATGCAAGGCCCCAGGACTAGCTGAACTATCTCTGCTTCAAATCTGGACTAACCGGAGGTTCCTTACAAGACATGAAAAAAACTCCAAAATTATTGGAGTTTTTAAAAAATACTTTACAGGTCGACAGACCAATTTGGCGCTCCCTTTTTAATATTTTGAAGCATTTCTTATTTCTATCTGATTTTTTTTGTTGTTGTTAAAAGCAGTTCTTGATTATTTTGAAAATATTCTAATTTCTCGACAATGACAAATGAAGAAATTAAAAACCATGCTTTTTCGACAAACTGCCGCAATGCGGTAAAACACTGTCGATAGTGCGTGGGGTGGGGTAATAAGTATCACCCTATTTCGTTTTAACATTCGAGAAGTAGACATGTGCTCCTCAAGAACACGCCTAAGCCTATGAAACTCAATGACAAAGTAAATGATTTTGATCAAAATTACTCATTAACGGTCATGTCAATAAGCAATATTATCGACGGCGGCCATTTGTCGGCCATAATTTTCCATAATTATTTGAAACATAATTTATAAGTGTGACTAACCATAATCAGTTAAAAACTAAATGAGTTTTCACTTTAAACAAAAGTTATAGCGAAAGAAAATCAGATGATGGTTTTTGCTTCTCCCTGTAGTAACGAATTTAAACCATAAGCTAGAATTAGCCATACCTAACGTAACTTATCTCTTTATTGTTGTCTTGTTTTAACTCATTCATTTGGATTGAATCAGCTGATCCGTCCTTTAATGTCCTACCTTAAGAAACGCTATAGTCACATCGATAATTGATATAACAGCGCGGTAAAAAGCATAAAATAGAACAAAATAAAATAAAAAAATTTAATTCTCATTTCAGGATTGCCATAAATTTATTTAATTAAAAAAAAAAAAACAATTGTAATGAACAAAAAAAAATACTTATTTTTTAAGAAAATCTGATTATCATTATTATAATTTAGAAAACAAATTAAAAATTCTATTTAAAAAAATCTACAACCATTGAAGAATTTTGCCCAGGTAACGTTTTCACTTGGGTTGCAAATATCTACGCTAGAGGGCACAAGTCTTTGGCCATATCAATTTTCGTTGAAAATTTCACACGATTTCTTAATTCAGGAGAATATGGGTTTAAAAAACAACCAAACAGCGAAAGTGCATCATTTATAATTGTTGCTGGTGTAATTTGTTTTATATTTTTTTTCTACATGCATGTTTGTAACTCGTCTTAAATGTTGTTCAAAATAAAAAAAATGCATAGCAACAGTGTGTTTTTAAATTTGCAATAATACCGTTTTCACATCACATATGTGCAATTTTTTTTATTATTATTACTATAGTTAGCAACAACAGGTTATTTTTGCATGTATGTAAATAAGAGTGGGCCGAAAAATTTTCCATTATAATACTTATTTATTAGTTTTGAGAAATTATTTTCTTGTAAAATAACTCTAACACGATTTCATAACAAAAAGTCCAAATAAAAATAAAATATTTTTTTTTAGCATCAAAACCTAATAAGCATACCAAAATTCTTTTTCAGACCCAAGAAATACATCTGTATGTTATTGGATTTAACTGTAATGTTAAATATTACAATGCTTGTGATCATCCTAATATTTCTCAACTTATAAGACAATCTCTAAATACTAAATTCTCCCTTCTATCCAATTTCTAAAAAGAAGTTTTAAAAATACAAAAAAAAATAAAATTCTTTATTAAACAAGCTCACGGAAATTATTGCAAGGAAAATTTGTTCAGAAACTAGATTTTAATATTAAAAAAACCACTGAATTATAAGTTATTTTATAGCGTAAAATTGTCTGTATATGTTACCCTCTCCGAGAAAAGGGACACACTAGTCAAAAAACGGGTTTGGACTTAAGAGTGGATTCTAGTACCTAAAAGGGTGTAGGCATGACGTCACCAAAGTCGGCACCCAATCATAACTAATCATACCAAATCGCATCTCCCAACTGAAGGTGTGTTCACAGTGATAATGCGTTATGAATATTTAAATGCGTTTTTCTCAAAACTTCATTTTCACACACTAGGACCCTTTTCTCGGAGAAGGTCACATATATGTGTTCGCAAGTGTAAAAATGGTAAATTTACAATTGCAAATATATCTCTGTTTAGAAGAAAAATTACAAACATTAGAAAACAAAAAATTGGAAGCATATTTTTAACTTATGTATGGTAGTTTCTTAAGAAATATGTATATAATATCCTGTAAACATATTCAATACTGTATTTATACCCTTCACCACAGGTGGAAGGGTATATATAAGTTTGTCATTCCGTTTGTAATTTCTACAATATTGATCTTAGACCCTATAAAGTATATATATTCTGGGTCCTTATGAAGAGCAAAGTTGATTTAACGATGTCCGTCTGTCCGTCTGTGTGTTGAAATGGGTTTTGCGAAGATCCCAGACATGATGAGGACTTGATTGTTATATATTTCTGTTGAATGTGATCCATTTCTGCTTGCTATTAAAAATCAGCCAGATCGGTTGTTAAATGGCTTAGATATTAGCAAAAAAAACCAGGACTACCTCTAATTTTTTCCGTAAAATCCCTTTGTTTTTATATGTATGTTGAATAATACGCATAACAAACACATCAATTTCTTTTCTTTCACCTCTTCACCTTTTATACACAAACAACAAACACATACAAAGATTTGTCATTAAAATAAAAACCAAACAAATCCATATTAAACAAAAACTGTTCATTTAACTCTATAAACGATGATTCCTATGGCCTTCATAGCTGAGTTGTCTAAACGCTATGTCACAAATACTTTTTTTCTCTAAGAACGCGAGTTCGAATCCTACTGAAGACACAATTCAACTTTTTTTTGTACATTTTTTTTATTATTTTCTTAAGACTTTTTTTATTTTTTGTTTTTTTTTTTAACATTAAATAATTAATTTAAATAAAATTTTATATTAATAATTAAATAATCCATAAATAGGCTTAAAAACATCAAAATTTGTATAAAAACCCTCTGAAACAAACAAAATACAAACGGTTTAATTTCTATTTTTTGCTCCGATTTAAAAGAATTTATAAAAAAATTTTTAAAATGGTTTATTTCTCATATATTAAGAAAATTTTATACATAATTCCCCTTTGAAAGCAACTATTTTAGGTCATAACTTATAATAATTTATAAAAAAAAAATTATAAACTATTTTCCTTCAAATTTTAAAATTAAGCTAAAGAAATTAAAAATATTTTGTAATAAAAAAGCGAAATAAAATCCCAAGTGTAAATTTGCCAGCTAAATCAAACATATTTGTAGAAATAAAACACATGCAGTTCTAATGATTTCTTTTAACGATTTGAAAACAAAAATATTTTTTGGGTCGAAAAAAGCTTTTTAGAACTAAAAAAATTTTGGAAAAAAATATGACAAAACTGATTGGCATTATGTCGTGATTGTTGTTGTTTTTATTTTATTTGTTGAACTTTTTGTCTTTCACCTCCTCACCTTTTACCCACAAATCCATACAAAGGTTTGTCATTTAAATAAAACCCAAACAAATCTGTTTTAAACGAAAACTCTTTATTTACTTCTATTAACGACGCGCTCTGTCACAAATACTTTTTTTCTTTTAGTCGCGCGATCGAGCCCCGTCTATTCAACTTTTTTTATTTTTATATTTTTTTAACACTTTTTTTTATTTTCTTAAGACTTTTTGTTATTTCAGGTAATAAGTATTCAAGCGTATGTCATAGGGACAAGTTTATTCTTAACAATGTTAAGAGAACGGAAAAATTTTTGAAACATAACCGGGACATTTTAATTCTAAATGCAGATAAGGGTAATATAACAGTTGCGATGAATAGACATGACTATAGTTCAAGAATGAATGATATCGTTAATGATGACTCCACATATAAGATATTGACAAAAGACCCAACGATTAAACTACAACAGACAAATAATGATATAGTAGAAAACCTTTTCAAATTGGAAATAATAACACCTTTTCAAAGGAAAACATTTAAAACAACAACTGCTACGGCACCAAAATTATGTGGAGTTCCGAAAGTACATAAGGAAACATTTCCATTAAGACCAATTTGTTCAAGCATCAATTCTCCATCTCATGAACTAAGCAGATATATAACAGGAATTCTTAGAAAGATAACAGAAAATTCAGTATATAATGTAAAGAACTCATTACAATTTAAGGATAAAATTAAGGGAATCATGATACAGAATGAGGAAAAGATAATTTCAGTAGATGTAGTATCCTTATTCCCTAGTATACCTATAAATGTAGCCTTAAGTATTATAGAGGAAAAATGGAATATAATTAAGGAACATACGACTATTGAAAAGGAATTATTTTTAAGAATTCTCAAATTTTGCATAAAAAAAAAAAAAAAAAAAAAAAAAAATAGACCTTAAGCTTGAATACTTATTACCTGGAATTTGTATTAAAAAGGTCGAAGAAATTAAACTGAATAACTTTTTGTTATTTTTTTATTTTTTTTTAACAAAAAAAATGCGTCCAGTACAGTTGTCTTAACGATGTCGGCCAGCTTTTCTGTATAATTGGAGAACGGAAAGAGGAAAAGTTTCCAAATAAGGTGCAAGCATCTTGGTTATCAATACACAACATCTGACCAAATGTGGGCGGGATCCTTGAATTGGGCGTGGCACAAAATACATTAATTTATATCTTAAGAACAGTAAGACCGTAATTAAATACTCCATAAATGGGCTAAAAACATCAAAATTTTTATAAAAACTAAAATTTTAGAGCTGTAATATGACCTATGGATACGTCTTATATATCCAAAGATCGAAAATCTTTAGTAGAACATATTTGCTGAAAGTAGTTATGACCAAAACATACATTTTTTTAATACCTATTTTCGGGAACCATAAATCTTTCAGAGTCCAAGTTTTATCACCAAACTAAATGATTAATTTCCTCTGAAGGGTATATAAGATTCGGCATAGCCGAATTTAGCCGCTCTTACTTGTATTTTACTTGTTTTGTTTTGTACAAAACATAAGGTTTTAAAACAGCAGCTGAATGTTTAAGCACAAATTTGATTTGGCTAGTTGGTAGCGTGCTAGCTTATCAGTGCGGTGGTCGTGGGTTCGATACCCACCAGAGGCTCTGGTCTGTTTTCGCTTCAACGAGCCGAAAGCCTTCGTTGCTAGTGCTCGGTTAGGGTATTAAGATATAATTTGTAATTATATGTTTAATAAAATCAATAAATAAATATTATTTTGCAAAACTCTTGAGTTTCTAACCACTCTAATATACTTGTACAAAAATAACATACAGAAACAAGATAAGGTGACCAGATTCGTTTTAAAGTGAAATGAGATAAAGTTATCGATTTCTATCAAAATATCTCCATAATAAAAAGTATTAAATTTTTAGGGAAGAACAATTTTCCAGTAATTATACAAGTTAATACTTTATATTAGAGAAAACCTGTCATTACGGGGGCAATGAAAATTAATCTTCGTAGTTTTGCTGATATATGCGCGGGCAAAATTAAAGGCTCAACTATATTAAGCGAAGTTTAATTAAGGAAAATAGCCTAAGAGTGGATACATCAAAGTATCCACAATTAGGTGCAGTAAACTTTTAAAAGGTCCCCTCTCTATTAATTCAGTTTAAAAACATGTCAAATAGAAATAAAAATTACAATTTAAAAATAAAACAAATTAAAATTCAAGAAATTTTACAAAAAAAAGGTGCAATTGTGGGAGTCTCAACTAATTCATTTAAGTCAAATATTCGTGCCATGTAATTTGGGGCCAATGAATGTCAAAAAAAATGTTTTTACCATACATTATTTACAAATCAAAAATTTTAAATATTAACCCTCTAACAGGCAAGAAGCTGCTTTGAAATGAAATTTTATATCAAACATAAAATAAAGAATATGTTCTGCCATAACATTTTGTAGGCAAGTTTAGGCGATATGTGCCAAAATAGGTTAAAAGTGTATCTCGAAAACTAATGCATAAAATGTGTAGGTTTAGGCATAAATTATTCCTCTTACCAAAATAAACATAACTACAGTTCAAAAATTACATTTACCATGATTGTACTTAAAGAGACTTTCGAATTTCGTTTTTTAGAATATGCATTTGCTTTAATAAAAGGTGGTTTAATCTTAAGGGCCGATGTTGAATGTGAACCACACCTTAACGTCAATTTTTTTTTTTGCATTTCATTTGACATTTCTCAATTTCAAACTAACTCAGTTTGAACCATGGAAAGATACACAATCGAACGACGCGTTAAAGTTATTCAGGCTTATTATAAAAATGGGCGTTCAAATAGTGCACTTTGTGATTTTTTAGGTTAATTTAATCGTCCAAAAATCGTGCAAAAATTTGAGCAAACCGGGTCTGTAGGAGATGTGAAAACACCAGTGCATGCTCGTACTGCAGAAAATATTGCTGCTGTTCGCGTCTCGTGCCCACCAATTGCACCTCTCACGCTCGTCGTTGACTAACATTATGCATAAAGACTTGCATTTACACGCTTACAAGGTGCAAATGACTCAATAACTAAAGCCTCTTGACCATTCCAAGCTTCATCAATGGTCAGAATGGTGACAAGAAATGGCAACAGTGGATGATCAATTTTCGAAGAAAATCATCTTCAGTGATAAGGCACATTTTCACCTGAGTGGATTCGTCAATAAGCAGAATTGCCGCATTTGGGCGAATGATAATCCAAGAGTTATTGTCGAAAAACCAATGCTCCCACAAAGAGTGACTGTTTGGTGCGTTTTATGGACTGGCAGCATCATCGGGCCGTAATTTTTCCAAAATGAGGCCGGTCAGGCAATTACTGTGAATGATGTTCGCTATCGTGATAACGCACTTTTTATGGCCCGAATTGGAAGATATGGCTGTGCACGATATGTGGTTTCAACAGAACGGTACCACTTGCCACACAGCTAATAAAACAATGGCTCTTTTGTGCTACAAATTCAATGGCCGTGTTATCACATGTGGTGGCGATGTCAATTGGCCGCCAAGATCATGTGATTTGACACCGTTGGACTTCTTTCTTTTGGGTTATTTGAAAGAAAAGGTGTACGTCGATAAGCCAGCAACAATTCAAGAACTAAAGGATGAGATAATTCGGCACATTAACGGCATAGAACCCTAATTATGCCTCAGCGATTTCAACAGCTCATAATACAAAACACCCTACTGATCCCACCAAATACAGAGCATTACCATAGCGCCATCAATATTCGGCTTTGGCGTTGATTTGGCTGGTTGGTCGGGCTTGACATATGACTTTTTACGCTTTGGGTTATCGTAATGTATCCATTTTTCATCACCAGTAAAAATACGATGCAAAAATTACTTCTTTTTGTAGCGTTCAAGCAGCATTTCCCACTTCCAAAATCGCCTTTCAACGACTCTCGGCTTTAATTCATATGGGACCCAATTTCCTTGTTTTTGAATGAATCCCAATGCTTTTAAACGTAGGGAAATGGCTTGTTGTGTTACTCCCAATGATAATGCAAGTTCTACTTGCGTTTGACTGTTGTCGTCGAGTAATGCTTCCAATTCCTCATCTTCAAACTTTTTCGGCTGATCAGGCCTCTCCTTCTTCTTTTTCTTCTTCTGTGTCGAAATCACCACTTTTGAATCGCGAAAATCATTGTTCACAAGTTTTTTGAGTTGGTGCATGTTGACCGTAAGCTTCTACCAACAATCGATAACTTTAAGCAGCCGTTTTCTTCAAATGAAAGAAGGTTATTAGACTTCCCCGCAAAACATCTTTTTAAGGCGGAATATTCGACATTATTTAAGCGATTGAAAAAATTTATCTATCGAAAACTGAATTATAATGACAGATGACCTCCAAAATACCATATTTGTTATTATTGACACAAACCATATGTGATAGTTATGCCATCTGTTGTCCAAATCGACATTATTAACTTGTATACCCAATAATACTAAATATATTCTTTTTGCCAAATTTCGTATATTTTTCAAATTAGCACAATATTCTTTAAAGGTGTTCTCTTAGAATCCTTAGACCAAAGTGAGGACTCGTTGTAAAAGCTAAAGCTTTAGTCTTCCTTTGTGTTTATTATCAACGGTATTTAGTCAACATGAGTATGTTTTTAAGATTTTTGAATACTTAATTTATAACACTCATTTGACGCATTTGTGAAGAGCTGCTAGAGGCACTCTAACCCGTTAAAGGGTTAAGGTTAATATTCTATATTTTCTGTGTATAAAAATGTATAAAATTTTATATATTTAATCAGAAATTTCAGAAGAGGAAAAGTTTTATTCCCTTTATTTTGTGATATATTTATATTTTTCATATGCATATTGTACATATTTTGATTACAAAGTCAAGGGAATGTCGGATACGAAATCGCACAAAACAGATTTGTAAAAATAAAAAAAATCTTCCTTCCTTTTTTTTTTTGAAAGACTGTTTTGCCGCCATGTCATAGAGACACGTTTGAATGTCCGATGAAGTTTGATATGCATATTTCCTATGTTTGAGTCAAACAGTTCTCACAAATCTCCCAAAATCTCCCCTTTGGGAAAAACCCGACCAAAGCTAAAATATAATAAAAATATGGAAAAAGCAAAAGGTTTCATTTTTTTAATAATATTTTATTGCACGAAAGTTTGGTTTATAACAATCATCGGCTAAATGGCTGCTTCTGGCCGCTGCGTAAATGTCCCAGCAAAAACATGGTATCACCTACTTACCAGGCTATTTACTCGCTTAATTACTTTTGTTCGCGATGTCCAAAAAGTAATCGGTACTCATTATTTTTTTGGCTGTTTGTAAGCAAGATAGTAATAACCACTCATTACTTTGTGTTTTTTGTATGTTAGAAGATAATGACCACTCATTACTTTTGGGACATCGCGAACGAAAGTTATTAAGCGAGTAAATAGCCTGGTAAGTAGTTGATACCATGTTTTTGCTGGAGTGTGGTTTTGCATAACATTTTTAAATATTACGGGTGTTGTTGGTGCGTTGGATTTATGGAGCATCCAACGCAACTGCTCTGCACAATTGTGAAATACAAAGTGACAAATGGCGGTCAAAAAACATCGACTTGGTACATAAAAAAACACCCTGTTAATCATAATAGACATAATTTTGTCATATTTAATTTCAAAGATTTTCAAATATTTTGAGAGCTTTATGTAAAAGATAAACTACGTTAAGAATTTTAAATGGAAAAATCCACCAAAAATTTTTTGACAGGTATATATCATTACAATCTGGATGTATTTCTGTACGAAACAATTATCATAAGATCAAATTTTTTATATATAAAACGTAATAGTCAAATAAAAGTTCCCTTAATCGAAGGAAGAACTTTTTGAAATAGAGGTGTACAGATTATAATTAAAATACAATTCTCATAATTATAACGAGTTTTCATTTATTTTTCTTGAGATTTCTCAATCTGACCACCCTAGTTTGTGTTGTCGGCTGATTAAATGCATGTTTTCATACATTTTCCCTCCTCCAAAAACCCCATATTTTATTTACACTTGTTGTTTCCATAAAAAGAAATATTTAAGGGGAGAACAACTCATCATTGTCATATGTTATAATTATCTGTAATGCATATTGTGAAAATTGTATTGAATTCCAAAAATTGTTGCCAATTTGTTTTTTTTTCTTTGTTTTTAAAACACTGGGGTTGGTTTAAGGGCTAACACCTTTGTAAAAAAATCTAAAATCTAAAAAAACATTGTCATTTGTTATTTTTTTATTTACTAAATTGTGCCAACACCAAATAATCATAGTTAAAATAAAGTATACTTTAAAAGTTCTAAAGTCTACTTTTCTTAAAAGTATACTTTAAGCCTACTATAGACGAGTAATAGTATACTTTAATCGTTACAGTTTGCTTTAAAATTAAAACTGAAGCTGAGGTTGGTTTTATCCAATTTAACAACACCTACAACTGCTTTTTTCCGCCAAGAAAATTTTTGCGAAAAAAAATGGTTGAATTGGAAAATATTGAAAGGAAAATTATATCAATAAACAAGGGATTTTGCATTATTTATATTAATATAATAAATTTTTATTAATAAAAATACAAATTTCTCTCCGTTTTTTATAAAGTTTTTCCGTTTTACATTTTGCCATTGGAAATTATTTTTTTACACACTTTTCTTTTTTTTAAACTAATATAAAATCAGCTGATGAATGTTGCCACTTGTTTATTTTTTAGTACAAAATGTATGCGGGCATTTGGTACATTTGATGAGATACCGATTTAAAGTCGGTTCAACTTAAAACTGGCTTTAATTCTGACTATACTAGCAAAATATATACATATTAAGAGGTTTTAATTATAAAGTCGTTTTTAAAAAAAAAATCGACTTTAGTGCTTGACTATCATTACGGGCCATTGAGTTTTTTTGGGTATGGAGTACTTAATGTCGACCGATTTTTCAAAACTTACAAAGTTGCATTTTTCTGTAGACAAACGTAATTTTTGAAAAAAAAATACTGTTAATACAACTCAGTTTTATAAATATAAAAAGTATTGAATAGTATCGAGTCAATATTTGATAAGTATTGAATAGTATCGGTATTTAAAAGTATCGAATTTTTATAATTTTACAGTGCATGTCAAAAAGTTCAGCCATTTTGTCAAATATGAATCAAAAAATTTTTGTTAGCACAATTTAAAAAACAACAGAATACAAAAAGTCTCTTCTCCATCTGTTAACATAGGTATAACCCCTTAACTCACAGGTAAAAAAATAACATACATAAATAAATAAAATCGTTAGCACAAGTCGCTTAACAATGTTATTTTAAGTAAAATTCGGCTTAACATTGTTACATATCGAATAATAATTATTCTAGTTGTTCTTATTGGAATTAAGTACTAGGAATCAGTTCTGAATGAATTGTGAAGCTGTAAAAAAAAATTATTTTCCACTCATTTAAAAATAATAATAACAAATGACAATTTTTATTACTTCTAAGCTTTGCAAATCACTCAGAATTGGTACGCTACCCAGTGGCACATATTTAGAGAAGGTGGCAAAAAGCCCATTTTTTCCTATGGAGCTCATATAAAAAATCTTACTTAAGAGTCTCAGCAACCAAAAATTCAAATCTTTGCATCATCTATCTGACTCGTAAAAAAATTTTGATTAAGGTAAAATTATAGATTTTTTTTTATAAATTTTTAAGTTTTAAATAATTATATTTTCTTTGTTTTCAAACGGATTTGACTTCGGTAAATTCTGTTTGATTATATCGTTTATTTTCTACTACGGCGCTAAAAAATGAATTTGGATATTACTCGGTTTTGGTATATATTTTATTTTAAAAGATCTAAATATCCCAAACATGTCCCATTGGAAGTCTTGAAAAAATAAATATCTGGTTACAAGCCTGAACATTTCACTTTTGATATATACCCCATTATGGCTCCACATATCCAGGCACTTGGGAGCTACAGCCAGTTTTCTCCTACAAGATCTGAAATCTGGCCGTTTCACGTAAGCACATAATTTTATAAAAACTTGAATTTAATACGTAACAGTAGAGTTCAGCAAGTAAGAATGCATGCATTAAGCTTATGATTGGCCAGCCAAAACGAGGCGAAGAAAATACAAACGATAGAAACACATCTAGAAGATTTTTCTGCCATTCAGAAGCTACAGTAACTATTACAGGATTAGATGTTTAATTAGTAAGACTATTCAAAATAATAGTGGAAGTTATAGCTTGCAGCAAAAAGATCGGTGCAAACATATTTGGCCGTTATACAAAAGATATAGCTAAACTTTAAAACGAAAAGAACTCGTACTCCCCAAAAGTCTACCACAGTTCTTAAAATTTTTTTCAATGAAGAACAAATTATTCGAGAATTACAAGAGAAAAGAAATAAAGATTACAGATTCATTCGTTGTGCTCACATATAAAAATCCCTAGATGTTATACTAACGAATTCTATTTTGATAGAAATGGTTAAATTTACATATTAAGTTATCTATTTATTAATACAATTTACATTTATCATATAATTAAAAATAAATCTTTAAAATAATCAAACATAAATATGTATTTATCAATGTTAATGTTTATTTAAAAGAGGTTATTTATGTTCACTAAAAATATACAGAAGAAATTAACTTGACCATTAAAAAACCCAACTTAAAAAAATTTAATTGAATTTATTTATTTATTATTTATTTTATTTATTAATCATATGACTACAAATTATATGTTAATACCCTAACCGAGCACTAGCAACAAAGGCCTTCGGCTCGTTGTAGCGAAAACAGACCAGAGCCTCTGGTCGGAATTGAACCCACGACCCCCGCACTGATAAGCTAGCACGCTACCAACTAGCCTACCGGGGCGCTCAAAAAAATTTAATTGAAGAATTCTTTTTTACTTATATTAGGTTTGTCCGAGGTAATTTTGAGTAAAATGAGAGTAAAATGAGGTCTGGTAAAATGAGAGTAAGCAAAAAAATTTCTCACAAAACCATAAGATTCGGGCACCCGCAGTAACGTACGTCGAACACTCCTATTGTGTTATTTATCCAAAAAAATGATTAAAGCTTGATGTCTTATTTAGCAAAAAAAACCTGTTGTAAAATTTTTACCGCCTTCTCTTAAAATATGCCACTTTATTTGAACAGTCATATAAATTTTGGCACCTAAAACTTCAATGCGAATCTATTTGAAACCCTTTTAATATATGTATATTGAAATTCAAATTTATTTAGGGTGTTTTCTTTTTTGAAAAAAAAAAATATGCCTTATGAGATTGCAACAGTTTCAGCATTTTGCCATCGCTTTTTCAAAATTCCGGATTTTTTTTTGCAACCACAAAAAGCGCAAAAATTCTACCCTGTTTTTAACAGCTGTTTATTGTAAACAATAGCGTTGTAAATTTTCGATATTTTTTCAGCACTCAATAATTTTCAACTGAGTGCTCTATAGTACTCAATACTTTTAAGGGTTTTTTTGAATTCAAGACTCATGTTTTTTTTAATTTAATTTAACTTTTTATTTTATTTTAACTTTTTGTTTTTATTTAACTTTAATTTATTTGTTATTATTAGTATTTTTTTATTTATTTAAGTATTTTTTTATTTTTTTTTTAGTATTGAGTACTCAAAAAACAGACTGTATCGAGTACTCAGTACCGGAATACCCAATACGCCTATAAACAAATAAATTGGCGAAATTAATATTTATTTTAAAAGTTAAAGAAATATTTTTTGTGCACATAAAATTGTAATATTTTCCATTTTAGTGTTTTTTATAACAATAGCACTTCTGAAACACCCCTGCGGGAAAAAAGGGGTCAGTTGGAAATTGGGACCTGAAAACTGGACCGGTTCCGAAAATGCATATTACGAGATAGGTGAAAAGAATACCGGTTCCTTAAGCACCTATCATGTGACCGGTTTAAAAGTCATGACATGTTCTTTTAGACCAGTCCTGTGACATGCCACAGAGGGCAATTGACCCCCTCCAATGTTAAAGTGACTTGTCCCGTGACCGGAATTAACCGGTCACGTGACGCGTCCTGAAATAGGTTCTTTTCCCGCAGGAACACTGCAAAAGTCAGCTGTTTTAAAAGGCAAACTGGAACCCTCTCAAAAATTCAAGTGCACAAAAAGTAACATTTTCGCATTTAATTAGGTCAAAATTTTTAGAACTGAACACGTTACCCATTCAAATTGTCGCCTTTTTTAGAAAAGCACGCAACAGTGCAGTTTTCTGGTAAAAGGCAGATAAAATGCTACCTTTTTGTCAGAAAAGAAAATGCAACTAGTAAGTTAAGGTTTATCTTATTCCCGACCAGTGATGCCATATGGCATCATGTGGATTCTATAGAATTTTTAGTACGTCGGCGTGTTATAAACACACGCGAACACAATCCAGAAGGTCTTTTTTCAGAACATCTCTTAATATTTTGTTTTGTACAGATTACGACTTTTATACATTTTTCTTATACGTCAAAGAAAACTAATAAAGTAAATTTTGCATCGCTGTAAAGATTTTTTTTTTTCAAAATTTAAGTTTTTACGATTTTTTACGTTCAAATAGAAACCAAAAGAAAACAAATTATTGTAGTCAAGTGCACTTTTTTACTGCTTCCAAAACTATAATTTTCTTTTAGTTTTTAATACTTGTAAATCTTGAGTTTGTGTTAGGCAAAGAAAAAATAAAAAAATAAATAATAATAGAGAAAAATACTTTGTATGTAGTTGCTGTTGCTATTTGTGCAACATTTATTTTAGGTTCAACAAGTTCAGTCACCTTATTTGTTATTTTGTTTGTTCATTTGTTTCATGTGTATATAAGTTTTAATATACTCGTACTAACTTCGAAAAGTATTTAGAATTTTTTATTTTAAATTATATTCAATGCATTAACTTTAAAAATCTATATGTATTGATTGTTTTTGTTCGCCAATTGATTACAACAAATTTTGATAAATATCAGTTAATTAAAAAAAAATTAAATTTCAATAAATTAAAAAAGCAAACACAATTTTTAATTTTTTTAATATTATTTAGAATATAAAAAAATACAATCAAATATTATTAAATATAAATATCACAAAGTTAAAGATTTTTAAGTTTTAAATTTTGTTATTTTAACTTCTTCTTTTATAAGATGAATGGAATAATTCTTGTGACATATGTCATTGGTAACCTATCTGTGTAGTCTGTGCCCACAACCAACAATTTATGGAAAATTTTGTCATTTGAATAAAATATTTGCAGCAAAATTCTTATATTAGTTCTGTTTCCGTAAAAACTATTGCTGTATTCAAAATATTAATTTTCCCAAACAATTTTAATATAATGTCAAATTTTTTATCAACACTAGTGCAATTAAACATTAATTTCTACAATTTTTGTAATTATAATTAAATATTAATAGCCTGTTCCTCTATTTCGAAAGAACACGTTCGTTCGCTTTCTAGTCGAAAGAAAACTGATTTGGGTTCCACTAACTCTATTTCTATGCGAACGATGACTATAACGACAAGTCGAACGAAAACGTAACTGTTTTCTTACAAAATGTGGTTTCTCTATTTCGAACAGCTCGAACGCAAATGTCAAAATCAGTCACTTGCTGTTTTTTTGTCGAGTAAATATATATTTCATATTTTTAAAAGCAAAATGAAGTAAAAAAAGCAATGGATAACAAAAAGTAAGTACAAAATAATACAAATATTAATAGATTATTGAAATTTTAAATTTAGTTAAAAAAAATCAACAATGGACCAACCGAAGACGCTTGTATTTTATATGGAAGAAAGACCTGATTTTGCCAGAAGGACTCTAGTGTTCGGAGCAAACAAATTTTCCGCAGAGGAGGAAAATTTGACCAGAAAACTAAGCTCCGTTTCACCCCCTATTACGCTGCTGCTGAGTGGTAAAAGGTATGTGTGTGTTGTTTGCAGCTTACGTTTGCCCAAGAAGTTCATATTTACATTTTTTCTTTTACATCTTTTATTTTACAAGGACTTTAGCAGTGACCGCACCGAACAGACAACAGGCAACAGAAAAGCTCTCCAAACAACAATTTCACCCACAACCAATCGATAACAAAAATTTTCACAAATAAACACATTTTCCAAATAAAAATTGATTTGTTTATTGTTATTTTTATACCCTTCACCATAGGTGGAAGGGTATATATAAGTTTGTCATTCCGTTTGTAATTTCTACAATATTGATCTTAGACCCTATAAAGTATATATATTCTGGGTCCATATGAAGAGCGAAGTTGATTTAACGATGTCCGTCTGTCCGTCTGTCCGTCTGTCCGTCTGTCCGTCTGTCCGTCTGTGTGTTGAAATGGGTTTTCCGAAGAACCCAGACATGATGAGGACTTGATTCTTTTTTATTTCTGTTACATGTGATCCATTTCTGTTTGCTATTAAAAATCAGACAGATCGGTTAATAAATGGCTGAGATATTAGCAAAAAACCAGGACTACCTCTAATTTTTCCAGTAAAATCCCTTTGTTTAATAAGAGTGTGAAGATAAATACGTAGGCTAAATACGTTTCACAACTATTGTGAATGATATAAATAAAAAATAAATAGTAGTGTCGCCAACTTTTTTTTGCCTAGAAAATGCCAAATTTGACAAGAAAAGCGCTGAAACATATGGAAAAATATAAATTTGAGATTTTACATGACATATTATTTTGGATTAAAATTTTTGGACATTTAAGAAAAAATAAATGGGGATACCGCTTGTTTGTGGAGAGCTATGAGGTAGTAGATTCCAACGATGTATTCATCTCCTTCAGAATACCATGGTGAAGGGTATATAAGATTCGGCATAGCCGAATTTAGCCGCTCTTACTTGTTTTTATTTCATTTGTCATATACAGCTGATCACTGTTATACAGGGTTGTTTTTGTCTTTAAGCAGTTTAGTAGTATTTTTGCTACTTTTAAAGAAAATTGTAACAAATGCTCAAAATATAATATCTGGCATCTCTGTGGTTTGTAAATGCGTAAGAAACAAAAATTGGCACACGTAAGTCAAGTCGATCAAAGGCTTTCGAAATAGAGAAACCCAAATTGATTCGAATTCGAGTGACTTGCTTTCGTTCGACTAGTTTTTCGTTCGAGATCGAGGAACAGGCTATAAGATTAGCAAACCGAAATTATTATCATAACAAAATTTTTAAATGTATTATATTTTTGTTTTTTTTTTTCATATAGATATTTATATTCAAAATTAGACAACTTAATGTGTCTGTGGTGCATTGGGTACAGACATGACCTGCTAGTTTAGTTCAAACACATAAACTTAATTATTTTTTTTAATTGTTTAAATTAAAACACACACTTTATTTTTCGATTTAAATTAAAATATACAATTTAAAAAAAATTCAAATATTTTTTATTGATTAAAATTAAAAGGGCACAATTTATTTTCTGTTGTGGCTGCTTTGTCATTATTAAACAAAAATATTAAAATTTCACACTTGAAAAATTTTCAAGTTTGAAACAGAAGGTCGCCGGTTCTAGCCCAGTTCGTGGCATAAAAAATTTTTATTTTTAAAATAAATTTTGTCGAACGCTTTTCTATTTGTAGAATATCTAATTATAGAATGTATATTTATAAAATATTGTAATCTATAAATAGAAAAGCAATCAAATATTAGAATCAAGATTCGGAATTTGTAAATACAATAGGATCAAAAATTTATAAAAATTATGGTATAGGGTGGACCATTCAAAATTTTAAATTTGAACTACCGATTACATTGGCTTTGAAAGGTAGAATAACATTTATTTTAATTTTCAGGTTTATGTTTCAGATTTGCAAAATGGGACGCTATAAGCTTGAACAAAATTGGGAAGTATTAAAAACTTACTTCCAAAGTAGTGTCTTTAACACAAACTGAAAAAAATTTACGTGGAAAACTTTCGAGAAGAGATCGGCCTTCAGTTCAGTTTGTGCGTCAATTTGTGAAGCGAGTTCATGAAAATGGATCGTTATTGGACAAACCAACCGGTGTACAATCTCATCCAGTGCGTTCAATCGAAAACATTGCTGCTGTGGCTGAGAAAGTCCAAGAACATCCATCAACATCAACTCGTCATCGTTCTCAGGAACTGAACATTTCTTAGATTTTGGATTGGGTTGATCGGATGAGGTACTGCCGAGCCAGTCGTGGTAGTCATCTGAATGATATTGTGTTTCATTCTTAAATGACAAATTTCAGCCTTTCCGATAAAACTAAAAATTTTAAAAAATAATCAGTACTTTTTTTTATAGCCGATTTAAATTTAAAATTTTAAATGGCCCACCATGTAGATGAAACTACAAAAATCGCTTGCAACTACAAATCTGTATTCATAACTTTTAAATATTCAAAATTCGCTGACTGCCGATTTATTAAAAATTAGAAAATGATTTTTAAAAATGGACCATAGAAATCGGTCTGCAATTTATTCAGCTAATTTTTAAAATCGTATTTTTGAATTTTGTTAAAAACTGTAAGCTGTAGATAAATTTGCATGGGCTGGGGCAATTTCGCCGTTATCGGTTAGTTTGCAAAATATGAATAAAAAAATATAGGATTAGAAATAAAAATTAAGATACGAGCATGTAAAAATTTTAAAGAATTTTTTTCTAAAAACCTATTGGTTTGGCAACGGCCGCACTTTAAGCAAATAAGCGCCAAATGAGCTCCAGTCCACCCTACATACCTACATTGTGATTTTTGTTTATTTAAATTCTACATTGTGATTTAATTTATTGTTTTGCATTATTACTTATGTTTTCTTCTTATGCATGTTACGAAATCCTATATAGAATTTGACGTTGGGCTTGTTAAGTATTAACTTTTTAAATTCAAACGTCAATTTTTAATATCAAAGTATTACAGCAAAATTTATTTACTTGATACCACACTACACAAAACATACACATTAAACGCAAAGCAAAACATCTAATCCATTTAATGTTAACCAAGGTCAAGCAAAGAATTTCGTATATTAATTAAAAAAAAAGAGAACTACAAAAAAATTAAACTCAAAAAAAAAAGGAAAACAATACAATTATTTTGCAATACATTGTGAATGTTTTCTTAATACTGTGAGCGTCAAAATAATGTAAACACCATATTTGATTTTAATAAAACGTTTAATTATATTAAAGTATTCAACATTTATAAAAAAGTAATATTGTAAAACTTAGCAGTTATTTAGTAAGTGTTTAACTACCAGGGCGGATCAATAAGTCCGTGATTTTTCGAACTTACCTCGTAGTTATATGAAATGCAACACTGCTCCCATCAAGTACCACTGCTCCCATTAAGTACTGTCAAATTTTGAGCAAGTTCCATCATTTACTTTGCGTTTAACAGCAGGATTTTTCGAGGTCCATAAAATAGGCATTTGTTTGATCAATAATTTCATCGTTGGAGCTTAATCTCTTTCCACCGAGCCATTTTTATAGGTTTGGAAATAGGAAATAGTCACTGGGGGCTAAATCCGCAAAATAAGGCGAATGAGGGGGCAATTCGTAGTCGACTTCATGGATTTTTGCCATGGAAACTAAGCTGTCACACGATTCCGTTAGCAAACGCGGCAGCCATCTTGCGGAAAGCTTTCTCATACCCAAGTGATCGTTCAAAATTAAAACCACTGAGCCATGTGAGATGCCTATGTCTTCCACAATCTATCGCACATTCAATCTCCGATCGGCCAACACGATATCGTGAATTTTTTCAATTGTTTTGGGTGTAGACACCTCAACTGTTCGTCCAGAACGTTCGGCATCTTCCGTGCTTGTAAGGCCACAGCGAAAGTCAGTAAACCACTTTTTTACTAAGCTTTTCCCTGGTTTGATTGACGGTTTTTTTCGCAAAAAATAATTTTTAATAAGCACTCGAAATCCACTTTTTCCATTTTTAAGAAATGCACGAGGTTGCATGTTTTGAATAGTTGTAAAACGCAAAGAAAATGACGGAACTTGCTCAAAATTTGACAGAAGTCTATTAACAGGTGGTACTTGATGGGATCAGTGTTGCATTTCATATAACTACGAGGGATATTCGAAAAGTCACCGACTTATTGATCCGCCCTCGTAAATATAAACATACAACAAAATTAAAACACAGTCATTTAAAATTAGTTTTAAGTTAAAATACATCCAATTTCTGGAATCAAAATAAAGTAAACATATGCAAAAATGCAAGTTCGCAAACTTTCTTTAATCTTCGAGGCATAGATTTTACAAGTTTTTTTTTTTTGTAACATCAGGATTGATTTTTATGCATTCTTCCTTTAAAGACATCTTAAGATCTTCCTTGGGCGAAATGGTCCTTTCCCTGACTTTTCTGTCAAGATGTTCCCAGAGGTGCTCGATCGGGTCTAGGTGGATGATCCAGAGTCTTATGAGTCCGATAGAATAGCCATTTCTTCACAATTTTGGAGGAATGCTTGGGATCGTTGTCCTGTTGGAAGATCCAGTTTCCTGATAAGCCCTATTTTGCAACACCGGGGGCGAAGTTATCCTTCAAAATGTTGAGGTAATCAATTTTATTTATTATGTTATCAATAAAAACAAGATTACCGACACCTGATGTCGCCATACACCCACAAACCATTACCGACCCTGCACCGTGTTTTATAGTTTTAGTTACACACTTTTCATTGAACGCTTCATTCTTACTTCGCCATATTTTTGGAGGGTTTTTTACACCAAATATTTTAAATTTTCTTTCATCGGTGTACAAAATGTTTTGCCAAAAAGTTGGATCCTCATTTTTGTATTTTTTTTTTTTTGGGAAATTTTAACCGCTTGCTCTGATTAGCTTTAGATATGTTAGGCTTTTTACGAGGCACTCTTGCGTGTAAACCAATTTGATGGAGTGCTCTTCTAATGATACCAGCGCTTACTGATTTCCAGGAAGTCTTCGCAACATTTTCCGATATTTTTATTACACTAGAAGCTAAATCAGTGATCGGCACTCATAGCACTCAGAGGCCGAACATAATCGGCAATTTACACGTCCAGCACACGAATGTCAACAAATCTCACAGCTAAGAGCACAAAAAATACAATTATTTCATTCAGTAGTACGCTAACTTTCAACAGAGCAATATGCCGCTTTGTTAAAGAAATAAGGTACACTCTAAAAATTTGTTTTTTTTTTATTATAGGTATTTTTTTATTGTAGATATTTATTTTGTTTTTCGTTTCAATTTTAAATTAAAAATGTGTAACGTTGAGTGGGAAGATTTTTTTTCTTGAAATATATTAAATGAGGCAGAGTGCCTTCCTTGTATGCAATCAAAAAATTATTATCATTATAATGAATTATTTTTATTTTTTTTTAATAGAGAAAACAAAAGCGAATACGGATATTCTCTTATCGATTAATTCATTTATTAATTTATTCATTCATTTATCTAGAAAGATAAAATAATTTTTTACGGTGTAAAACACCAATACGTTCATATTCTCTCTTTCTGCCGACCACTGAGCTAAATTTGCTTTTACTTCTCTTACCATAGTGTCTGTAAGCCGCTTTGGCCGACCAGCTCCTGTCAAATTCTCTAACTGACGGTGTTTTTCGCATTTTTCTATTATTTTTTTTTTCTTGTACAATGATTTCTTCTCACAATTTTGGCAATTTCACACAAAGATTTTCCTTTTTTTTTTCTTTAAATCTACGATAATTTTCCGGATATCAGTTGAAGTTTGCTTTGCCATCTTCATATCGGGTATTTTTAATTTTATTTTTAACAACAGGAATTAACGTAATTGACATTTAGAGCAGTGAAATATTCGATTTTTTATAACGGATTTCTTTGTTTATACGAAATAAATGAAGATAAAAGAAAAGACCGGACGTGCAAAAATTTATGTATTTTGAAAAAGAATGGATTTTTGCAATGCTGCAGTTCTTTTTGACTTCAAGTTTTTTAGGATTAAAATACTATTGTATTTTATTCTGTACACTCACAATATTATTTCGTTAAAAACAACTTAAAATACATATTAAATTAATAGAAAATACAAAAAGAGGACTACTGAGTTTTTATCATATTTAACCCATTTTGTTGTTTATTTTCAATCATTGTTTAATAATCAACAAAAGTAGTACACTCACCAAAAAAAAGTCTGTAATGGCAACTGAAAATTTTGCTGTTATTACGGGAAATTCTGCTAATTTGAGCCCAGCGGTATTTTTGGCTAATCTTAGCAACACATGTCTGCTGATGTGTAGTACAATGAAATTAGTAGAAAAATTAGTAGCCGCTACTTAATTTTAGTAGACTTTTTGTAAAGTGGAATTTAAACTGTTTGCTAAAATCAGCAAAAAAAATTACTAAATTTTATTAATATTAGTAAAAAGCTTTGAATTTATTTTTCTTATCAAGCATCAAAAATTTTGAATATACTTTTTAAAAAACGAATTAATCATTTTGTTTTAATTTGGTAATTTCTGTTTTGAAAAATATTTTGGCCAATTTTTTTTTTACTTTTAAGGTTAAATTTTAATTGTTTTTAGGGCGGATTTTTAGAACTAAAAAACCTTTTTAGTGCTATTTTAAGTGGATGTCCTCTTTTTAGACATCAGTCGGTACCTTCGCTTCCGATCCCTTTTTTAATATATGTAACATTTTGAGGAAATTTAGGTTTGTAGGTGTAAGTTTTAATTAAAAATAACATTTCCTTCAATATCGACTTTTTTAAAATTAGTAATATTTTTTGCTAATTTTAGCAAATCGGTTTTCAAAAATTTGTAAAATGATTTCTGAAATTAGCAACAAAAATTTGTAAATATTCTGTAAAAATTCTGTAATTTGCAAAATGTAAATAGCAAAAAGATTTGCTAAATAATAATTGTTTACTAAAAATAAGTACAAAAATAGTAGAGTGGGATTGAAAACCGTTTACAAATTTTTCTACTAATTTTTTTTTATGAGTGTAAAAAGAATAGAAAGTCGTTTAAAATAGCCATCAATTTTTACGGACAAAAAGTTTGAAAAAAACTGCTTTTGTGGTTTGTTTTTAAAATTGAAAGTTTTTGTATTTGTATGTAATTACAAAACACAACACATCACACAGATGTGGATATTCCCTTTAGGAAGCCTAGAGTCAAGTGTCTACAAGTCACCACTTTTGTCGACTATTTTGGGTGACTTTTTGATGACATGTCCACAAAGCATTTATACTTTTTACATTCCTTTTGTGCAGCTGCAAAGCTGTGCTTGTTCTTGATTTTTTTATTGTTTTATTTTGTTGAAAATACATGTGCATAGCTGCATGCAAAATTATAGTTTTTAATAAAAATATAAAGAAAAAATTAATTTAAAATGTTAATATACAAATTTGAACAAAGTATATAATAAGCAAACGAAATTACAAAAAACTTGTGAAAAAAACAATCAATTATGTATAAAAATAAAAATAACAAGAGGCAACAATTTTTAGTGAAAGTTGCAACTCTAGAGATTTTGTGGAGCCTGATGAAGATTTTACGGAGCCTGTGGATGATTTTGTGCAGTCTTTTGAAGATTTGTTTTTCCAAAATTAAATTTGCACGAAAATTTTTGTTATTAATAAAATATATAATTTAACGAAATAAATGCACCTGTTTAATCTTATTTACTTTCTAATGTGGAAATCAAGTAAAAATTTCCAAAAGTGTAGACTAGAATTACTAAAATGTACTAGTGAATCTCTGGTTCCAATGTCAACACCTAGTCAATAGTTGTGTAGATTCGCAATGACTCGCACATGTTAAATGTCTACAGCAGAAAGCGTTGGTTGGCTAGAGCATAATTAGTCAGTAGTACTGGTGACAAAGTCAATAAAGAATCAGTACAGTTTCACTATCGACATTTCCTACAGGGTTATTATTGGCTTTGTGTGTATGTATATTTGAATAATTTCTTGTAATTTTTATTGAAATAATTTTGTATATATACAAACTATTTTGGTAAAAAAAAAAACAAAAAAGAATTATATGAATTTAAATTTTTAGAAAAAGAAAACATAAAATTTTACATTTAACAGAAAATATCAACTCCTACTGAATGTCTGTAAATTTTTATAGTTTGTTTTTTGAATAACAGATTCAAATAGTTAAAAAATATATTTCTATGAATTTTAATTGATTCTTCATTTAAAAACAAACTTTGCGTATTACTTTTTAAATAAACTTCAGTCGATAACGGAAAATATATTGTGAGTGTAATATAACTTTTTATTGTATTCCCATATTGATACAGTAAGAAGGACATTTAAAAACTAGAACTTGGTGTTTACTTTATTCGAACGCTCACAGTATGAACGGGTACAACATGAATTTCATATGTGTAAAAAGCTAACAAAACTTACACAGGGAAACAGTATATTTTTCTTAAACTATAGGCAGTTGAAATGTATTACAAACAGTCAAATTATTTTAGTTCCATAGAAGAAAGTTTGAATAATTTGAAAAAAAATATGACTGATAACACAATGTCCCATTAAAATTTAAATTTTATATGGTAAACAACAACAAATGTGTTGGTTAAAGTCTCAGTTAGTAGCTAACTGAACATTGTATTATGTGTTATTAATTTCTTTGGGGTCATAAAATTTAAATATTGTTTTTTTTTATGGGCAGCTAGAAAACGCAACATGCATAAGGTGTAAAAATGAACAAATTGTAGCTAAATTTTATTACTAAATAAAAAGATTATTAACAACATTAATAATCACACAATAAAGAAAAGTTTTTAAAACTTACCCCGCCTTGAGCTAAAATTTATTCTTGAATTGATTAAGTGACTTCTTGGTCGTATTTTAATGTATTTCTTTATAATATATTTTTTTGGTGATTAGAACAACTTATTTATTTTTTTGATAAACACATATTTATTTGTTGAACGTATATGTGAAAATGTGTATTTATAAACATTTAGAAAAAAATATATATTTATTTTTAGTTTATATTAATAATTTATTTTTCAGAACAAAATTTTAATTATCACATAAAGATGAAGAAATTTAGAACACAGCACAATAATACAAAAAAAAATCTTTTCAAACTATTTACATAAATTTGTCAACACTTTTTTATTTAAATTTATTATATTTTATGTTTATTTAGTTTTTGCAGTATGTGTGTTTGTTGATTTAATAAATATTATATTTTGCAAAAATAGGCTAAAAATTAAAAAAAAAAAAAAACAAAATTTTATATAAATTGAAAACATAAATGTGAAATTATTATTGGCTTAAAAAAGTTTTTAATTAAATATTGTTTGATTCTAAAATTTTCGTAAGAATTCTTATTTTAACATAACCTTAAGAAAATGTTCAACAACATGTTACATCATGAAAATTTTGTTTGCAAAGAACCGATCAGAAAATCCTTTTTAATTGAATTAACCGCAGCAGGTTTATAGGTGTTAATGGGCTTTTTATTTTAAGTGTCCACTGCAGAGTGAGACATTTTTTAAAATATTATCGAAATAATTTAGCCATTTCATACACACCCGCAATAACCATAATTTGAATCTTAAGCTTGGAAGATGGATACCACAGAATTAAAAATGTTCGTAAAAAATAAGATAAGAGCGCCCCGGTAGGCTAGTTTGTAGCGTGCTAGCTTATCAGTGCGGGGGTTGTGGGTTCGATTCCCACCAGAGGCTCTGGTGTGTTTTCGCTACAACGAGCCAAAAGCTAGTGCTCGGTTAGGGTATTAAGATATAATTTATAATTTGTAATATTAATACAAATATGATACAATAATTGATTTTTTAAACTTTAAAGAGTTAACCTACATACATGAATTAACTTGTTACATTTTTTAAAAGCGGTTCATAAATAAAAGCTTTCCGGATTAAAATCGTCAAAACTTAAAGTCCAAATTACGTTTGCTATGGGTGTGTGATGAGTTTCATCTCTGTGGGAAAATTACCTATCCCAGGACACGTCACGTGACCGGTTCACTGTGACAGGGACCGGTCATGGGCTTGTCCTAGAAGGGGGTCAATTGCTCTCTGTGACATGTCACGGGGCTGGTCTAAAAGGACATGTCATGACTTTTAAACCAGTCACGTGATAGGTAATTTAGGAACCTGTCCTTTTTTCACCTATCTCGTGATATGTATTTTCGGAACCAGTCCAGTTTTGACCTACCACAGGACAGGTCCCAGTTCCCATCTAACCCCTTTTTCCCCGCAGGTAATCCTATCAGCCGTTAAGAAATGGCTGATATATTTGAAAAATATTTTTTAAAAAAATATTTTAGGCTTCCGAGAACTGAAATATTTTCGAATAAATAAAGTTTTGCATTTTTGCAATATTTCTTTAAATAAACCGCTATTAACATTGCTACACCGTTAATTTTAAAAAACCAAAACAGCACAGATATCACAGGAAGATGAAATATCCATGTCCAAATTTTTAGTGATATTTATGGAATGGTTTTTTGATTTTTTTGTAAAAGAATTTAATATTTTTTAATTTGAATTGATATTATTGGAATTTCAAAAAATGTTTTATTTTTTTAATTTAAAATCAAATTTTTTAAATTTAACATGTAACTTTTTGATTTACAATTGAATTTTTCTAAACGAAAATGCTGTTTTTTTTTTTAAATATACAATATATTCTTATTAATTAATTATTAATTACTCAGTAAGTTTTAATAAAATAAATGCTTATGAACTTATCAATTTAGTAAAGCTGTATGGTATAGAGCCAGAGTTACCAAGACGGTTAGGAACACAAAAATTTGTAAACAGACGTTCCAACGGATGATTACAGATCAGTCTCATTTATTCCATATTTACATGAACAAATCTCAAGTGTGACAAATAGATTTTCCGGTTATAAAAATGTGGTAAAGAATTTATACAATGTTGTACCAATCCGAATCGTTGACTTTTCGTCAAAAGAGTTTTTATCAAAGCTAAAAATTGTATGACTTGCTGCATTGGCTCTAATGTCTGTATATCGTGAAGAGGTAGACCCATACTAAATTGTGGAATGTTTAATTAATGTAATAAATGATTAGATCTCATTAGATCATTAGATGATCATTAGATCTCAGTTGATAAATAAGTCTTAAATCAAAATTTTAAATGAATTTAAAAGCTGTAAATTATGTTTTGAATGCTTATGTTTTAAATGTCGAAAAAATTAGGTTTTTAAGTTAACAGCTTTTTAAAAAAAATTTATAGAAAATATAACAGTTTTATATGCTTTTTACACTGAACAACATCTTTGTGAAACGCGTGGAAGATGTTGAAAATGTGAAACAAGTGTCTACATTGGCAACATCTTTCATCTGCCATTTATTCAGCTGTCAAAAAATAAAAGAAAAGGACGCATATTTTTTGTTAAGAATAAAAAATGGATTTAGAGAAAGCAGTAATCATTGGAGTAGTTGTTGCTTTGCAAGACCAAACCCGAATTTTAATGCAGTACATTGAAATATTAAAGGTCATTCTGGAAGAAGATGATGATGAAGAAGAATTTTTGGTAGACATAAGAATGAAATTCTTACATGTGCCGCTCATTTTCCTTCGTTGAATAATTTTTATTTTGTTTATTTTCCGCAATGTCAGTTTGCTAGTGATGGCACAAAGAAAATCGATTTTTTTGTCATATTTCTAGTGATGACACTTAAAATAACAAAAGATGTATAATGAAACAAAATGAGAAAGTATAATTTTTTGTAGATGAAGAAAGATGTATACTTTTGTGCCTGTATAATTCTTATGGGAAGATGTTAACATCTTTGAAAATTGATGAAAGATGAAAGATGTAGCTCAGTGAAAAAAAGCTATTAGTGAAATAGAGCCAAAATTGTAATCCATTTGATTAGAAATTTTAGAGGAAAATTTTACATAAAATAAATACAAAAAATATTTATTTGGCAAGTTACAGAAATAATGTAGCTCAAAACTTGTTTATATTAGGTATACAAGTTAATAATGTCAATTTTTTTTTCTTCTGAAAAGCTAAACTTGAAATTTTACAATTTTGGATATAAAATGTTAACATTATGTTGAAATTGTTACAATTAAATGATTATTGTTAAAGTTTTGAAGATATGTATTTTAATAAAAATTTATAATTTATTTGTATTTTTTTATGTTCTTCGCATTTCATAATTAAAATAGAATTGGATTTCACTTTAATAAAATTAAGAGTATAAAAACACTGCAAAGATCCCCTTTTTTCTATACAATTTGACATTAAAAATCGAGCAATGGAGTCGAATTACGGCATTCGTGATCAAATGAATTTGTTCGAAAACTGTTATATATAAATATACACAATAATACTATTAATGAAAATACAAACTTTAACTTTAATTTCCAATCTAGAATCAAATTACAACATCCCTGATGAAGAAAAATCAGTTCAAATGTATTATTTTAGAAAATAAAAAAATAATTTTGATCCAAAGATTACAATCACGAAATGATAAAACATTTTTAATTTCTCACCGGAATTTCTAAGTCTCTTATTTATTTTTTTATTTTTATCTTACTAATGTTGCCACACTTTTTAATAAAGTAATTGCTGAAAATGTATATACAAAATTACGAAAAAAATGAAAATTTATTTAAAAAAATACGGATGTCTTTAGATTGATCAAATACAAATTCTAAACAAAAAAAAAACTGTTAATCTAAAATGACAAGTATTTCAGTTTTTTGATTCCATTGCTATTTTGTTTAGTTTTTCCGTCACGATTTAAGACTACATTTTCTTTTGTATTGTGTTTATGCTCTAAGTGGAAGACACAAGCAGGGTACGAAAAACTAGTAATGTTATTGTAGCTTTTACAAGATTTTGTAAAAATTGATTTACACATAGAAAAATAGCAGAGGAACATTATATAAGTTATTATCCAACTACATACGTTTCAAGTTAGTTTTACAATTTTCTAATAAAATAAATTTCCTGTCGTGTATACATTTTTAAAGAAATATTTATACATTTTACTGGAAAAAATATAAATCTTACTTGAACCTTATGTATGGCAGGCCATCTACTTTTATGCAAATACATATTTGTAGTTAAGAGCCTAAAAACCAATTTGACCAAATTGAATAAAAGAATTTGCAGCAAAATGTTATCGATTTGTTGCTGCATATTTTGTTATAAATGCTTTTTTTGTCTATTTAGCTTTTAAGTATATATATTGCTGCATATTTAATAATTTATTTTTAATATTTTTGCATTAAAATGCCATATTTAAAGTCCTTCATATTTCGTCTCTCCTCTATCCCCTATTCCAAGAAAGACATTTCTCTTAAAAAAAATTAAATTTATGTTTTAATTAAAAAACTAAAAAAAAAACATTTTTAGCCTTAATATAGCACATAAAAAAAAAAGCATCTTCTTTATATAACAACATGGACAATTTTATTTTTAAATAAACGCTCTTGACTTATAAAATCTAAAGCAATTGGAAAATTTTAAGTTAACTTTTGTTTTTTTTTTTAGTGCATATTTTTGTATTTATAGTGCATATATTTCGTTTTTAATGCATATTATCGTATAGGTGTATATATTTATGTATATTTTGGATTTTTGTGCTGCATATTTTAGGAGCATATTTTTAATTGTCGCATAAAATTCGCTGCCCTGAGAATTACATAGCACTTAATAATGTTCCCCCAGTTTTTTTTTGCGTGTACACAAGACCAAATAGAAACAAAAAAATATCATCAATCATGTAAATGATCTAGTTGTTGTTATTATGACAGATGTATGTTGATGTTGTTGATATTTTGCTACTAAACTTCAAGCCGGCAATTAATAGAAAAACTTGTTTAAATTTGTAGTGTTGAGTTTAGTCAAAAAAAAAAAACAACAATAACAAGTTATAGTATAACACATTTTTATTTTATTAGAACTCTTCTATCTGTTTTTAATTCTTTAAATATATTTTATTTTTTGCATCTTTTTTTTTAATTTATATTATTTATTTGTTTTTTTTCTTTTTTTTGCTTATCTAGGCACGACATAAAAAATTCCACTTTTTGGTGGGATTTATTTATTGTTGACTAAAAACATATTTCATCACCCAAACCCAAAAAAAAAAACCATTAAAAAGTGTGTAACAACAACAAAACTGTTATATGGTTGTTTTTCTGTTTTCTCAAAATTTATATGTACATATATTTTGTTTTTGCATATTTTTTCTTAAAGCATGTTTTGTCATCAACAAATAAACATCAAATGCACAATACAAAAATTAAATAATTTATTTAAAAAAAAACACTTAAAAACAAAACAAGATTTCAAACCAGAAAACTCTAATTTTCTATTCAATAGTAATCAATTTAAATTAATTTTTTAAATTTCCAATTTCATCAGATTGTTTTTTTTTTTTTTGAATTTAAATAATATATTTCATAAACAAAATTTAATATTTTTTTTAAACATCAATATATAACAAGAACTATAAAATTTCGTTAAATTTGGAAGTTGTTTTTGTTTTTAAATTTATTCAATATATATATTTTTATTAAATAAATTCATTAAAAAAAAAACGCACACATACGTTTTATAACCGACCGTAACCAAACTTCAACTGAAATATTGTTGTGTTTTTATAAATTTTTTCATATCAGGCCTGTTCACACACAATAACAACAGTCAAGTCAGTTCAGTCACTGTTTCGTATACAGACATTCAAAGAATTAAATCGTAATTTCGAAAAATAAAAATTATTTTATCTTGTAACCCTTATGTAGGTAGTCTATTTTTTACTATTGTGAAAGTGAAAATGTAATGAAAAAAAATTAGAAATTCCGTTAAGAAAATAATGCTTTTAACACAAATTGTTTGAAAAAAAATAGTGACATTTGCATTGTATTTATCAATTATTATGGTTATTTTTTTTTTCCTAATTTCGATTTGCAAACAGGTTAACTCAAAATCCGAATTTTGGGTTAATTTGCCATTGAAGTCTTGTGTTTTTATATATATAAATGCTAATGCCAAAGCATTGACATTTATATGAAAAAGTAATGCTTCAATGCTTTAGTCCCAAGTATGGTTTATAACATACTATAAACATAAAAATATATTTTTTTATAACATATATAAAAACAAGTAAGAGCGGCTAAATTCGGCTATGCCGAATCTTATATACCCTTCACCATGGTTGGGAAAATAGTGAAGTTTATATATGGACATATATAGAATGGACAGATTTATATACGGACATCTTTAAGTGGAAATCTACCATTTAGTTTAGTGATAAATGTGGACTCTGAAAGATTTATGGTTCCAGAAAATAGGTATTTAAAAAAATTTATGTTTTGGTCATAACTACTTTCAGCAAATATGTTCTACTAAAGATTTTCGATCTTTGGATATATAAGACGTATCCATAGGTCATATTACATTTTAGTTTTTATAAAAATGTTGATGTTTTTAGCCCATTTATGGAGTATTTAATTACGGTCTTACCGTTCTTAAGATATAAATTAATCTATTTTGTGCCACGCCCAATTCAAGGATCCCGCCCCTATTTGGTCAGATGTTGTGTATTGATAACCAAGATGCTTGCACCTTATTTGGAAACTTTTCCTCTTTCCGTTCTCCAATTATACAGAAAAGCTGACCAACATCGTTAAGACAACTGTGCTGGACGCATTTGTTTTGTTAAAAAAAAAATAAAAAATAACAAAAAGTCTTAAGAAAATAAAAAAAAGTGTAAAAACTAAAAGAAAAAAAGTATCTGTGACAAAGCGCTTAGACCACTGAGCCATTGAAGGACATAAGCAAACGTCGTTAATAGAAGTAAATAAAGAGTTTTCGTGTAAAACACATTTGTTTGGGTTTTATTTAAATGACAAACCTTTGTATGGATTTGTTGTTTGTGGGTAAAAGGTGAGGAGGTGAAAGACAAAAAGTTCAACAAATAAAATAAAAACAACAACAATCACGATCATAATGCCAATCAGTGTTGTTATATTTTTTTTCAAAAATCTTTTTAGTTCTAAAAAGTTTTTTTCGACCAAAAAAATATTTTTTTACAAATCGTTAAAAGAAATCACTAAAAATGCATGTGTTTTATTTCTACAAATATGTTTGATTAAGCTGGCAAACTTGCATTTGGGATTTTATTTCGCTTTTTTATTACAAAATATTTTTAATTTATTTAGCTTAATTTTAAAAATTTTAAGGAAAATAGTTTATAAATTTTTTTTATATAAATTATTATAAGTTATGACCTAAAATAGTTGCAATCAAAGGGAAATTATGTATAAAATTTTCTTAATATATGAGAAAATGGTTTAAAAATATGTTTATACCGTTTGTATTTTGTTTGTATCAGAGGGTTTTTATACAAATTTTGATGTTTTTAGCCTATTTATGGATTATTTAATTATTAATATAAAATTTTATTCAAATTAATTATTTAATGTTAAAAAAAAACAAAATGTACAAAAAAAAGTTGAATTGTGTCTTTAGTAGGATTCGAACTCGCGTTCTTAGAGAAAAAAAGTATTTGTGACATAGCGTTTAGACAACTCAGCTATGAAGGCCATATGGAATCATCGTTTATAGAGTTAAATGAACAGTTTTCGTTCAATAGGGATTTGTTTGGTTTTTATTTAAATGACAAATCTTTGTATGTGTTTGTTGTTTGTGTATAAAAGGTGAAGAGGTGAAAGAAAAGAAATTGATGTGTTTGTTATGCGTAATATTCAACATACATATAAAAACAAAGGAATTTTACGGAAAAAATTAGAGGTAGTCCTGGTTTTTTGCTAATATCTCAACCGATCTGGCTGATTTTTAATAGCAATCAGAAATGGATCACACTTAACAGAAATATATAGCAATCAAGTCTCATCATGTCTGAGGTCTTCGGAAAACCCATTTCAGCACACAGACGGACATCGTTAAATCAACTTCGCTCTTCATAAGGACCCAGAATATATATACTTTATAGGGTCTAAGATCAATATTGTAGAAATTACAAACGGAATGACAAACTTATATATACCCTACCACCTGTGGAGAAGGGTATAAAAATATTTTTATTACCTAAAATAGTTTAGGCTGGTTATCCAAATTGAACAAAACAATAGAATTTAGATGTAGAAACAATTCTGAGAATTTTGCCTCAAAAATGTAGAAAAACGATCAGATTTTAATATACAGTAGAATCGCGATAATTCATAATCTCAAGGGACCAACAGTTTTTTTTTATGAATTAATTATAGAGGTAAATTAAAAAAAAAAACTACGAATTAAAGGGTTTTTTATATTAAAGATGTCCTTGGCATAGTAATTTTTTATTAATTCCCTTAGTTATTCTATCTATTCCGCGCAAATACCATCATCAACAGCAGCACTTTCACCGCAAATTTCAATGAAATATTGTTGCGCTATTTAAAACGGTCGAGCCAACCACTGCTTGCTTTGAAATTGTTTAAGTTTAATTTTTTGCCAAAACAAAAAACTAGTATTTTTATATTAAAATAGGCCGCCCACAGGAATATTAGAATGTCGACGTTTCGTAAACCATAATAGAAGATATAAGTTAAGATTACAAGGGTTGTGTATAAAGTACACTACCACTCGGAGACCCTTAGAATCCATTGTGATACCCTTTGGAAAAAAATAAGATAATAGAAAGGACTTCTCAATTCAGGCGTTTTTCACGCTTATTTTTACTTTTCGAATGTTCTTGCAATATAAGTGGTTATTTTTTTTTTCCAATGTGGAGATGTGAACTTTTTTTTCATTTTGGTTACTTTTTTGGCAATCAAAAATTGTTTTTCTATGTTTTTAAATTTTATTTAACAGTAAAGATTTTTATATACGCGTTTTTATTACGTTGATTTGAAAACACTGTTAATTTTTTTTATAAAAGTATGTAGTTCGTTGTACAAAATATTTTAATCAGCTCTGGATTACCAAAATATGCATGACTATTTTAATTGACGGCATTATAACGATGAGAACAAGTATTCTGAATTAAACAATTGCTAAGTAAACTTAAGCGTTGGTGGTAAAAAAAAATAAAAAACATTAAATAAATGCACAATGGCTAAGTATTTCTATTTTACATGTTTGAATGTATGTGAATTCAAGAAATTTTGTTACTCCACAAGAAACATTTTAAGAACTCTCCAACACATACGGAATAATGAATCCGGATTGTGCGACACGTTTTCGTCCGTAAAAGCTTGTACGTAACCGGTATATTAACGGACCGCATAATCGGGTTTTCGAAAACACTACGTTTTTACTCCGTTTGCTGTAACCGTTTCCGTGCCGTTAAAACGAACTTCACCATTTGTCATCAGTATTGATTCCGTAACAAACGGTGTTGTTTATTGCTTTTATAAACATTTACCAATGCAGCCAAATAGAACAGAATATATGTCTAAAATCGCGCAACCCTTCTGTTAAATTTAAAATTGCATGAATGCAAACTAAGGTGCAGAGCTAGTGACTTGAAGTACTTTTATGCGGCTAATCGAAAAGTACTTTTTACATTGTAAATATTATCAGCTAAACATAAACTAATTTGTTTTTTATTTATATGAGGTATTAAACTTTATAAAAGTCCAAGATTAAAACGTGATAATGGATGGTAATTGCTTTTTTCGAATTTTTTCTTTGTGTTGTTTATTATTATTTTTTTTTTGTCTTAAGAAATCTAAAAAAAATTATAGGACCAAGAACTCAAGACCATTTTTACACGACACAACTATCCGTAACCGGTCCTTCAATGACTGGACTCAACTCTGGTTTTTACACCACACAAAGGCACAAATTCGAATAAGTTTCGATGTTCATTAAAATCTGTTTTCTTGTACGTTTACGGATCCAGAAAACGGTACGTAACCGGAGTTGGATTCCATTTATAACGTATTGAAAACGGTACCTAAGCGGAACTTTTTTTGTTGGATTGTTTTGGGTTTTTATTGAAAAAGACTGCAAATAGTGAATCCGAAGATTTATCATTTAAATGCGACAATGGAAGCAGGTAATTTAATTTTTTATAAATTTTTGCTGAAAAATAATATTTCCAGTACAAATTAAAAAAAAATAATAGTAGTAAAATAGTTATTTAAATAAAAACATAAAACTTTAAATTTTGGTTATATTTTTTTTCATTTGGTAACTTTTTTTAAAATTTTGGTTACAAAAAAATGTTTGTCCGTGGCAACACTGCTCTTGTGCAGTATTGAAGTATGTTTTGATGACATTCATTGTTTAAGGCAGCTAATGGTTTTTCAAAAAAAAAAAAATACGAAATATCGAGGGAACCAAAATGTATGTAAATATTACGAATTATTGGAGTTTTTCAAGGGACCGACAGTTTGCTACGATTTATCAAGATTTTCGAATAATCGCGGTAAGAATTATAGCGATTCTACTGTATTTCCATACATACTTTGCATTTTTCAGAAAAATATTAGATTTTACACCGATCTAAAACAAGTATAAAACGTAGTTCAGAGACAGGGCTGGATTAGCCAGACGTTAAGGTACCTCTGTATAAGTTAAATAAGAATAGAGAATGTTTTGTTGTATTTTTTTTTTCAACATGTATAATTCATACACATATCTTCAATGCATAAGAATGGCACAAAAAATACAACACGACATCTTCTATTATTTTCTAACTCATTGAATTAGTTATACAGAGATATGTTTACGTCTGGCTAATCCAGCCTTAAGGGTCATAAAAATTTGCAATTAAAACGCGCCGAGTGTTGCAGTTGTTTCTAATTCCTTTAACAGAGCTCCCGTATTTTAAAAATTTTTGTAAACAAAAAAGATGTGATGAGTAAAATTTAAATACGATATTTTATGGCTCTCTATGACAAGCAAATGAACAACATACTAAAAACCAACTTATTAGTATGTTGGTTTCTAAATTTTTATTAAAATAATTACTTCTTTTTATGTTTTTATAAAATTAAAATGTAAACCCCCCCCCCTCCCAAAAAAAATTGGATCGTTAGTAAAAAAGGAGACACTGGAGAGAAAAGAATCTCTACGGTACTCTTTACACTAAAACAAATATAACATTTTTTGCAGTAGCCGTCGTACAACGTTATTTCGGGCGCGCAAGATTGACACTTTTGTTACTTTTTTTTTTTGAACTTTTCACCTTGTTAATTTAAAATCAATACTACTTGCAATACAAATTGACATAACAATTGGCATAATAAAAATTTGAAGTACGTAAAGATAACCGTTAACAGCCAACTTTTAGGCTTATGTCAAATTTATATGACATAACATAAGCCAACTTTGATAGCTTGCCGCATAAACAACACAGCTTTTGTGTATTATGGATTTTTGTTTAAGAAGTATTATGTATCTACTAAAGTCACGATTTTATCTTAATATTTATTAAAAACAATAAATTAAATACCCAATAAAATGTCAGTCTAGTTTTTCTAAAACGCAAACGTTCACATACGGGGGCGGTATCAAAATTGCCGACTTAACAAAGAAACCACTACAAATTTGGGAAAATTTTTCTCTATTTCTCAACATAATGTCATTTTAGCTCGATACACTTTTTCCAGCGTTCTTCAATAGCTGCAATAACTTGTTTATAGTAAGAACTGTCTAGTTCCTTAAAATAGTCAAAAACCCCAAATATTTTACAACCAAGCTATTCTTTCAAGTTTGGAAAAAGAAAATAATCCGAGGGAGCTAAATCTGGCAAATAAGGTGGTGAACTTTAATTTCTTGATTTTGGCCAACTTTTTCCAAGTTTACAAATCACTAAGATCGTTTATTTTTTATATTTTGAAACTTAAACCATATGTTTTACAAGGTTACCAAAGTATTTTTTCAGCTACTGCCACAATCTATACGTTAGGTCGTCTAATTTTGGAACCGCCTTCGCACATACCGCTCATTTACTTCAAGACTGTCATAACTCAAAAAAAATCGATTTTGCAGAAACACGCTTAAAGTTTTTAATTTAGCTTAACTACTGAGAAAAATACAAAACACTTTTGTTCGCCACTCAGTGAAAGAGATGTAATTATGGTGTGACTCATATTTCTACATCTTTAACTCAAAAATCACTTTGATTTATGACAGTCTTGAAGTAAATGAGCGATATGTGTTCAGTAGGCAGTAATGAACCCTAGCGAAGTCGATGCGAGGATTAATTCAAAACCACTTAAATCCAAAATTAAAATAGAAAACACCTAAATCTTTTATTCCTACAAAAATATACGTAAGCATTTTATTTTTAACTTTTCGAAACCTATAAAAAGCAGCCAAAATGTCCCATCGCGTACAAGTTTCACTTTGGAAAAACATTTGTGGACTAGTGTAATCTGTTAGACTCGACGGAAAATTGTTCATGCCATGTTCTTACGCAACTGCTGGAATTTTATATACATACTTACATATTTTGCAAACAGGTCAAAAAAGTAAGTACTTAAATACCTAATCAGCCTTAGCAAAGT
The DNA here is from genome assembly GCA_949748255.1 of Eustalomyia histrio. Taxonomy (NCBI): domain Eukaryota; kingdom Metazoa; phylum Arthropoda; class Insecta; order Diptera; family Anthomyiidae; genus Eustalomyia; species Eustalomyia histrio. The sequence continues at coordinate 49,564,092 of OX456527.1, forward strand.
TAACTCACACAAACTAGATAGACTAAAATGTACAGGCTGTACTCATCCAGTAAACCTTTGTGTGAAGTCTGTCTGATGAATCAGATAAAGATCATAAAGAACCAAAAACGTGGAGATAACTTATCTCGTTCACTTCTATGACATTTATATTCCTATTTAATGAATAAACTCTTTTCAGAATCTGCTTAAGTGATGTTCGTTGTTATACATTTAGTTTGGAATACAGTGTAGTAAATATAATATCGAGCTGACTGTTGTTTTTCTTGCTTGCTTCCTTGCTGGCTGCCTGGCTGACAGACTGCTGCTGCTGGTATACAATTTAGTGTATGGTCTGGTATTGTGTGTAGTTTGTTCGAGTGCTTACATGAAAGTGAGCTCTGCATTGTTGACGGCAAGCAATGATAACATACAATCTTAATCATAGACGTAGACGTAGACGTAGACGTAGACACTGATGTGCCTACTAAAACTTATAATTATTGGCATATATAAAGTATAAGAATAGAAACAAAAAGTTTTTTAGCTGTATAAAGTTTAATAGTTGTGAATCAAATCACTAGCATTCTGGAAAAAGTCGTAATTTAATTTACGGGTCAATGGTGAACTGTAAGGCTTTCATAAACAGTTTTCTACCAGAAATCTTTCCTTTCACAGATTAAATATTTGCTAAACGATTTCTATAAATACTTCCAGATTTTCAAACGTTTCCAGCACACCTTAAGGTGTAATACCATCTGCTGTTTTTTTTTTCGATTTATGTATATAATTCTAAGTTACCTTCTTATTTAAAATTCTATTTTTATTATTTAAGCGAAGACATCAAGGTTATCCCCAACAAACAAAATGTTCTGTTTACGGTAAAACATACCTAAAATCCGACTTTATTTACGTATCGTTCTCTGAATCCATATACGGCCCAGAAAACGGATTTTAAGAAACATTTACGTATCCGTATTACGTCTGGTCGAGTCTGCAATATTCAATGAGATGTGTATATTCAGTGGGTTTCGGAACCTTTAAGCAGATTCAACTTCTACGAACCCGAAACCACAGATAAGTATATAAGCTAATTTTCAAACTTCATTTCCAGAAAAAGTTTCTGAAAAACATTTCGAGTAAAATCATTTATAAAAGATACAAGGTCTATGTGACCACAAACGTCAGAATTAATTATTTTCGCTATAAAATTTTTCAGAATCCACCTTTTGCTGCACTTTGCTGCTTTTGGCAGTACAGCGCGATACACATTAGCTTTATGGCTTGGATAATTCCAATTAAAACTTGATGCCCAGGATAATTCCATTTAAAGCAGCGTCCTTGAAATTTAAAGCGGCGTCCTTGAAATTTGTAGTTCAGTTTAGATTCTTCCAAATTTTGTCAAGCGGTAATCAATTGGTGGAATAAACAATGAAGTAAGAACATCGATTACCTCATCATTCGCACCAGTAATTTTTAGATTTCTTACATTATTTTTGATTTTCATCCAATGCTCAGCTACAGGGAGAAATCGTAGTTTGCTTCCTTACTAGAACTAGATTGATTTCTTCGGAAATACATCCTGCAAAGTCTTCCAAATCATTTTGGAGGTTTATTTTCACGGATGTATCCAAAACAATCATTACTTACAAATGATACCAATTTGTGCTTTGCATTACGATTCTTCTTTAAAAATTCCGTCTTAGTAGCAGCTTCCGGTGGCGGTAGGCCCGTTAAAACCTCCTCTAAATTCAAAATGAATTTTGACGCAAAATTGTAACTCATCGCGACTGCGACCTTACCGGTCGCACTATATTTTTATCCCCTCATAACCTTTTATAGATTTAGTTTTTTTAAAAAATATTAATTATATAATTTATATGAAGAAAAAATACGACACCTTCTTCAAAGAAAAGTTTACTAGAAAGTGAAAATACATACAAGCACTATAATATTATTAAACAGGACGGAACTTGTTTCACTAGTTTGTTTCGCTACCTCACCGATTGGAATTTGATTTTACTAGAGCGGCCACTTGACAATGGGATGTCATCGTAGCGCTGCGGTGGAAATTGGCTTAAGCGTTTGCAATTAACACTAATTCATATCATATCTACCTTGACAATGTACAACTTTTAGATCCTTTGAAGTCCTTGTACAAACTAGCGAAACCTACACTGCAGACTCTATTATATCAATATCTTAGTTTTCATGTACCTCTCCGACATATAAATAGCATCTGGGAGCAATTAAGTATAAAAAGCTTGATATAAGGACCTTTCTGAAGTTTCTTTAGAGCTCTTTGAAAAAAATATGCTACTAACAAAATTTTACGGATAATATTGTTAAAACAGGTTACAATGTTTACAGTACTCCAGAGTGGAATGTACTAAAATAAAGATTGCATGATACAAAGAATTTGTAAGTGCGAAGGAGTAGGGAACAAAACCTGTATTAATCCAGTGCTGTCAGTTTAAGGGATTTATCCCCACATTTGGGATTTTATTTTGTGTTGGGGATGACAACAAAATTTAAGGAGATTTTTTTCAACCCTGTCAATACTTTATAATGTATGGTAACAGTGGTTGTGTTTATGCAGGAAGCTATCGACATTGGCTTTTGTCATTACTATACAAATTTAACATAATTAACGTAAGCGTTAACACTAAACGTTGACTTATATGGAAATGACATAAGCCAACTTTCATAGTTCGCCACATAAAAGCTGCAAACTCGATACTACGCTATACTTTTTACATTCATACTTATACAGCAATGTATTTTTATAATGTTTTCCAGACCAGAATATAACTCTCGAAGTATTTAGTGGGCACTTTCAAGTATTCAGTAGTGTTGCAACTCTTAGCAGTGAACATTTTTAAGTTATACTACGCTCATATTGAACACCCAAATACGTAAAATGTATTTTGTAGAAGTATATTATTACTTTTAGTACAATCCATTAGCAAACACACATAGTATAATTATGATTAACTAGAAGGCAATGTAAGCTTCTTTGTTAGCGTAGAAAGAGGTTTCCCAGGCTAAAGCCCGGGAGCACACGGAGTCCCCTTTCACCTTTTTACCCATCTCCGTAGACATTGCCAAAAATCCCAACTGGGTGGATCTCTACACCGGAGGGGTCGAGATTTTCCAAAAATCAGGTTTTAGTTCAAATTTTAGGTTTCTAGCTAAAGGGGTTTGGGCAGGTCGTTAAAGGGGAACTTTACCCCTTCCCAAAGGAATTTTTCAAAACCCCGCCTTAGCGGATGTTTACCTCGGAGGGGAAACCAACATTATAAATTTCAACTTTCTAGCTCCAGCGGTTTCGGCTGGGGGATCATGAATAAGTGAGTGAGTTAGTCAGTAACGGTATTCCTTTATACATAGAGATGAGATGACTTAACATAAAAGCCATATTCTTCTTATATTATTGGGATGTTAAGTATATTTTCTATATACATACATGCGCATACATACATATGTACGTACTTAAGAATCATCAATATTTTAGTACGATTTTTTAACATTTGTCCCATTTCCCAAGTCTAGAAACAACTTACGCACCATACTACAATATAATGTATCTGTAAAATACAACAACAATCGACTTTATTTCTACAATTTACGATCAACAACAACTAGCTGTAATCATATTAATAAAAACAACATCATCATCATCCACAACTATTTATGCAGTCAACGTAGTCGCCAACAAAAACAATATTATAAAAACGAAAACAAAACAACAATAACAACAACAATTTAACACATAATCAGAGACGTAGAGTTGAATTTTTACTAATAAACCAGAATAAAACAATATATCATAATAATAATCCAAAACAACCCAGTCATAACTACACTTAAAATAATACGTTAGTAAAAAATATGTTAAATCGCTTTGACGAATTTTGTTATTTAACTGATTTACACAAAGATTTTAGTTAATTTCATTTAACATAATACTACCAAAAATATTCAGTACTTTATCTCAATATAAGCACCAACTTTCAAAATTAATTATATCAATATTTCGTTCCCTGCCAGTTTTGGAAAATGACCCATATCTTTAAAACTAAGAGATATATAGATCACAATGGACGAAAATTTTCAATTACCTTAAGCTTTTACTCACTCGTGTAAAAAGATCATCTCTATCCAAAAATAAACCTTGTTGGGGCCTTGGTTTAATTTTATCAGATAATTTTATCAAGATAAAGCAAAACGTGCAAAATGTTTTCTCTTACCTTATTGGATATAAATCATGCCCGGGGACAACTTCATCAATTAAAAACTAAAGTTTTATTTGTAATATACTGAGGTGAACAAGTTTTTTAAATCATACATTCTCGGACATAAAATTTTGGGTTTACTTATTACTTAAAATTTATCCACAACCACATGGACTCCTACTTATAACATCAGTCATATTGAGATAGTTTTTGTTTTAGAAAAAAGACAACATCTCGGCAACAGCCATATCTAGTTTAGAATGCTTAGATTATCTAAAAATACTACACTGAAAATAATCTGTTGGCTCAATTAAATCAATTTTAACCAAGTTTTTCTTTTGCTAACTTTTAAATGTCGTAAACTGGTAGCTACATCTAATCGGTTAATATCAGAAATATGAAAATATTATAATTTAAAATTAGTTATAAATACTTTTAAAACTCAGTAAAATAAATAAAATATCTGTTTAAATTAGTGTTTCAACAAAAATCAAATAGATTTTAAACACGTTTGACAGTTTTTTGTACTGGCGTATTATTTTAGGTGTACAACTAGATCTAGTTGACTATCGTTTGTTTTTGTTTTTAATTTTTAAAACGACGGCAATGTCGTCCGCGTCAATTTAAAAATCAACCCAACTTACAAGGAAACTATCTGCATGGGGTTAAGAATAACGTCAAGAATTTTACAAGTTAACTCTTATCTAAGCCAGATTCATATGGGATTTTCGAACATAATTTACCTCACAAAGGAAGCTGATATAGAGATAACATTTTATAGACTTATACAGACAAATTTAGATATCAGATAGAGAAAAAATAAGACACGTATTTATTTAAGCGATCCAATCTCACATTTATAGGTTAAGAAGTTAGTTCTAGAACGACCCATTTTTTCTTTAAACTTATATTTCTATAATATAAAAAAATTGGACAGTTTTCTTCTCTATCCCATCCGAATTATATTTATATCAGTTGGAAATTAACGGGATAGTTTCCTTGTTAGAAAACTTTTCTACTAGCGATAGTAAATATGGTTAGAGGTTTTGAAAAAAAGGAACATAAAAATATTTGATAGTGAGATAAACGTATAATGACATTTGCTTTGAGGTTGCGAATCTGAAGAAATAATTTTCTTTGGAATGTGAACATTGACAGCGGAATTATTGTACATATTATAAAGGGTGGTCCAAATACAGGATATTTTAAAATCATATATTATTATTACACTGAAATATTCACTATCAGTCCTCCGCGGAACAAAATCATTTGCTTTACGCTTAAACAAAGTTGGTAAATATTTTAAACCAATTTCCAAAGTGTGTACTGTGTTGCCCAAACTGTGAGTTTGTTGAAAAGAAGTTTTGGCCGAAATTATCGCAAGTTGCTGCGAAAGCTCGTGAAACTGGCTTGTTAATGCACAACACTCATGGTCCCCGCCATCGTACGGTGCGTACCGGAGTGAATGTGGTCGAAAGTGTGCAACTCAATCCAAGAACATCGACTTTCCATCGATCACAACAACTCGGCATTTCACGTACCATCAAGATAAGAATTTAGCGCAAAGTTCTCGGATTATTCACTTACAAGGTCCAATTGACTCAGTAATTGAAGAGAAGCGACCATAAACTTCGTTTCGTCTTCTCAGTGTGGGCCTTACAGAAGCTCCAATCGGACAGCAAATTTGTTAGAAAAATCATCTTTTCCGACGAGGGGCATTTTTATCTCGGTGGCTATGTCAACAAACAATATTGACGCATCTGGGGATAGGAAAACCCACACGCCATTGTCGAAAAGCCAATGCGTCCACAGAGTGTGACAGTTTGGCGTGGGTTTTGGAGTGGTGGTATCATTGGCCAACTTTTTCGCAAAGTCAACGGCGAGCTACAGAGCTATGATTAGGGACTTTTATGTGCTGAAATGGAAGATATGAACATGGGTTATCTTTGGTCTCAGCAGGATGGCGCACAATGTAATACAGCTCATCAAACAATCGATCTTTTACGCACAAATTTGCGTAATCGTGTTATCAGGCGCCTTGGCGATGTCAATTGGCCGCCTCAGAGCTACGATTTGACCCCTTTTGACTTTTTCTTGTAGGGTGTTGTTTTGTTAAAGGCCGATACTATGCGAGTAATCTAGCGAGTAAAAAAAACTTGTATTTGGACCACAAGGATTTCTAATTGTAAGAATTCGTATAGAAATTACTTTTCTCAGAGTTGAATCTTGTTCCGACCAGTGGTTCATACTCGAATTTATCCGATCAATCTTAACCGAACGTATGATGCCAAGGCATACAACATCACAAAGACAAGGAGATACCAATCAGAAGTGTTTATTACACTTGTGTTTATAAAGGGTGGTTCAACTATATCGCCCGATGTTAATTGTGAGTCTTACCTTAACGTCAAGTGTTTTGCCCAACTTAATTTGACATTTCTTTGTTTCAGTGTTTGACAAACTTAACCGTGTAGGGGTACACAATTGAACAGCGCGTTAATATTGTTGAAACCTTTTACGAAAATGGGCGTTCAAATCAAAATGCATTTCGTGCACTTCGTGTTTTTAGTCATCATAATCGACCAAGTGTGTTCACAATCGGGAAAATTGTGCGCAAATTTCAGCAAACCGGGTTTGTAGGAAATGTAAAAACACCTGTGCATGCTCGTCCAGTGCGGTTTATGGGCTGGCGGCGTCACTGGGCCATACTTCTTCGAAAATTAGATCGGCCAATCAGTTACCGTGAATGGTGTCCGTTATCGCGAGATGGTAACGGACTTCTTGTGGCCAGGAATTGATGATAGGGACCTGAAGGATATGTGGTTCCAACAGGATGGTGCCACTTGCCACACAGCCAATGAAACAATGGCTATTTTGCGCGAGAAATTCAATGGCCGTGTTATCTCACGTCGTGGCGATATTAATTGACCGCCACAATAATGTGATTTGACACCGTTGGACTTGTTTCTTTGGGGTTATTTAAAAGAAAAAGTGTACGTCAATAAGCCAAGAACAATTCAAGAGCTAAATGATGAGAAAATTCGGCACATTAACGACATTGAACTTCAATTATGTCTCAGAGTCATTGAAAATATGGACCATCGGATAGAGGTATGCTACCGAAGCCGTGCCGAGCATTTTGCCGATATTTTGTTTTACACATAATTTTCATATATCCTTCTATCATAATAAAAAATATTAAGATAATTCTCTGAAAACTTTTTGTTTTATTTACAATTAACATCGTGCATTATAATTGGACCACCTTATATAAGGCATGACTTTTGTTCGGGAACACTATTTTCTATGTATAATCACATCATTCCCTGTCCTAATTAATGGTATGCATTTAATGAAATCGACTTGTACCACAATTGGGGAGATCTTTAAGGGTAGCCTGAGGTTGAATTATATGCCTATATCTTGGAGAACGGCAAAAGTTGCATTTTTACCGAAATCAGGTTAAAGCAAGCATTTGTATTCCAAAGATAATAGACCCATCAGTCTCACTTTCTCCTGCTGAAGACAGAAGAGAGAATCTTGGACTCTTGTGAACTGGATAGGTAGAATAATATCTGCGGAGTGGGGTAAAAGCAGAGTGGGGAAAGTGGTACACAGGGGAACTCCTCAGGGAGGAGTTTTATCTATTGTGGATTCTTGTTGTTGAACGAGTTCCTAGAGAGTCCTAAGGACAGAGCGGCTAGGATAACTGTGTAATGGGTTCTGTGATGGAGTTTACACTGCGAGTAACAAACCGGTGGGCGGCCAGAGTGGGACAAAGTGCTAATCTTGAGAAGACGGTCATGATACTCTTTACCAACAGAACCTAGACAGATTCTTGGACGACACCTAGTTTTTGTGGTATGAACTTTGTTTTGAAACACCATTTTGGTAAATCAATATTGAGGAGAGGGTCAGAAATATCACAAATGCGCTCTATGCATGTAGGAAAATATCTAAAAAATTTGGGGCCTTTTACCAAAGCTCATACATTATTGGTTATTCACTTGAAGAGGAATAATACTAGATTCGGAACTAAGATGGAAAGTCCACGTGAAGAAAAAATTAGAAGAGTTAAACTTAAAATACATTAAGTTAAAATGGTTTGTAGGTAGAAAGTCAAACTTATCATTATCAAATAAAATTATGATATAGGGACATTCAGCTATGGGGATGTGCAAAAAACTACATATATTATTGATATTATCCAGCGTTTTTAAAATAAAGTTTTGAAAATAAAAAGATTTGAAAATAAAAACTGTAAGAGAAGAAATTGAAAACTACGCAATAAAGCACAACAAAAGGCTAGAACAACACTGTAACGATTTGGTTCCTTTATTACTAGGTTCTAATAAATTGACTAGAAGACTTAACCGTTTCAAACCACATGATTTGATAACGAGATTTAAGCAGCATTAATTGAGATGAAGAAGTCTCATTAGCTGTACTTAAGCATTATAATTTATTTGGAATAAAACTACTAGTTAGTCTTAATAGACTAGTCGTAGTATAAATTTAAGCATTTTAACTTATATAAAAATTGTTTAAATAAAAAAAAACTTGAAGAGGAGAATTTACTGGAGACACCTGGAGGACGTTCAGAGACTTGCTGAACTATGTATCACCGGCACGCTGCATAGTACTCCAAATACAATGAATCTACAACCGATTAATCTGGTGGCGAAAGGAGCCACACCGAAGTGTGCTATACGCTTGGCGACTACGGGACAGTTTGTGTATACGTCTTATTTCAGGGACTGAAACCAAACCTGAACCAGAACCCGAAAAAGAAGAAAAGCATTTTATGAAAGAAACAATATCTTGTTCTTCAGAAGATGATGAAGATACTCTCGAACAAGTTCTAAAAGAGGAGGAACGATTTTCTAAATCAAATTCTTAAAATGAAAGGGACTTTGCACCCTTGAAATTTATTTTGTCGCCACAAATTCAAAAGAAGAACACTTAAAAAATATATTAATTATAAAATTAAACGAAAATTTATTTTAAAAATTTCCTATTAATAAAACATTTGTACTTTTTTTAAATGTTGAAGCCGAACCCAAAACCGAACCTGAACTTTTTATTTCGATTAACCCGAACCTGAACCCATTTTTTCAGGGCTTCACTCCCTACTAATGGTCATGGAAAGGTCGTTGGAAATGTAAATTGCAGTGACTAAATTTTTATTCCTAGATTCAGCTGCAATAAGGAACTACGCGTCACTCTAGGGGAGTATGGATGTTTGGCAGGTCTTTGCCCTGACTATAGAACCTTTAATTTTTTCAGGGATGATTTTAAGATGTGCGAGGAAGTTGATGCTGCGGTCTTCTGTCGTGAACTTGGTATGGAAGAGTCTTATAAACTTCCCAATTACAGTATCATTTTTCAGGCGGAATATCTGGCGTCCAAAATGGCTCCTAACCTTACTTTTGTCCCTGAGACCATTGGTTCCTAGGTAATGTATATATTGATAGTAAAGTGGCTATTAGGACGATCCCCGCTGATTTGACGTATTGATGGATTGTCCAAGGGTGCAAGGACTCTTTAGGAAGAATTTGTGCATGCGGGTTCGTGGGCTTTGAGGGTAACACGATTGCGACGAGCTGGCTGAGCGTGAGGTCCAGTTGCCTGGTAAAAGTGTAATGGACATTCGTGTGCCACTCCAGTTCTTGAAACGGGACGTACACTCCACTGTAATGGGCAGATCGGTTTGATGCGGTTTGGTGGAATACCGGAAAGTGCAGGGTGTCGAGGATTATGTGGAAGTCTTACGATCCTAAGGCGACGGGTCTTCTGCAATCCTTAACCAGAAACGATTGTAGAATTCTGTTGAGGGTACTGACGGGTCACTGCTGGACTTCGGCTCTTGTCAAGAAAGCGAGAAATCTTGCATTTGCTAAGATATTGTGGCGTACCCTTTGTGCCATAACAATTGACTGATCTTAAACGCGGGTTACCGTTTCCATTTGGTAACGCTAGAGACCAAATTGGTCTATGCGAAGTATTTGACCAGCTTCGTCGAATGAATTATGCAACCAATACGCAGAAAAAATAAAAAAAACTTGGAAAAACCTTGCTAATTAAATATTTTTTTTTTATTATTATTATTATTATTATTATTTTTATTTTTAATCTTGTGTAATTTAAATTTAAGCTTTAAAAATATTTTACCTAATTGCAACCTATTCCTAAATATGTTTTAACAATTGTCATTATTATTTTTGCTTGGTAATTCCTGTACTGTAATTATAAGATTAAATCTTGTTGTGCAGGATATGACATTAATAAATAAATAAATAAATAAATAAATAAATAAATAAATAAATAAATAAATAAATAAATAAATAATTTTTGTAACCATGATAACCAGGATGAAATATTTCTACCAAATAAAATCATAATGGCACTTATCAGACCGATGCCGAACATCGGTTAAATTTACAAAATATTCGACCCATTATTTTTATAAAATTTTGTTCATCATATCCCCAATACTGAGAAATGGATATGGGTGGTGTGTGAATCGACCTTTAGCTATTGAGGAACTTTATAACAATAAGCCTTAAAGTGTTTTTCTAGTACAATATTTGCGAAATTGCAAATATTGTACTAAGGAACAATCCATTAAGTATTTTATAGCACCAGATGCATGGTCATGGTATTTAATACCATACACAAAGCGCACTATTCTCTTAACAATGTTTTCAAGTTTATTTATATTATAGCCCAATGTACCAGAAACAACTTCAAGGCACTAATTTTCATGATACATGAGTAGAGTGTGAGCAATTGTATATTTAACTCTAATAAGCCAATGTAAACCACAGTGGTACAATTTCCTAAGACCCAAAGTTAACTTTCAGGAAATCGCATCCATTTGCTCACCAAAATTAGGGTATTGATCAATTACAACACCCAGACATTTAAACGATTTAACAAAATTAATCTCTGTACCATGAATTTTGATGCTAGGAAATAAATCTCCACCATCCAATCACATTAAGCGTAAACTTAAGAAAATTCCCTATAATTACCGAAAATCAGCTAAATAAAGGTTGTTGCCAAGTGTAGATCCAAAGAGTCTACACAATCATTTAAATATACCAAAAACAAAATAGAAACAATTACGGAGCCCTGTGGAACACCGGATTTTAAATAATTGTTTGAATCAATGGCATTAAGATCTTCCATGTAAGTAAGAGTGTATTAATCTACATGCCTGTTAAATAGGCAGAGCTTAAACAAAAAACGGATTTAAACTTTTATTTTGCTTTTTAGCAAACAAACACGTGGCTAGGTATTTTGCTAACAAGCACTATGACGTTACTTATCTTTTAAAATAATAATTGAAAAATGCTTGCAGTTCGAAAATTTTATTTTCTTTAAAAGTTTCGTTAAAAATTAAAATAATTACCTAGTTATATAATATTTTTTGTGACTTATGTTTCTATAAGATGTCATATTAATTATTTTTTCTGGTGTTTTTATTGGCCTAATAATGTTATGTTATGACTCAGACCTTTAAAAACATAATTCCTTTAATCAATTTCCAAATCTGATTTAAATTTTGACAAATTAATTTTTCTGATTGAATTATTTACTACCATGATTCAATCTTTTGCGCCCTATGCTCCAGTGGGAGATGGAGAAATATAATTCAATCTTAATATTATTAGAAGAATCAAGTTGATTTAAATATGAATATGATTTGATTCGCGAATTAAAATAATTTTTTTAAATCGCGATTAATTTAATTTTAAACCCGAAGTGTTTAATGGAATTTTTATAAAACATCCTCCTCGGGATATCTTCTGGACCTGGCCCATTTTTATTATCGCAATATGTTCTCAAATAGAGCAACTATTTTTTTCGTTTTGTTCTATCTCGCTTAATTGTTGAGATAGCGCAAAATGGACAAAATATTTGAAAAGCTCAACGAAGGGTATCCTTCGAAGTAATAGATTCGGTAGGTCCCCGAAGGATTTCCTGGAATTTTTAAAAATCAGCCACAGGATGACTTTTTTTAAAAAATTTATATGAAGATATAAATTAACACACTCTGATTTTAAAAATTTCGTTTCCCGTTCCATTTCGTTCGTATAAAAATGGGTCACCACGTTTCCGTTTTATAAAAATATATACCTCGGGATGTCTTCTGGACCTGGCCTATTTGTATTATCGCAGTATATTAATATTGTACTAGAGCAAAAATTTTATTCGTTTTGCCCTCTCTCGCTTAGTTTTAGAAATACCTGTCATTTTAAAAAACTGGCATTTTACAAAATGGCAAATATCTAGAAAACAAAGCGAAATTCGCAAGTCAATTTTATTGTTTTTTTATTTTATTTTAATTCGCAAATCAAATTAATGTTTTTTTCTTCTATATAATTAAAAATAATGAAATTAGCAAAATAATGTAAGCCATGCACGTTGCAACAATTCTGTGTACAAGATTGAAACGTGTGTGGGCCTGTTGTGCGAGGATGTGTTTTAGTTTTCCGAAAAATCAAAAAGTTTTGATTTTTGTCAGGATGTACATCTCGGTCGCCCAAAACATTGTGTGCGAGTTTTATTTGTCCCGTTTCACACAGAGCAACATTTGTCGCGCAACTCTTGAGTTTGTGTGAGAGAGGGGAAAGAAGAGTGGGGGCTGGTACGGAGTTGCTTGTTCTCCGCAATACGTTTTGTTTTTTAATTCTTCGTTTTTTTTTATTCATTTTTAACCAAATGTAGACGAGTTGCTGAAAAAAGTTTCTCCGTGTGAAATTAAAGGCAACTTTAAAAGAGAATTGACAAGAATCGCCGCGACAAAAGTTGCTCTGTGTAAAACGGGACTTTGCATCTTTTCTACAAATGACTTGCTTGCAAAATGAAGTTGTGCATTGTTTGTACACAAAATTGTGTCGTCTGTGTGCAAAATACCCAACTTGATTAGCAAATTAGATGTTCTAATGGTCGCAAAGTGTATGGCTTGCATGAGTATTTTGTATATACATAAGCCCCCACTTAAATTCAAAACAAAAAACCATAGCAAAACAATATTAAGGCCATTAGAGAATATTTTGGCTTATTATTTGACCGTATGTAATCAAGAGAACATGTTTTATAATATGCCTACCTGGTATTGTTATGCCATGCCAAAAACAAAGTTTTCAACGCATTTATATGGGAAATCAAGCGAAAAATGTTCGTTTTAACTACACATATTAAAACTTACCCTAAAGGCTTCATTAGATTTTACGCTATGTAACGTGCTACCCGGATGGCTCCTTTTGTGTACTATTTAACAATGTATCGTTTTTAGTCATTACCTAGTTTGCCGTCATCCATCACAAAATCTTTTTGTACTTTGTACATTTCTATAAAATAACTTTTAAAATTAAAAAATAAAACTTTGTCGTTGTTTTCTTATGTCGATCGTGAACGAACTAGTTCAATTAAAGAAAATTCATAGTTCATTGCTATCGCTATGAATTCGTTACTTTTATTATCTTTGAAAGGAAACAATTAAATTTCTTTTTAATTCTTTTTAAACAATTATCTACGTTTTTTAACAATGTAGACCTGCTAACTTATTTCAGAAAAATCAAAGCTTAATGCCTAATGATAATATCTGTGGTTAACGTTTTACTCTGGTTATTTACATATCAGATAAGTTACCCGCTCTTAAAAAAATATTCAAATTCTAAGTTAAAAAAATTAAATTAAATCCTAAAAAAAGGTTTTTTTTTTAAGGATCTTTGTTAAATTAAATCTTAAAAAAATGTTTTTTTTAAGGATCTTTGATAAAATTGTCCAGCGAACGATGGAAAATATTGTTACAGTGACCCGCAAAACTAAGGGCACACTAAATTTGTTTAGGTTTTAAAAATTTTTAATTTGTATACCCTCCACCATATATGGTGAGGGTATATATTAGTTTGTCATTCCGTTTGTAACATCTCGAAATATAGGTCTAAGACCCCATAAAGTATATATATTCGTGATCCCTATGCAACTTTAAGTCGATTTAACGATGTCCGTCTGTCCGTCTGTCTGTCCGTCTGTTGAAATGGCGATCACGAGGCGAAGACGCAAGCGGGGGTGCCTATTTATACCTCCCGATTAGTTTGGTATTGAAAATGAGCAAAATCGGTCCAGCGGTTAAAAAGTTATGAGTGAAAATGTGAAGATACCTCTAAGTTTTCCATACAAATTAGTGTATTTTTGTACAATTTCATAGTAGCGACTGGTACAAAATATATTTTCTCGTATTTTTTCATCAGTCGCTTAGAAATTAATATTTGTATTCACCTAAAATATTTTTTACTTCAAAAAATTTTTATTACCACTAACATTTTTTTTACCACAAAAAATTTTTTTCACCTCAAACAATTTTTTTCACCTCCATAATTTCACTTCAAAATTTTTTTACATTATTTGTATCAAAAACAGTAGAGAACATTTTTTTAGGATATTGGTGGAGGGTATTCAAAGATTCGGTACAGCCGAATTTAAGGCTTTTTTTACTTGTTTTTAACAAATATGTAAAACCCACCTAAATGGCCCAATTAGTTTTAAATTATACTAGTTTTTGGACTAGTAGTTTACTAGTTTAATAGATTGATGTATGGACTGTTTGTTTACATTTGTTTTTAATAATAAAATCTGAGTTTGCCAATTAACACTCAATTTTTTTAATTGTGAATTAAAATAAGGTGCAAATTAACTGGTACAGTGCTAGAACCAAAGAGTCACTCCAGAACTAGTTTCGGTTTAGTTTGATTACATGTTTTTCAGAGCAATTATATAGAGATTGTTGTAAAATATTTAATAAAAATACAAGTTTTAAAATTCTAATTTTGTTTACATTTGTTTTTAATTATATGGTCTGAGTTTGCAAATAAACACTAAAATTTTTAATTGTGACTAGAAATCGTAAATACAAATTGTTTTAAATGTTATTTAATGTACCTATTTATTTCAAGACAAGAAAATTATCGGTACAATATACATTTCATCAAAGAAAAACCCTTGTTTTTATATATACAGTTCTATTGCCAAAGAGTCACGTCAAATCTAGTTCCGCGAGTGTCGCATTTACACTAGTTTTGCAACCAATTTTTCGTTCCTAAATCCTACGTTTCCAATTAGTTATACAACTAGTTATAAATTGGGAGTTGGGGACAACTGTGACATGCCTTTAATGTTTCCATGTTAATGTTATCTGGATCAAATAAGCTAGTACATAACTGATTCTGTATTTGTAGTTTTTAATACTGGGCAAGATTGGAAATTATTGTCTTTTACTAAATTTGTAACAACAGTTTAAAATTTGTATGTAATATGGTAAAGTGGACGATAATCGTCTTATAGAATTCAGGCACTGCCCAAGAAACATTTTTACGGATTCTCCGACACGTACGGACTCATGAATCTGGCTTCTACTGTACGTTACGATCTTACGTATCTTTTCGAAAATAATACGTTTTGATTCCGTTTTGGTGCATCCGTTTCTGTGCCGTCAAATACGGACTTCCCCGATTTTTATTAGTTTTTCTTCAGTTGCTTGTGAACTCGTTTTTGTTAAACGCGTTAAAGCGAGGACTACTATAGTAAACACCTTGTTTGCTTTCAGATAGATTCACATATGTAGACGAACGACCATATGTGTACTACTTAACAATACAAAAAACAACAATAAATTCAATACCCAAGATTAAAATGAATTAATTCTTTAATTCGCTATTTTAAATGATTTCAATTTTATTCCGTAATAACATTCTTTATTAAGCCACATTAGCATGTGAGAGGAAACTGCTAAAGTAGAGAAAAAAAACAGTTCGAAACAGCTCTGTTGTCAATTTGAGATAGTAACGGCTCAGAACAACATAGTGCCGTATTTTTCCATACAAAATGACAATTAAAACGCGTCGGGCGTTGCAATTGTGAAATAGAATCTATTTTATTTTCAAAACGTTTTTCTTAAGGTTTCCTTAAACGTGGAATTTCTGTATGATAACTTAAGTCTGTATTAGCCAGACGTAAATCTGTAAAGGATATTTAATGAGTTAAATAAGAACAGAAGATGTTGTGTTTTTTGTCATTCTAATGAATTGAACATATACAAAACAAAAATTTTTGCAAAACAGATTTTTGTGGTGGTTTTGTATATGCATTGTTATCTTCAGCTGTCAAGAGTATTTGAATTATTTTTTAATTAAAATAACACTTGTTTTCCAAACAACAAAATTTAAATTTATTAATAATTTAAAAAAAAAAAATAATTTTAATTAAAGAAATTGTACATGCCAAAAATCTGTCAATGGTCTAGTAATAACTGGTCCCTGGTTAGAGTATTCAAAAACCGAAACCGAAAACCGGTCAACCGGTTTCTTTATTTTTAAAAACCGATCGGTTTCGAATATTTTGTAAATTCGAAGAAAACCGAAAACCGGTCTTTTTTGTTCGGTTAACCGGTTATTTTAATTACATCACCAACTGGGTTACTTGGTCTCTTTTATTTTTTCTGAACACTTTTATAATCGTTTGTTTGGTTATGAAGATTTAGATGTAAGTCTGATAGATTCCGATGAAGACTTAACTGTGGATATTCCAAATTCAAATAGTTTAATTTCTGATCTTTATAACACAAAGAGCATTCAAAATCCTCAAAAAGAGACTGTACAAAATCATTCATTATATGTGACCTGCTCCGAGAAAAGGGACCTAGTGTGTGAAAGTGAAGTTTTGGGATAAAAACATTTAAAGTTTTATAACGCATTATCACTGTGAACACACCTTCAGTTGGGAAATGCAATTTGTTATGGTTGGTTATGATTGAGTGCCGACTTTGGTGACGTCTTGCCTATGTGGTGACGTATTTTTTTCGCTTTTAGAGTGACAATTTAAAAACAATTTAAAATCAAAAAAAGTACAAATTATATAAGCTTTTTATTCAAATTAAAAGAAACCGAAAAAACCGGTTGACCGGTTTTTTCTGCAAAAACCGAAACCGAAACTGGTTTTTTAAAAATTAGATTTTTCGAAGAAAACCGAAACCGGTTTTTTCAAAAGGCCGGTTTTTTGAATACTCTATCCCTGGTTTAATTTGATTTCCCATCTACATTTGATTTCGAGCATAATGTAAATTCGATTTTAAGCTTAAGTCGAATTAATGCTTTCAAAACTCTGTTTAAATTGATAAAGGGTGTTAAAAAATTATTAACGTTGTGTCTTATCAACAGTGGAGCACACAATATTAAAACATTATTGATTTATTAACAATTTACAACAACAAAAAAAGAGTACATAGAGAAAATAAAAACTAAAAATTGATAACGATAACAATGCGTTGTCTAATGGTGGTATATTAGGGTGGCAGTGTAAATTTTATATTGAATTTATGCTGTTACCCTGACAGAATATTTTACCACTTGATCAAAAACTGATACGGTAAAAATTTGATTAAATTCGCATCACTCTTAGTTTCGGAATTTAGTAAAAATTTTGCTCAATAAGGAAAAAATTTGGGGTTTCAGTGAAATTTTCACGATATATTGAAAACTATTTGAACAATTTAAAAAACAGCATACTAAATATAATAGGAAATAAAGTGTCACAAGAACCAAATAATATATTGGTTTTTTTTTTCGATTTGGCCCAAATTTCCACTAACTGACACAAAATCCATATATTCATTCTCCATATATTTCATTGCGACCCTAATGGTACAGTGTCTGTGTGATAATTATTGATAACAACTGACCGATATTATAGAATAGAAAAACAAACACCTCTATGTAGTTATTAACAATCATCTATTAAAGTCTATTTTGTATACAAGAAGTTTGACATAAAACATTTACAAAAACTGTGTATGTGCGGTAAATTATGTTCGAACATCCCATATCAATTTGACAAAAGTTCACATTAAGAGTTAACGCATTGAATTGTTGACATCATTCCCAACCTCTTTACCATGGGTGTTACCAGTTTATAGTAAATGTTTCTGTTAACACCTTGTCGCACAAATAGGCGAGTGCTTTAAAAACGCCCTCAATATGAATTTGATCACATATTTGTAGTATAAACACCACTGTTCGGACCTATCAGTGTTTTTTTCTTATTTAAATGGGTTTTGTTGTTTATCTCTCTGGCCTAGTACAGCTAACAGCAAAGTCAGCTTTTAAGCATCCAAAAGCATAAACAAAGAAAATAGTTATTTTGATAATAAAAAAAATTTAATTTGTTGGGGTTAATTGTAAACTTATACTTTTTAGTTTTTTTTCTTATAGTTTGTTTAATTTATTCTTCTAAATTTAATTATTTTCATAAGATAATGAAATTTAAAAGAAATAAAATTTTATATAAAACCAGGGCCCTATTCCACAAAACAACTTATCAACTTTTCACTTTGCACTTATCAAATTTTTCGTCAATTTACAAAACTTTATGTTCCTCAGAACTAAAAAATTTGATAAATGATAAGTTGAAATTGAAAAGCGGAATTTGCAGTTTTTTCAATTTTTATGTTCTCTTTCCAATTTCTGTTCCACGTACGTTCTCTTGTGCAAAGTGAAAAGTTAATATTGAAAAGTATGATTTGCCAAGATTTTGAAAATAATTATGCTGTTTGATTCCACAAAAACTGCACATTCTATTTTTGCAAAGCAAATTTTTATAATTTTGTCAAAAATTTGCAAAGTAAACGATCGCTTTACAAATTCATATTGTTATAACTAGTAAAGCTTTCAAAATGTTAAGACGTGAGTTTTGTTCGACGATAGTGAAAACGCGGTTATAACAAAAAATTATAGAGACCGAATTAATTTTAAAGAGTGCTTTCGTTTAAAGTAAATCCAAATTGATTTCATTTTAAATAAAATATGTGAAAAATTAGAGCACAATACACAGCGCAGTCATGCTTTGTCGGCTGAAAATCAACTGCTACTGTGCTTGCATTGGATCAGAAATGGTTGCCAGTACCATGGAGTTGCAGGTATGCATGGTGTTGCAAAATCAACCGTTTGCAGAACTATCCATAGAGTTGTCGACGTAATAATAGACGTTTTATTTCAAAACACAGCAAATAAAATATCTAGTTTTATTTTCTATTTTTATTTTTCGGCTCATTTTCACGACTTCTATTTAGCAACGGAAAGTAAAAAGTCATAAGACAGAAATGCAGAGATGATTAAATGCTTTGTGGAACACTTTGCAAACTCAGATTTCAGGAGAGCGCAAAGAGTTTGCTAAAAGAGCAAAGTCTTTGCAAAAAATTTCAAAGAGAGCAAAGTTTTTGCAAAGAATATTGAGAGAGAGAGATAGATTTGCAAAGAATATTGTGGAACAGAACACTTATCACTTTGCCAAAAAATGCAATTTGATTAGTGCAAAGTGAAAAGTTGATAATTTTTTGTGGAATAGCGCTCTGGTCTACTTATTTTTCATTTTAATTAAATAGTTTTTATTATTTATTTTCAAATGTTGTCTGAACAACTGACAAATCAGTTAAAACAAGTGATTATTCAGTAAATAAAAGAAATGTTTGAATTTTGATTACCGATTCGGAAAAAATTATTAATTATTCATCTAATTGGGAATTGGTATAATTATACGCGTATACTCTTACATTTAACACACAAACATAGCTAAATAATATAGTGTGTAGCAATTTGTATCTTGAATATTATCACTTAAATAAAGAAAAAAAAGCAAAACAATGAAGGGGACTACAAAAATTGTATTATAAAACCAGCTGTTTACAGCTTGACCGATTGTTTAGTTGTTGCTATTTTTATGCATATAGTATATGTAAGACCAGAGAAGACAAATTTGCTTGTTTTTGCTCATATTTGGTTTTTTCTGCTTTTTTGGATTTTCCAGTAAGCTTTTTGCAAGTAGCTTTTTCTTAAGATTTTTGCCTCAATGTGCTTTTTTCTATAAAAAAAAAATATTTTTTCTGTTAGTTTTGTACTGTTAAAAAAATGTTTTTCCAAACTTTTTACTTTCAGTTTTTTTGGCTATATTTTTTTGCTTAAAATGCCATGAATATTACTTTTTTATGTCTTCTCTGGTAAAGACAAATGTACATAAATATGTATATGTATATGCATGTAAGTACTTATTGTAATCGTATATGGGCAACAAGTTGTAACTAGATTTCTGCGAATGTGAATTTAGATTTGCTATATACAGGTTGGTTGAAAAATTCCTGCGCTCGAAATGGAAGAATACTGTTTTTGTTACGAAATATATTTTTTTATTCAATATCATCTCCTAGAAGCTCAATACACTTGTTCCAATGATCTTCCAATAATTTTATCCCATCCTTATAATGGTTTTCCGGAAGCTCTGCAAAATAACCGTCTACGGCTTCTATGGCCTCTTCATTCGACGAAAAATGCTTTTCACGAAGGAATTGTTTAAGATTTCTGAAGAGATAGTAGTCACTGGGAGCCAAATCTGGTGAATACGGTGGATGTTCAAGCAATTCGTACTTTAATTCTTTGAATTTAGCCATCGGCAAAACACTTTTGTGAGCAGGTGCATTGTCTTGATGAAAAATGATTTTTTCTTCTTTAAACCAGGTCTTTTCTTACAAATTTTTTCATCCAGCTAATCCAAAAGGCTGCGATAATATTCAGAGTTGAAAGGTAAAACACCTTTCTGAGAATAATCAATCAGCAAAATTCCATTTGCATCCCAAAAAACCGATGCCATGACCTTCTTTGCTGATCGTTGTGACTTCACCTGCTTTGGAGCTGAACAACCAGCTTCAGTCCACTGTAAAGGTTCTTGTTTCAATTTAGAATCATGGTGGTAAATCCAAGTCTCACCCATAGTTATAAAACGACACAAGAAGTCGGTTTTATTCGGCTTAAAACTCTCCAAATTACGCTGAGAAATTTGTTTTCGATCCAGTTTTTGTTGAATTGTTAATGTGTGCGGCACTAACTTTCCAAACAGTTTTTCCATACGTAATTCTTCATGTAAAATATGGAGTACTCATTCGTCTGAGATGCCTATGGCATTAGCAATTTCACGCTTAGTCAAACTTGGATCTTCACTAACCATATTATATACCTGCTCAATGATTTCTGCTGTGGTTGCAGTTTTTGGTCGCCCTTCGCGTGGATCGTCTTCAAAGCTGGTACGACCACGTTTAAGTTCACTAGCCCAAAATTCAACGATGCGTTTTGAAAGTGAGGACTCCTTATACACTTCTAACAATTATTCATAAATTTCCTTTGCTTTTAAACCCTTTAAAACAAAGAATCTAATGACTGCACGATATTCAATTTTTTCCATATTAAAAAAAATCAATGACACGTCAACTTGAAATGGCTTGTAAACAAAGAAAGAATTGACATGATGACTTGCAACTTTGCATGTGTTCTCAGGACAGTTATACCAACTTGAGAAAAAAAAGTGAAAAATGCATTTTACACAAATTCATATTTTTTTGTAATAAAAATTATGCTTCGCAATTATACACAAAAAAAATGTATAACAGAAAAAATACCAATCCAATTTTTAAAAATGGAAGTTCCGGCTTGGAAGGCATTTGTCATAGGTATGTTGTATCAAAGCTGTTATGGAGTCAGCACCTACCGTGGATGCAGAAATTCCAGCCTTCATGAAATTGAATGCTAAAGCACAAAATATTATTGTATCATTTATACAAGATGAATATGTTCAAGGAAAGAAGACTGCAAAGAAAATGTGGGACTCTCTTGAAGCGACGTTTGAAAGGAAATCTGCCCAGAATCAAACCTTGGCGTGAAGGAGAAAATGCAGATTTGGTATCTCACTGAATCATACGATCCAGTGGTGACTGCTTCAATTATAAAGCAACGCTTGTTAGCAGAACAATCAAAGACAATCCGAAGTTTTCGAAGAAAAGGTCACCGCTTTGGCTACAAAATGAAGACAACAAAGTTTAACGAAAGATCTTATAAATGTGGACGTTACGGCCATATAAAAAGGTGTGCCGTGTAAAGGAAGCAAAAATTGCAATGGGACCAATATTAGCTATATAGCCGATTGTTATCAATATTTCTGACGGACAACAGTAGTTCTTTTCTTTTTGTTTTTTAAAACTTTAATTACGTTTTTTCGAAACTATATTTTTGATTTCTCAAAAAATTATGAACTGATTCTGTAAGAATTTTACATACTTCTTCATAATAACATTATCTAGTGCTTCAACGAAGGATTTATTTTATCACAACTTATTTTATGAGGAAATATGCCGTGAAAGTTTAACCAAAAAATGGGACTTTTGTTCACAACTTCGCCAAAAATAATAATAATTTAAAATGTACTTTTCCTTCGTTCTAGCATGTGCTTTTTAGATGATAAAAAAATGTTTGCTGATAAACTAGTCATGAGTTATACTGAGCACGCCGATCAATGGAAATGAGTTCCCAATAGCTAATATTTTATAATTTTTGAATAAAAATTTCACAAAGTACTTATTAAATATGTATTTTTGATTTGCTATAAAAAATTTCATTTTGTATACTTAAAAAAAAAAAATCAGATATAAGAATCCATACAGAATTAAAATGTCACTTGCCTGTTATCGTTTTAAAACAAATGCAACTTTGACGTGAAGGACATAAAAATATAATTTATTGAATAGAATTGAATAGAAATTTAAAAAGTGTCTATCGTATTTTTGCTTAAAAAGCTATCTAATCCTTAAACATCTGTTTTACTCGATTTTTTTTTCTAAGATTTTTAAAAAGTTTTTTTTTTTAAGGGAAGCGACACAGAAAATTCTTCCTTTGAAAAGGGGATAGATTAGAGACGAAAGGTAAAAAATGAGGGACTTCATATATGGCACAACTATAATTGCACGAGATGATAAATCTTTTTAGTTCATAGCCCTGTTATGTTAT
Source organism: Eustalomyia histrio (assembly GCA_949748255.1). Lineage (NCBI taxonomy): Eukaryota > Metazoa > Arthropoda > Insecta > Diptera > Anthomyiidae > Eustalomyia > Eustalomyia histrio. The sequence continues at coordinate 49,587,190 of OX456527.1, forward strand.
TTTTCTTCGGAGGGGTAAAGTGCTGTGGGAACACCGAAGAAGGACGCTACGATATGAATGAGTTATAGAAAACACATACATATTACATGTTATTTTTCTAAATTGATGTTGCCGTCGCTGGAGATCAAACCCGCAACGTTCTGTGTAAAAGTCTTGCGCGCTAACTATTACACCACAACGCCCTTTAAGAAAAAATAACGGAAAAAATCCATATTAAAAATTTAACCCGTTATTTGACGTATTTTAACCAATTAATCGGACCAAGTAATTATTTAATCGAGGAATCGGTTAATCGATTAACCGAACAGAAAACACTAAGTAGCCAGTCAACTAAATTGATATGAAATAGTGATAACGGATTTAATGTTGGATGGAGACTGAAAAGTTTGTTTACGCTTTTTGTAATTTTAAAGTAATTGAAGATGCCGACGCGTTTTGGAGAAGGCCTGGAGGATTTTATATATTTGACATTTATAAAGACAAGTGAAGAATCTTTGATACAAGTTTCGTATGTCTATGCTTTTGTTTTTAATTACTTTAATGTGGGTTTTCAAACTCAAAAAAAATAAGTCGGTAGAAAACTAATAAAACATCCCATATACGAGATTTTTTGAATTTCCCTCTTAACTGAAAGGGCATTACTGTTCCTGTCAACAGGCATCTGGCAGTTGGCTTCTGTCAAAATTTGAACAAGTTTGTGTTGGACAGCCATTGATAGCAGACTACCGAGTGATTGAGGAGAAAATGGAAAATTAGTTTTCGTGCAAAAATACATGAATTTGGCTTCCGGATTTAGACCCCAGTGACTATTTTTTGTTTCCAAACCTGAAGATTTGACTCCAACGATGAAACCATCTCACAAACAAACCTATTTTGATGACCTCGACAAACCTTATTTTTGGAAGGGATAAAGAAATTGGATAGACGTTGTACAGAGTTGTATAGAGCTCAAAGAAGCCTATATTGAAAAAAAGTTACTGACTGACTGACTGACTCATTCAACATCGCCCAGCCCAAGCTAGAGCAAGTTCTTTCTCAGTGTACACAACAGCTAAGGTGGGATTTTTGAAAAATCCAAAAGGGATGGACAAAATGGGAAAATATTGTTCCTTGACAGCCTCTTAAGGACGCTGGAACTAGGATGCTGAAATTTGGTATGTAGGTTCTTTCTCCGAGGTACACATTCGGTATTTTCCAAAATTCCTACGGGGAGGGGCAAAAAGGTAAAAATATACCCCTCAGCATCCTGCCCTAACCACTGGAGCAAAGAAGCTTAAATTTATTATGATGGTTCTTCCTCCAGTGTAGACATCAGCTAAGACGGGATTTTTGGAGAAGCCTAGGGAGAGGAGCAAAAAGGGGAATTATCAACGCATTTTTTAACATTCAACCCTTGCTCAGTTTTATCATCCTTTAGCTAACTCTAAATAATAACTTTCTCAATTATTTATTTTTTTCATTGGCTTCTAACATGTAATACATTCGCTATTGCCGGGACTTTTATTTTGTGGGTGGTTAACCATTTCATTTGGGGACTCCTGGTTATCCCGGACATTAGCCCGTGCGATCCCGAGCAAGATTTTTTTAATTTATTTATTGATGTAATACGGGGCTATTCAAAATATAATTAAAACGATGACGTCTTTCATAAAACAAATTATTTTTACGAAGATTTCTACAAGGAACATTAAAAGAAATTTTCAACAAAAGGCTTTGGCAAATCAATGTTGCAGTGCTACACGTTCAGTATATATTGTGATATTTGGACTGCGGTCCATTTTAATGGATCGTCCGCGTATGCTACACGTTCAATATTTATTGCGTCAGTTTTTATAATATTTTTGTGCTGTACGAGTCGTTAACTTTGATTCTACCGGCAGCACACACCCGCTTTCACTTTCTTGTGACATTGTAAATGTTTTACCTTTTTATTTGTTTAATTTTTGGCGCTGCGTATTTTATTTGTTTTATTTATTCTTTCATTTTTTAATAACGTATCACGTATAAATAACGAAATTTGCTACACGTTTAATATTTATCGCGTGATCCGCGATCTGGATTTCAGAATATTAGGCTATTCTGCGCTATGGATCGCGATCCATCAATACTCTGTAGCATGTTCAATAAATATGGCCATACTGGATCGCGGTCAATATATATTGAACGTGTAGCACTACCCTATCGATGCGAGGTGTTGTGTTTGTAGTTTCATTCTTAACGCTGGATTAGCGAGACGTAAACGTAAACGTTGCAGATCAGCTGTTCCGATAACACAAGCAATGGTATATAGAAATGATTATTTAAACGTAAACGTACGTTGCGGAACATTCTGTTGAAAATAGGTTTTTTTGTACGCTTACGTGACAGCCGGAAACAACCGTTTGATTTTTTGCAAAAATAAAACACGAAAAAAAAGGAAACATTGCACAAAATAAAAATTAAATTCTCATGGTAAATTCTACAGTTGTTTGTATGGAGAGGCGGTAGAACTCGTACTAGTTGTCTGGTTCAAATAAACTAGTATATAAAATACATGCAAAACAATAACGGCATTAATAATGTTTTTTTTATGAATTTTTAACATTAATTTTCTTTCATATAGGAACAAAACAAACCAATTGTAAATTTCCCGGCATTATTATAAAAAAAGTTGGACTGGCAATCATGTGATTGTGAACAATTTTATACAATACACTGAACATACGCTATAATCGAACCACAGCTGTTTCCCTTGCTTTTTTTATCACCGTAGCCGGCTACTAGTTTTTTTTTTTGAGTAAAAATACGCGGTACAATTGATGATGGCACCTCCTTTAACAAAACCTCCAGCCGCTTTAGCACGTGCTGCCGCTAATAAACGTCACAACGGTGACCATTTGTGGCAAAGAATATATAGAAAATATGTAAATTTTGAATTTGTTAAATACCTTATCTTGGATCCAGCTGCTTTACCAATTGTTACCGTATTCATTTTGTTGGCCGAATTAGTTTTGAATGTGTTTGTTATAAATCGTGTTCCATATACCGAAATTGATTGGATAGCTTATATGCAAGAATGTGAAGGTTTTTTAAATGGTACCACCAATTATGCATTATTGAAAGGTAAGTGTCCAGTATTTATTTTTATCCCAATTTGGTATCTAGCGGGTTTTTTTAGCTTGTTCTATTTTTGTTTACAATTAGACAATGCAGTGTTGCCAGTTTTTTTTTCAAATACCTACATTCTGAAATCTGAATTGTTTTAATTTGCAAAATCCCAAGATTAGAGTATTCAAAAAACCGGCCTTTTGTTAAAACCGGTTTCGGTTTTCTTCGAAAAATCGAATTTTAAAAATACCGGTTTCGGTTTTTGCACAAAAAAACGGTCAACCGGTTTTTTTAATTTGAATAAAAAGCTATTATAATTTGTTAATTAAAAGCTATTATAATTTGTTAATATATGAATTCATATGTGACCTTCTCCGAGAAAAGGGACCTAATGTGTCAAAAAACGGGTTTGGACTTAAAGAGTGGATTCTGGTACCTAAAAGGTGTAGAATAAGATGAAATGAGTTAGATTTCTGATAAAAATTTATTTACCCCATAAAAACGTACAAAACGAACTTGGGAAAATCAATAAAATTTTACTTTTTTTGATTTTTTGGTTTTAAATTGTCACTCTAAAAGCGAAAATAAAAATACGTCACCACATAGACAAGCCGTCACCAAAGTCGGCACCCAATCATAACTAACCATACCAAATCGCATCTCCCAACTGAAGGTGTGTTCACAGTGACAATGCGTTATGAAACTTTAAATGCGTTTTTCTCAAAAATTCATTTTCACACACTAGGTCCCTTTTCTCGGAGAAGGTCACATATAATGATGAATGATTTTGTACAGTCTCTTTTTTAGGATTTTGAAAACTGTTTACTATGTTATTTAGATCAGAAATTAAACTATTTGAATTTGGAATATCTAAAGTTAAGTTTTCATCGGAATATAGCAGACTTACATCTAAATCTTCACAACCAAACAAACATTATAAAAGTGTTCGGAAAAAATAAAAGAGACCAATTAACCCAGTTGGTGATGTAATTAAAAAAACCGGTTAACCGAACAAAAAAGACCGGTTTTCGGTTTTCTTTGAATTTACAAAATATTCGAAACCGATCGGTTTTTAAAAAAAAAGGAAACCGGTTGACCGGTTTTCGGTTTCGGCTTTTGAATACTCTACCCAAGATCCTTTATAAGAAATTTATTTATTAAACTGCGCATTTACATTACGCTCGAAATCTAGTTTACACTGAAGCCTAATATAAATAAATACTGTTTTATTATGTTTTTTTCGAATTTTATATATCTATAACTACTTTTTAAAAAACGACTACTAACATGACTTTTATATTTTGTAAAAACAATACATTTGGGGGCCGCCTTTATACGCAAGCCGTTTTCGTATTTGAACTTTGCCGGAGCGCGAAATAGAGCAATTATATGGTTTGTCCAAATCTATCTTTACAAACAAAAACATATTTTTAATATTTTATCAAATTAAAAATACACATATTTCAAATATTTTTATAACAAATATTTTTGTTTACATTTTAAAACGAAAAGTCAAGAACTTTCAAGACTTGGAAGCATTTTATAAATTCTCTTTAATAAAAGGTTTGTCTTTTTCGAATTTTATATCTACATAAATCTGTGACAACTTATAAAGAAAACGACTATCCCTACTTACCCGACTTTTCTTTATTTTTTGTAAACATAGAATAAATACAATTTGAGCATTTGGGCCGCCTTTGTATGAAAGCTGTTTTTGCATGTGAACTTCGCAGGAACGCTAAATATAGCAATTTTTTTGTTTGCTTGTTAGCTTTTGTAGTTTTTAATTTTTGTCACATTAAAAATACAAAAATTTCAAACATTTGTATGACAATAATTCCTAAAGACTTGGAAGCATTTTTATACATTCTTTATTTTTAAGTAGCTAAATCTATAACTACTTAGCAAGTCTCTATCTTCTTGTTTGTGTAATATTTTTGATTGAGACATCGACCATTTAGGACCAACCCAGTCGCTAAATTGTCGTAATCGTAAGCTTACATGTAAAATAAATTTGAAAAAGGTAACAAATTGCAACTTATTACTATTTTGATTCTCGTGTTGGTATTCTCATTTTGTTTGAGAGTAAATTTGTCTTACTATCTGTAAGTTTACTGCATTATTCTTACTGGACTTAATTCATGTAAATAAATTTAAATGAAATTTGACTTGCACAAACTCAATATTTTGCAAATGACTTAACTAGTCTATTGGCCGCATAGGAATCAAACTTGGACTTTTCATGTATTTTAAACTTTGATTCTATAATCCATAAAATGCTTTCATAATATGCAATAAAGCATGAAATAAAATATAAGTGAACTACCTTTAAACGGACGAGATTAACGACGGCTAGGACCGAAAACCCTGATATCCCTTGGACCAAAAAAAAAACTATTCTTACAAAAAAAGTTTGGATACTTAGAAGGTCGCCATAACAGAAATGACTTGAATTTCACACTATTGAAAAAAAGTTTTTTAAAAAAAAGAACGTTTAAAATAAATTTGAAAAAACCGGTAAAAGATCAAATTAAGCGCTTTTACTTTTTTTTGTCTATTTTATTGTTATTTACAATTATATAAAATAATAATTTATAGGGTGTAGGTTTTATAAAATTTAGAACATTTTATATAAAAAAAGAAAAACTACATGGGCATTTGATCTACAAACATCTTTTAGCAATTCATAGGAATAAAAAGACACATTTTATGTAAAAAAAAGAAAAAACTATATGGGCATTTGATCTACAAACATCTTTTAGCAATTCATAGCAACAAAAAGACAAAATTTCAATAAAACATTACAAATACAGCCAGTTAGTTAAACATGGATTTTAGTTTAGAAAATATGCCGGAATCCTTTTTATCATCGTCTTCTGTAGAGCTTGACTGAGATGTTGTTGTAGATGTTGATGACGTATTTTTATAATCTTTTTGAACCGTATTTTCTTTTTCATTCTTTTTGGAATTTTCAGAAGAAGATCTAATATAAGTTATATAAAAATACACAATTATTAAAAAAATCATTTTTATATTATAAGAATTTATTTTTTTTTCAATAATACTTTACGTTGCTTTCTTGCTGCCATCTTGTCTTTCTGCTAGACCATGTATAGATCCCGGTGTATTTTTTTCTAATTCAGCATATCGTAATAGTAAATCTTTTTGTTCTTTGGTTAATTTTTTCGGAATTTCTATTTTAATATTTACATAATGATCACCATGCCCATGAGAGTTAACACGTTTCAACCCCTTGCCGCGTAGGAATATCTTATGGTGCGACGAAGTGCCTGGCTCAATATTCAACCACTGATCTTCATAAACACCTTCAATACGTATAGTGCCACCTAGAACAGCTTGAGCCAATGAAATGGTAGCATCTGAATGCACATCAGCGCCTTCACGTCTAAAGTATTTACTAGGTTCCACACGGAACGTTATGAAAAGTTCTTTTTTACCAACTTGCATGCGTACTGTTTGACCATTTTCAATGCCAGCCGGTACGGGCACTGTAACTTTTTTTCTTTGTACTGTTTGGCCCTTTCCCTCACATTCAGCGCATGGATATTTTATATATTGGCGTTTTCCCTGGCAATATCGACATGTTGAACGCATAACAAATGGTCCAGTCGATATAGTTTCCATACCAGTGCCATTGCAATATTGACATTTGCCGGGTTTTGTTCCAGGTTCACACTTTGTGCCATTACATTTGTTACAAGTATCCACGACATTAACCTTAATATCCTTGTTTACACCTCTAGCAGCCTGAGAGAAAGATAAATCCATAACCATCTCTTGCGAACGACCAAAACCATATTGGGACCCGGCAAAATCATCAAAAGAATTTGAACGAAAGTTGCCTTCACCAAATATCTTACGAAATAGTTCTTCAGGATCAATAGTCGATCTAAATTGCCAATTTTGTGAAAAACCTTGAGGGCCCTGCCCACCAAATCCACCAGCACCTTGCCTTCCCATATCCTCAGAGGTTTGACCATATGTATCGTATTCTTTTCGTTTAGTGTCATCACTTAACACCTCATAAGCCTCGGAAACTTCCTGAAATTTCCGTCCCGCATTTGGATCATCTTTATTTGTATCAGGGTGATATTTTTTAGCCAATTGATAATAAGCCTTCTTTATATCTTTTGCTGAGGCATTCTTAGCTACTCCTAATGTTTGATAATAGTCTTTAGCATATGCTGGTCTAGAGGTATAAAAACTACGTTGCTGTGTTTGCTTTTGTTGCTGTTGTCCATTTAGATGACCCCCTCTCTGTCTTGGTGTTAAGAAATTTCCATTGGTTACACATATGCTCGACAAGGATTTAGTGTGCTGACTTGTGCTAATTACATTTTCGATGGATAGTAAGGTTTGTTGGGGTATACTTTTAATTGATACTTTTCGTAATAAATGTAAATTTAAGCGATTGCACGTTATCATTTTTACATAAATTTATAGAAACTTCTTTTGCACCGAATTCTATCACACAATTAACAGCTGATGAAATGCCGTAACTTCCATGCTTCAAACGAAAAAATCAAATGTGAAAGAATAAAACAGTGCTGCCAGTAAAACAAAAAATTACACAACATTAGGTCATAAATTATCCAACACCAAATGAAATTACACAAAAAAAAAAATATATATATATATATATATATTATATTTTCTCTAAACAAAATTCCTCTATGAGGTCCAGTACCATTTTGACTACAGCGAATAATTTTCGTGCTTGTTTTAAAACAAAGGACGGTATAAAACTCAGGATGTACAAAATGACAAAATACAAGCTTCAAATTTTGCCTTGCTGACTCGATGCCACTTAGCCGTGACCATAAAAGCAAGAATTTCAATAAGAATTACATGGTGTCTGCTAAGAATTTTATGGTCACGGCTTAGTGACATCGAGGAAGCGAGACTAAACTTGAAGCTAAAAATTAGGCATTTTGTACATCTTGAGTTTTATACCGTCCTTGATAAAACTATAAAGAAATATCAAAAGCTATGCGGAATTTTGGCAAATATTTTCTCGAAAACAACAAATTACGGGGCTTAAACACACAAAATAAAAACATAAAATACCGTTTTTTATTTCTCCTTAAATGGGTTTAGTGTTGAGAAGATTTAAATAATTTAATTGGTCAAATCTTCGTATTATTTATAAAAACGGAATATGCTGGGAATTTACGAAAATATCTGTAAAAGTCAAATTACACAAAAAATTTAATTGGTTATAAATTATCTAACGGAAAGTGGCAACACTAAAAAATAGTCATAATTGAAACTGGGCGTTGTTACACAACAATGAATATATAATGACAGACTGCTAAAAATATGGAAAAATTAAAAAGTAAGCCGGCAAGGAAAAACTGCAACCTTATTTCAAAACCTATGAACTTTTGGACTAAAAATCTAATCACGTTTAAAATCGTTTTCGCTATGAAATAAGACAGCTTAGGTGATTTTGACTTGACATTTTGTAAAAAAAAAACAGAAAAATAACCTTAAACTGCATTTACATAAGCTTGAAATCTAGTTTCAACTGCATTTCGATCATATGGTAATATTATACACGAACTAGATTTCGAGTATAATGTAAATGTAATTTAAGTTGAAAATGTTTCTAAAAAAACTAATTTATTTGTTTATTTATAACCGAGCCCATAGGGACATATATGGTTAGCAAGCTAACACAAATATAGATAACCTTAAAAAAAACTAGCTGATAAAATTAAGCTTAAAAGCTATAAAACAAAATAAGTAAACATTTAAATTTATATAAAGTCCGTTATGTTGTATAACAAAAGTACAAAAAAGTTGTAAATTTAAAATCATATTTAACTAAATAAAACATAACAACTCATCATAAAAAAATATATATGGCGCAAAAATTAGAAATCATCAATTGAGCATGTTCCAAAAGTTTGCGTCTAAAACAATTTACAGAAAATGAAAAAGACTAGTTCATCAGTCAAATGGTTCCAAATTCTCGAAACTCTCACTTGAAAAGAGAGTTCATGACAAGTAAATCTCATAAGAGAATACACTAGGTTCATTCGTTTAGTCAAGTCCAGTAAGAATTAGTATCAATCAAATTTACAGAGAGTAAGACAAATTTACTCTCAAAAAATTTTCTAAAAAAGTACGCGAACAGAAAATTTGCAATAATTTACAAGTTTGTTAAACAGCTGATTGTAAAAACAAATGCAAAAATAAATATAACCGGTCAATATGAAAAAAAAATATTATTGTTGTAAAATCTTAAGCAGAAACATTTTAGAAGGTTTTCTTATCTTTTCTATTTTTCATTTAACAATATTTGTTACTTTGCATAAAACAACGTAGTTGTAAACATTTTTTTTTGTATTCACAAAAATTTAAGCACATTTTTTTCAATCATATGTTTTTCTGCTTGCAAATTCTTGCTGGCAATAATTTGTCCAGTTAAAACTTGCAGATAGAAGAAGAACTCTCAACATCAAACTGTCATTTTATTCTCTCTTTTTTCTTTGTGTTTATTGAGTATTTGTGTAAACGAACGACATCCAGTAATAATTTGTACAAATTATTGGGTAAACGAACATACTTACCTAGGCGAATTCACTTTGTATGAATTCGCCTTGATACTTACTATCTGTTGCTTTCTTATTGGCGGAGTGCAAAATTTATTACCATAAATCTAATAACTAGATTTTTACCAAAATTCGGTTTAAACGATTTTTCGGGCATAGTGTAAATTCAATATAAGCAAAAACTACGTAATGTTTGGCTCTTACTAGTTTTTAGTTATCAAAATTAATATTGCTCATTTACTAATATTCAATTTTTTTAAGCTAAAGATCTTTTTTTATAAAATTTCTTATTTTATTTTCGATATTTCGCTAACAATTTGTTAATTAATAATAATTAAATTATTAAAATTTTGTTTTCCTGAAGATGCTAACAAATTGTTAGGGAAATATCGAAAATAAAATAAGAAATTTTATAAAAAAAGATCTTTGGCTTAAAAAAATAAATATTAAAATAAGTTCGAATAAAGTTATATAATTGCTCATTTACTTCAAGACTGTCATAAGTCAAAAATGTTTTTGAGTTATGACACTTGAAGTAAAAAGGTGATATATAAAAACCAGCAAAAACCCCTTTTGTACAAGAACTATGTACTTTTTGCTTAAACCTAAATTAGCCAGACGTAACGTAAATGAATCCCTGTTAGAGTATTCAAAAACAGAAAACCGGTCAACCGGTTTCTTTTTTTAAACCGATCGGTTTCGAATATTTTGTAAATTCGAAGAAAACCGAAAACCTGTCTTTTTGTTCGGTTAACCTGTTTTTTTTAATTACATCACCAACTGGGTTACTTGGTCTCTTTTATTTTTTCCGAACACTTTTATAATCGTTTGTTTGGTTTTGAAGATTTAGATGTAAGTCTGATAGATTCCGATGAAGACTTAACATTTGATATTCCAAATTCAAATAGTTTAATTTCTGATCTAAATAACACAAAACAGTATTTAAAATCCTAAAAAAGAGACTGTACAAAATCATTTATCATTATATGATGGATTTCATATATCTTGATAAATGCGACAAAAGAACTGAAAAGTTCGAAAATTTATATAATTGTTATTTGACTATTTGTCCAACATCTACTATTAGTGAAAGAGTATTTTCCACTTCTAGCCTTATCAAAAGCAAACAAAAAAATCGTCTTAAAACGAAACATTTAAATTGCTTATTATATCTAAAATATTATTTTAGAACAGAAAAATAGATTTTCTTTTTACATACTTTAAATGTAATATTAAAAAAAATTATTTAATGCCAAACGTTTTAAACGTTCAAATTACTAACGTACCTAATTTTACCCAATTTACAAACTTAATGATCTCTATTCATTTGTTTGTAATAACAACAATTAACAAATTATAAAAGCTTTTTATTAAAATTAAAGAAAAAAAACGAAAGAACCAGTTAACCGTTTTTCTTTTGCAAAAAACGAACTCGGTTTTTTAAAAATTCGTTTTTTCGAAGAAAACCGAAACCGGGTTTTTCAAAAGTCCGGTTTTTTGAATACTCTTATCACTGTGCAGCAAATTTAAAAATGCTCAATGAAAAATAAGAATAGAGGATGTTGCGCTTGTAATTTCATATATCATTTAAAAGTGTGTAGTTAATCTACAAAATTTAGCTGTTTTAAATTTTGTTGTTGGAAAATAAGTAAACTGAATACAAAAAACATATTGTATCTATGTAGATTATTGCAAAATAAAAGATAATCCCTAAAAACGTGTTTATTTATAAAAGTGTAGCTGACAACTTTACACATTTCCTATAGAATGGAAAATATTAATCAATTTGAAATAGACTTAATTTTCTAACAAGGGTACATACATATGTGCCAAGATCAACCGTCTATGCTCGGCTTTAGATTTTCAAATATGTAATTTGGTTCTAAAATTGTGCACTCTAAATTGCGTTAACAGCTTTAATACCAAAAATTATCAATTTTGTTTAAAGTTAGCCTGTTCGCACGCACCCTAAATAAAATCTTTGTTTCTATTTTTAGGTGATACAGGACCATTGGTTTATCCAGCTGCTTTTGTTTACATCTATTCTGCATTATATTTCATCACCTCCAATGGACAGAATATACGTTTGGCTCAATATATATTTGGTATCATTTATTTAATACAAATATGGTTGGTATTACGACTCTATACCAAGAGTCGTAAAGTACCACCATATGTTTTAGTAATAAGTGCATTTACATCATACCGCATACACTCAATCTACATCTTAAGACTATTCAATGATCCTGTTGCCATACTTTTTCTATATGCCGCTCTAAATTTATTTATGGATCGTCGTTGGACTTTGGGTAGTATATGTTTTAGCTTGGGAGTAGGTTGTAAAATGAATATTCTTTTATTTGCTCCTGCCTTGTTAATATTCTACATAATTAATTTGGGTTTTACAAAGACCATTTTACAGTTGGCTGTATGTGGCTTTTTGCAATTGTTATTGGGTTTACCCTTCTTGTTAACATATCCTTGGCAATATTTAATTGGCAGTTTTGATTTAGGTCGTGTATTTGAACATAAATGGACTGTTAATTATAGATTTTTACCTAAGGAATTTTTCGAAAACAAATATTTTCATTTGGCGCTCTTAGGAATACACATTCTATTGTTGGTAGTGTTTACTAAACCATCTATTATGTTTTTTAAAAATTATGCTCGTCTTCGGCAATTACAATGTCAATTACAGCCACAATTGGAGCAACAGAATAAAAAGTTACATGAGAGTGCAGGCAAAAAATCGAAAAAATCTGTTGCACCCTTAAAGTCTTCCACAAATGTAACTGAGGAAGAAAAACTTTCGTCTGATCAGGAAGCTTTTCTACAGAGCTTTGAAAAAGGTCTACAAAAATCTACTGGTTTAAAGGCCCCCATTAAAAGGCAAGTGCAAAAGCCATTCACCCCAATGCAAACAGAAGATAAAGTTTCTATACATTTTGATCAATGCACCCAATTGGCCTTATTACCTTTCTTTGTTTGTAACTTCATTGGTGTTTTATGTGCTCGCTCTTTACATTATCAATTCTATGTTTGGTATTTCCACTCTTTACCCTATTTGGCATGGTCTACCGATTATAGTTTAGGATTCCGTTATCTTATATTGGGTCTCATAGAATTCTGTTGGAATACCTATCCTAGTACTAGCTTTTCTAGTTTTATTTTACACTTGTGCCATTTAGTTTTATTATTTGGTTTGGGTCGTAATATGTTTAAGACTTTAAATCAGAGTGCTGTCATACGCGAACAAGATTTAAATAATATGCCACAACAAAAATCTTCTAATGGTTCTATACAAAATACTAAATCAAAGACTAAGAAACATTAAACAAATTGTTTTAGGACGAACATCATTATGCTAACAAATTATTAAGACGAATAAAGATACAAAAATATTTTTAATTCAAAATTGAACTAAGGACATGAGATTAATCACATAGTTAATAAGATCATCAGGTAAGTTGTTATCACATTGATTTTCTTTTTTTAATTTCATTAAAAAGTACCTTTTATTAAAAAGTGCATTTTATTAAAAAAAATACCTTTTATTAAAAAGTACCTTTTATAATAAAGTACCTTTTATAAAAAAATACCTTTTTATAAAAAAGTACATTTTATAAAAAAGAACCTTTTATTAAAAAGTGCATTTTAATAAAAAGTACCTTTTTATTATAAAGTACCTTTTTATTAAAAAGTACCTTTTATTAAAAAGTACGCTTTATTAAAAAGTACGTTTTATTAAAAGTACTTTTCTTTTAAAAGTAAATTTTTAATAACTACATTTTATTAAAAAGAACCTTTTGTTAAAAAAGTAATTTTTATTTAAAGGTTGCTTTTCACTCTATTGGACCTTTTATTAAAAGTTAAGTTATTTAAAACTACATTTTTTATTAAAAAAGTATAGTTTGCTTAAAAAAGAAAACATTTCTGTTTTTCAAATAGTTTTATAAGTCTTTATTTATTTTTTATCCAGTTTTCAAAACAAACAGTGGTAAGATAATTAAAAACAAAAAAAAAATTGGGTTGCCAACTTTTTGTTATAAATAAATTATACAAAAATAATTAAAATTCTTTTTAAATTATAGAACTTTAAATAAATAATTATTTGAAAAATTCATGTAATTTTAAACTTAACAACTAAATAATATACAAAACTAAACAAAAATTAAAATGTAAATTAACGCGAAATCTAGAAAAGAAAACGTTAACACAAAAATTAAAAGGAAAATAGAAGATAAAAAAGTTAAGTAAAATTAAATAAAAAGAAAAAAGTAATTTGTTTATAACTAAGAAAGAAAAACTAAATCACTCAGTGCAGGTGGTGGCTGTAGGGGCAGGTGTATGTAATGAAGAAGTGGAAGTGGTGCTAGTTGAGTTAATATGTGGATTATGAGAAGAGGAAGAGTTAGTGGTAATAGGAGATAAGGGTCTCATTTCACCAACATCTGCCGAAGATTGTGAAGATGTTTGTTGACTCATTGAAATGGTGGCCGAAGATGAAGAATTTTGATTTTGTACACTAAAAAATCTTAAAAGAGTTGTTTCACTATTTCTTCTACTTGAGGTGGGTGTACGAGGTTGATTATGATGTGACGAAGAGGGTGAACGCATATGATGATTTTGTGATAATCGTCTTCTCGGCGTAGTAGATCTAGGACTACTTTCCGATTGTCGTAGACTTTGTAATCGTGGTGATGATACTTGTGTTACTGTAGAACTAACGCCTCCGCCACCATCAACATTTACTTCAGTTGTGTGGCATTGAATGCCATTGGCTGGAGATTGCTGATGTTCTTGAATTTTTTCCGTTATCGAAGTCCCTCGACATGAGGACATTAGTTTTTGTTTGCGTAAATTTGTTAACCAATCTACTTTATCTTTTAATTTACGTTTTGGTGACATTATACCCAAATGTGGAGCCTCACCATCTAATACATAATTGGGTAAATTCGACGTGGGTGAATAGATCATAGAAGAAAATGGTTGTGCGGCAGTTGTATGGCCAGCTTGTAGACTTGTGGATGGAGGCGAAGTAAAAGAAGCCGATGAGTGATTCATTTCCAAACCTGGCCGTCTTTCGGCCAAAGGTGAAGAAGTATTTGCGGAGTTTAGAAATTTTGAAATGCTTACACTTGAGGGAGGTGTTCGTAAAACAGCACTTTGTTGTGTATTTTCTTGATTTGAATCATTATTTAATGATTCATGGTGGCTTAAAGGACTTGTTGTAGTTGAAACATTACGTTCTTCTGGTATACTAGATAATTGTTTAAAAATACTTCTCGCAGATAAACCAGCAGCTGTACTAGTGGAGGGAATATTGGCATTCGAGGAACAAGGACTAAAAAGTCTTCTTCCTCTAGTTTCTAAATTTTTTGGTCTTTTTGGTTCCTGTATATCTATATCTGCATTATTATCATCTCCCGTTTGATTAGATGTGGCACATCCCAACATCTCTAGGAAACTGCGTTTTGTAGATACCTTTTCTACCGTATTTGGTGTTCGTTCATTTTGTTCTACCAGCCTCTTGATTGATCTTGGAGTACTTTCTAAATCACGTAAATTGTACTTATGCGTTGATGCTGTATGGCCTGCAGTAGGTTTTAAAAACTTTCTAACATATTCTGCCTGCCCTCGATAGTTTTCTGTTACATCTGACTGCGATAACTCTTCCGGTCCAATACGCCATATTTTATGTCGTGCATCATCACTACATGTCACAATGGGTTTATCATGGGTAGAACCCCAAGCCACGCAAGTTACTTCTACCGTATGACCCGATAATGCCACTAAAGGTTCATCCGCATAGTCTAAATTCCATATGTAGGCCTTCTCATCTGAACTACCACTTAATAGGTATTTTCCATCTGGACTTAGACAAGATTTTATGTAAAAGGTACTATTTAGTAGGCCACGATATTGGGCCAAAGGCTTTGGTGAATATGAATGTAAATTATAACAATATATTGTATTATCCATACAATTGGCAAATAGACGAGATCCCGAATCATCTACAATTAAATTGGTGAAACCTTTAAAGGTTGATGAACCTGCGTAAGGCAAACTGTGTTTTGGATGTGGCTCTTTTTTGTAGGTACTATAATTTCGACGCAAATCCCAAACTTTAATAATACCATCACCGGCACCACAAGATATGAGAGTATTTTCATCCTGGAGAGAAAGAGATTTTTTTAACAATTTTTTAAAATAAATTTAGATGGAAAACAATAACAAAAAAAAACACTATTAAATATTCTTAGTGATGTTTTACAATTGAGTTTTTGTTGTGGATCAGTAATTTATAATCTCTCTCTACTTACTTGAAAAGCTAATCCCGTAATACTACTTGATGTTGTATTTGGTGGCATTTTTGGTGTACGTGAACGTTTTCTCTGTGACACGG
This sequence comes from Eustalomyia histrio, assembly GCA_949748255.1. NCBI lineage: Eukaryota > Metazoa > Arthropoda > Insecta > Diptera > Anthomyiidae > Eustalomyia > Eustalomyia histrio. The sequence goes on from OX456527.1 coordinate 49,603,261, forward strand.
GTGTTCCAGGACCGCCAACGTGACCACTATATATACAATTATCCGCTCGTGGTGTCATATCAAGATTCAAATTAGCTCTTGTATCCCAAATAATAATGGCACCATCTCTACCGCCGGTAGCAAAAACTGAAGAATCATTTTTACGAAATGCAGCCGTTTTCACAGATCGAGTATGACCTACAAATGGTCGTACAGCGAATATTTCACTGTTGGTAACTTCCCATAGCCGGGCGGTATGATCGCCAGACGCAGAAATAAAACGCATTTGTCCCGGTGCCCACTCTAGGTCAAAGACAGCATTGTAATGGCACTGGGGTGCAGTTAAAGCCTTCTCCTCGGATTCATAGTTACGTTTGGTTGTATCTTGTAGAGCAATTTTGCCATCTTCATTGGCAATAGCCAACATGTGACGATAGCCCTCACAATTAGCAAATTTAGCAGCAAAGATGGGTGGTTCTGGATTATAGTCTGAACTGTAGTTGGAGGGTAAAATGCCACGCCAACTATCCTCTTTTGCCACACATAAACGTTTTAAAGCAAAATCGTAGCTCAGGTCATTCGCTGTTAAATGAAAACAAAAGTTAATATTTATGCCTACATAAGCATTAATGTTTTTTTTTCTACACGTATATCTTAAGAGATTGATTAATTTGCTTGAATTTTATCGAAAAAACTTGGCGCTTATATTTCCCGCCTTCCTAAAAGAAGGGGGAGTTTTGGAGCCAAAACTTTAATATAAAAGCGCCAAATGTTATTGTTGTTTTATTTTTTAATCTGACCCCCTTTTTGCACTTTTCTTTGCTTCAACAAAGAAGTCATCAGAAGTAGTTTATGTGTTCATCATTCTGTTTACAATTTGTTAAATACTTACAAATTCCCTGCTGTCTGCCGAAAAACTTTTGTGCATAATTCATTTCTTACTATTGTTTATTCACTTAAGCACAGTTTAACTTTGTATTTATTTTCTAAAAATTGTATTCATGTTCAGTTCTGGAGCAGTGCAAGAAAATTTTGAATGAAAAAAAATTCGAGGAAAATACGTTTGACATTTGTTGTGTAGTGAAAAAATGCGCGCTGTCAAATAGTGGCAGCGATCATCTGTCGCAATTACAAACAGTATGGCAACATTAAAAAATATGTCAGCACGGCGACACCTATAATGTCAAAACTTAACCAAAAATGGGAATAACTGCGTTCATATTATGCTAAGATCATTAATTAAACTTCTGCCATTGTTTTCTTGTGAAAAATTTCAAACTAATGGCCTCCCTCAAATCTTAATTTAAATTATAAAAATGAACAATTACTGTGCTAAAAGAAAAATGCTGTTAAGGCCACAGATAGGCAAATGTAATTCTGCAAAAGAATTGAAACGGTTCTATTTAATCTTTTAGTGCCAGCAGCATAATAGTTTCTGCTGGCTCAAAATAATGAGTTTGCCGTCATATAAATGTTTTTTTTTTTTTTTAATTTTATACATATTCAAACTTAAAAGAAAAAGACTATTTCTACCTAGCTGACTTTTCTTTGAACATTTGGGGCCGCCTCTGTACGGAAGCTGTCTTCGTATATGGACTTCGCCGGAACGCGAAATAGAGCAATTTTATTGTTTGCCGTGCTATACCTTTACTTGCAAACACATAATTAATTTGTTAGCTTTAGTTGTTTTTAATATTTTATTGAATTCAAAATACCAAAAACCTCAAATATATTTAGGTTTGTTTTTTTTCGAATTTTGTATCTGTAACTACTTGTAAAAAACTACTATCCCTACTTACTTGACATTTCTTTATTTTTTGTAAACAAATACAATTTGATCATTTGGGGTCGCCTTTGTACGAAAGCTGTTTTCGTATATGGACTGTGCGGGAACGCGAAATAGAGCAATTATATTATTTTCCCTGCTCTACTTTAACTTACAAACACATAATTCATTTGTTAGCTTTTGTAGTTTTTAATATATTATCAAATTAAAAACACAAAAATTTCAAATATTTTTATGACAAATAATTTTGTTTCCAAGACTAGGCAGCATTTTTATACATTCTTAATTTTTAAGTAGCTATATTTATAACTACTTAGCAAGTCTATATCTACTTAAATTTGTATGGAATATTTATATAAAATTCGAAAAAAAACAAACCTATCGTTGTTCACATCTAAAAGAGAAAAGCAGAGAAATTATTAGACTTGGTAGCATTTTTATAAAATTCGAAAAAAAAACAAATCTAAGATATCGGGAAACGAGTTTCGAAATGAGAAATAGAATATTTATAATCCATTCATCTCAATTTTTTTTCAAAAATGTCAAATGGATCAATCCAATATCGCTATTAGAAGAATAACAATTGTAAATTTGTGTGCTAATTTATGTTCATATAAATTTGACAATACCTCACGTTAAGAATTAACGCGTAGAATAGGTTTGTTCTTTTTTCGAATTTTATATAAATATTCTATATAAATGTAAGTAGATATAGACTTGCTAAGTAGTTATAAATATAACTACTTAAAAACTAAGAATGTATAAAAATGCTGCCTAGTCTTGGAAATTTTTTGCTTTTCTCTTTTAAATGTAAAAAAAAATATTTGAAATTTTTGTGTTTTAATTTGATAAAATATAAAAACTACAAAACCTAATAAATGAATTATGTGTTGGTAAGTTAAGGTAGAGCAGGGCAAATAATATAACTGCTCTATTTGGCGTTCCCGCAAAGTCCATATACCAAAACAGTTTTCGTACAAAGGCGGCCCCAATTTTAAAATTGTATTTGTTTACAAAAAATGAAGAAAAGTCAGGTAAGTAGGGATAGTCGGTTTTTTAAAGTAGTTATAGATATAAAATTCTATAAAAACAAACCTAATTATTGACTTTATTCCTAACCTCTTTTACACGGGGGCTATAAGTTTATCGTAAATGTTCCTTTTAACAACTTGCAGCAGAAACACAGCAATTGTGACGATATCTATATTATAAACCATTGCCACCCCTTAGTGTTCCTATAACAACACTTCTATGAAAGTATGGCAACTTTTTATTTAGAAACTTGGCGGCATTTTTTAAAAATGCTGCCATCACGGTGTATAGGTTGTGGCGGCCATGTTTCAAAAATTTTTCTATTGACAATTATCGTGCGAAATTTTTCTTTTGTTTAATTGAATTTTGTTTTTAGGAAAATGCCTATAGAAGACGATATAGAAGCGTTTCGTGTTTGGGCTACTAAATTAGGTTGCCCACCCGATGCCATACCCAGCGAAGATGCCCTAAAATCGTAAGTTAAAAAATAAAAGAACTCTGGCGAACCTGTAATGAAACTTGCTTATGAGATGGAACGGATGTGGAGAAGACAAAAGCAAAGAACATTTCCCCGATCCCAATATTACTAAAAATCTTTTCCGTACTCGGAAACTGGGTATATGATGGTTCTCTTTTTTTCATTCCCGTACTTTTGGGTAATTTTATGCGAGGTTTTTGTTGGAAAAAAGCCATACACGGTACGTCCGTAATCAAGTTGGGCGTTTTCAAACAATCTGTTTTGTGTACAACCTCAATGCAAAACTAATTTTTTCAAGCAAATCATTTTAAGTGAAGATTGTTCGCACACTCAAATCGGCCAACTAAAGCAACAAAAAACAATGCTAAGTCCATTCGTATACTTTTCTCAGTCAAGTCCAGTAAGAATTAATAACAAACTTACAGGGAGTGAGACAAATTTACTCTTAAAATTAAAATTTTCTAAAAAGGTCGCGAACAGTTAATGTGCAATTATATAAAATTTTGTTAAACAGCTGATTGTAAAACCTATGCAAAAATAAATTATAACTGTTCGATATGAAAAAGATAATTCTTGTTGTAAAATCTTAAGCAGAAACATTTTAGAAGGCTTTCTTATTATTTCTACAAATTATTTAACAATATTTGTGGCTTTGCATTTGCATAAAACAACGATGTTGTGAAACATTTTTATTTGTATTTACTAAAATTTATAAAATGTTTTTCAATTATATGTTTTTTCTGTTTGTAAATTCTTGCTGGCAATAATTTGTCCAGTAAAAATTTGCAAAAAAAAAAACTCTTAAAATCAAACTGTCACTTTATTCTTTCTTTTTCTTTATATTTACGGAGTATTTGTGTAAACGAACAAATTATTGAGTAAACGAACGGAACTGTTGTTTTTGTAATGCTGTACTTGTAGTTAAATCAACACCATCTGTAAAGAGTATTTGGCTTGCACTTTGCTTAGTTCACTCAGCTGTTTTTGACATATCGCCCAACTAAAGCAACAATAAAAAACCATGGTGTTTCTCTGAATTTGTATTTGTAGAATTACCACCACCTGTAAAGTGAGTTCGCCTTGTGCTGGATTATCTATACGCTAGAAAAGGTATTCGTTGTGTATTTTCGTTTTGTATATGTTCAATTTCTTTGCAATTCCAATGGATTTTATTTACATGGCCAATTTTTTCATAGCAGATTTCCGAATTGGTTGAGAAAATTTGCTCAAATTTGAGCTGAAATCAATTTCCCCCTTTGTAATCTGTACAAAATTTTATTTGGCCGCTGAAATCTCTGTATTATTCCTACTCTATGGTTAAATCATAGTAGAAATTGCACTCGATTTTTTTTTTAATTTTTAATAATGTGGAAAAGAAAAAAGTTGATTTAACTTTTATTTTATTAACGTTTTTTTTTGCTGTTTGAAATTAATTTGCGATTGTTGCAAAATCTTACACAAAAATAAAATCACTAGAAAATAGCTTAATTGTTTATCCTCGGTGCTTTGCTCTATGGTTGATCTAATGGGTTTTTTGTTTACATATCTACACCATTTTTTGCTTTATTTCGGATATTTTCAAAAGTATTGAGGTTTATTAAAAATGTTTTGAGATTATCCAAATTGTCCAAAAATTATTTAATTTTTTCAAAAAAAAAGTTTTAAAATTTTCAAAAATGTTTTGCAATTGTCCAAAATGATTTAGAATTATCCACAAACGTTTTAAATTTGTCCAAGTTTTCCTTAAAATTGTCAAAAAAAATGTTTCCAAGTGCCCAAAAAAGTTTTAAAATTCTTCAAAATTCTTCTGATTTTGTTTTAAATTTTTTTTAATGTATTTAAAATTTTTTGGAATGTACTTAATTTTTCCCAAATACGTTAGAAAATTTTCCATTTCTATTTATTTGTTTGTATGGTTTTGATGATTGTTTTTTAATTTTTTGTTTTACAATAGCATAGATTGCTATTTATGTGTAACTTTTAGACTGTATGATTCTATAATAACCTGTATTGTATGATTGTATAATAACTAACTTAATAAATAAAAAGCAGTATTTGTGATTTTATTAATATAAAATTAAAGGAATAAATCAATTTTGCGTTAAATTTTGTATAAAGCATTAACAGATAACCGAATAGAGCTAATAATTGGACACTCTAATAGAAATGGACGCTGTAAATAGAGCAAACTTGATCCCTTATTTTTCCTCCTTTACCGACATATTTAAGTTTCATTAAGGCCTGAGGTGTCCGCCTTAGAAGGCGTAACTTTACAGCCAATACGATTATTTAATTGCCACCCAACTTTTTTTTTCTAGAGTTTTTAAATCTCGACAAAGGGATACTTTTTGCAACCTAATGCGAAGGGTATGCCCACGCCAGGAGGTTCAGGATGTTACGGAAAATATATTGATATATAAGTTGGAGAAAATTAAAGGACAAGTTGTACCGGTGAGATAATTTTTTTTTTACAAAATGATTAATTATTTTAAAAATTTTTATTGGTATTAAATAGAACAACCTATCAGTATGTTTATAAAATATATCGCAGTCAAAGCATACTACTACCAAAAATTTAAAATAGAAAGCTTTTCTTTCAAAAACTTCTACTACGAACAACATCTGTTGGAATTAGTTCATTCGTTGACTGTTGCTTAATTCTGGTTCATATGAATAAATCCGAGTTTCGTTACTGATTTTTAGCATTAATCGACTTGAATCCTGATTTGAAAATGTTTTAATTTATTTGGAATCCAACGGCCACATACATACCTTTATTTTATCTAAATGGTGATTTTGACACTGATAGATTTTTTCTGTTTGAAATATTGACTATCAGTCAGTATCATACATCCGCGGACCAAAATGAGTCGAATTACGCTTAAAAAACTTTGAGCAATATTGCAAACTTATTGCTAATGTGAGTGCCGTGTAGCCCAAAGATACCAGTATTTGGACCACCCTTTATATCTTATTGAGAGATCCCAATTCCTGGAGTGACTGAAGTTCATAATATATTACATGTATGCTTAGCTCACTCATAGACAGCACAGCATCGATATTATCTGGAATAAGTGCTGTTTTGTGCGATCTACACGAATTTCATCGCGGATGGAAGATCATGGGAGATCTTGGTAACAAAAATTTTGCAAAAAATGGTTCATTATCACCAAAAACCAAACAAAGTCGTGCAAAGCATTGATGCTGGCTCAACTTTAAAATTGTAGAAAATGATCCAACTAAAGAATCTTGGCCTAAATCTCAACATGGTACTATTATGGATTACTGGTCCTCTTATGGTTGCTTCTTCTGTAACATTTTGCATTACCTTGGATTTTGTGAAATTTTTAGTTTGACCGTATGCTATGTGCTTAAACATTTTAAACAATCCTTCCCTTCACTCCCCTCTCAATCAAAAAAACCAAAATCACTCAATTTAAATTCTGAATTCTAAAATTTATCATCAAAATCGAAAATGTCCTGACCGGTATAAGATAAGGTTAGGTGATTCGTTGGAATCTCTATTTAAACTCGCTAATTTATTTTAAATTTAAATTTTTTTATCTATGCCATTGCCAAAAATAAACTTGGGGTTCTTCTAGATGTGAAAGATCTAAGACGCAAATCTAAGTTACCGGGCACAAACATCAAATGAAATTTTGTTAAATTTGGAGAGAGTCAAATATGAGGGTAGTGTCAAAAATAATCGTTTTAACACACAGGTTTTAAGGGGTAAAAAAAAGAATATTTACAATTGAGTCATGATTCTGACGAATACACCTATGACAACTTGGGAAAAAATTTAAAAAAATTCGATAAAATTTTTTAATTTTCTACATATTTTAGGTTTCTGAACGTGTCTTTTTACCTTTGGAAATGCAAACATATCTTAAAGTTCAAGATTTAAAAAAGAAACAAAAAGATTTGTTACAACGTTACGAAGAACGTAAAAATGAATATGAAGCGCTGGCCGCCTCTATTAAAACTAAAAGTAAGTTTTAAAAAAACTTTTAAACGTAAATATAATTTTATCTTTATTCTACTATCCTTTTTAAGATATACAAAATATAAATTTGGAAAATAAATGTGATATTTTAGAAGCTAAAGTTCATATATTTGACTTAAAATCAAAAGCTTTGGACAAAGAAATTAAAAGAGAAGAACAAAATAAAGAAAAAATAAAAGTTACAATGCCGGTTATTTTAACAAATGAAAATAAAAGTGAACACAATGCCAACGAAGCTGTACATAAGGCATTAAAGGAATTGGAAGATTTCTATACATTTTGTGAAAACAATACAAATTGTAAGTTTAATAAACTTTTTTCTTCTTTACTTATTTTTCTCTTTCTCTCTCTCTCTTCTACCTCTATACAGAAGGGACTCACAATGGACCGCATCGGTCTCCGGGTGGAAATGAGCCCTTGGGCGCATAACCCTTCTTAACCTAACCTAACCTTAGTTTCATAAAAATATTCTAGTATAACTTTTATTCAACTGCACTCTTTATTATTTTATATTTCTAGTTAAAATTTTACAAGAAGCCAAAAATAAATTATGGTCTAACATGCGTAATATATTCACCAATATACCAAATTTTCTTATCTTTAATACCATAATACGTTTAAAAGAAGAACAATTACAACATATCGTGTCATTGAATAAAACTTCCAATAATGATTCACATTTAACTTCCAGTAATCGTGAACCTTTATCTAATTTTGAATTGAATTTAATGAAAACAAAATCAAGTTTTTTAGCTCTTGTGGGCAAATATCTGGCTGCTTGCAAGGAACGTAAACGTTTGGAAGAACAATATGTTGAAGCTTTCAACGATTTTGAGCATAAACTATTGGAAAAAGTTAAAATATTCAATGCTGATACAGAATCTAAACATAATGAAACAATTATGCGTAACTATGTCATACAATATTATTCACTTAATTTTACTAAAGGCCAAAATGAATATTTAACACAACAAATTGAATTACTAAAGGCAGAAATAGAAAATTCAACAAAACACTTGGAAAATCATGAAGTAAGTTTATTGTTTTGTAGTAATAATTAAGTAAGTCCCGGTGAGAAGTGGCTAAATAAATTCTAAACTAAATAAAAATTAACAAAAGGACTAAAAATTTATTTGAAAAATTGTTTAGAATGATTCAAAATTTCAATTTGGAAACCTGAATTTAGTTTGGACTTTATTTAGCCAGTTCACACCCACCCTTAACACATTATTTTCTAAAGCGGTAAATTTGTACGTGTAATTTGTTCGTGCTCGACGTCTTGTTGTTACATGTTGATGGGGCTGTGCGCAAACAAATCTCAAGAAATTGAAAATCTCAAGAAATTGAAAATTTTCAATTTCTTGTGCCTATTTCTTTTTCAAATTCGTGCACTTGCTCTTTTTAATTTTCCTTTTTCAAAGGAGCAATTGCATCATCGGCTTCTCATTTTATGTTTTCTCTTTGAAGTTTGAGGTTGTTGTGATTTGTTCGTCGTGTGTGGAAAAATGTAAGCGAACAAATCACACACACAAATCTATCGTATATGGCCAGCTTAAAGGAAATTTATTATTGAGAACAAATTAAAATTTGAAAATGTTTAAATGATTTATGAACCCAGCCAACAAATTTTATAGACCTCAAAAATTATGATTATTTTTTCAGCCCCAAATTTCTGAATCAAAAAATATTAAAATATTTAAAACTTTTTATTGAATTTAATAAAATCAAAAGCGAATAATCAAAAATTACTCAGAAACTGCTCAAAGGAAGGAGTATTTTCGTTTAAAACTGTTAAAATTTTATTTTTTAAAAAATTCAACAATTATTTCATTTCATTTATTTCATTTCATTTATTTATTCATTTGTAATACACGTAGCCTAATTGGCCAATAAAATTATATTACATGAAATTTTAATACTATGAGATTAAAAAACTTAAATCAAATAATAAAAAAAAATTAATCTCTACGACTCCCCTAAGGATGACAATTTTATGTAAAAAAAATTTTTTTAATCCAACTATCAGTGTTTAAGAGTAGGAAGAAGTGAAATACTCAATTAGTTGTCGTCGACACAAGACAATGTTGTCTTGGGGTTTTTTTTTGAAATTGGTATTCCGTTGTTATCGAAAATAATCGATAACTGTCGACAAGTATTTAGTATTCTGTAAGAAAATGTGAAGCCGATAATGTATTGAAACGACTCTGATTTTGTCGACACAATTTTTTGTAACGACTTGAGGAAAAGTAATGACTGAAAAAAAAACTTGAAAAAATGAAGTTAACGAACGCAAACCAGTTTCAAAAACTCATAGAAGAGTTGGATGAAAATCCGTCGCTTGCAATAGGATTTCGCAGAGGCACTGTTCCAAGTAATTTTAAAGAGCAATGGGAAGAAATATAAAATATATTAAATGCACTTGGCCCACCGAGAAAAATTGGAAATGGATGGCAGAAGGTAAAGAAAGCATTTTCATATAAAGTGGCTAGACTTAAAATTTAAAGTTAAAAAAAAAAAAATGGTAGCCAACAAAGCCGAGTGTAATGCTACAGGTAGCGGAAGATTCAAGCAATTTATATTGAGCCCGCTGGAGGAAGCTGTGGCAAATCTGCTACAGTTTCAGAAACAGCTGAAACCTGAGTTAAAGTCGTTTCCAACACTGAGCTGGTACGACCCCTGGGCTGCCAACTTTATTGTTTTGGAAATAAATGTAGACTTGATTCCGGTTTTCAAATTAGGTGCTATTGTTTCCAGCACATCTTCGAAGGCTGTTTTATTCAGCCGAAAGTAACTTTCAAACCTTTTAAAAAATTTAGAAGATTAACATTATTTAAAGTAATAGACTTTGATTTTGCTACTTACTTGTTATCCGGCAGGTTAAAGATATTGGATTTCTGTCTGAGTAGTCTTCTTTCCAATAAAAAACATTTTTTCGCAAAAATAATAAACAAAATAAATCTGCCGACTCAATTTTTAGAGAGGTGTTTTTGTTTAAATCGATAAACTGTCAACGTCGTTACACCACTGTTATAGAATACCAATTTGGAAGTGATGTCGACGTCGAAGCAAAGTGATGTTGACTCAAAAACGACGACGACATTAATAACGACAACTAGAATAAGGGTTATTAATAAATGTCTATGATAAACAATTTCTAGACTGTCATCAAGCTACCAAATTGGGCTGTTTTAAATAAACCGAAATTCAATCCGCATAAAACTAATGACTGTTTGAATATAATTTTTTAATTATGTTCCCGTGCAATTAATTTGTGGCTGGCATGACATGCTTAAGAGTAACGTTTGATAAAGCCTTAACTTTTTATGATTCTGCAGTGGCAGCAAAAGTTGGTTATACTCTTCATTCACTTTAAAATCTCGGCTAATTTTTATACCTACATCAATATAAAATTTCCTCACTGCCTTCTTTTGACCCACATCCTCTATTACTTCTGTCTGTAATTTCAAGCAATAGATACCTACCAGTGCCTAGATACCTACCGTGTTTACGAGCAAAAACCAGTAGGTATCCATGCAGAGATATGTATCTATTGCTTGAAATTACAGTTATTAGGTGTTTATAGTGGAACTACAAAAACCGCATATTACGTTACAGTTTTAGACTTAAGTTTTCGGTACTGTCACCAATTACACTTTAGATTTTCTTCACTGTACTTTCTGTGACTTTACCAATATAAGGATTTTATCAACGTTTCATATGAATTTTTCTCGGTTTGCACGTAATCTAGAAATTACTTCGTTTTTAAACGACTTTTTTTAATAAGAGCATCTAAGCTTTGGATTAATCTCCATAGGAACTTGAAAACTTTCGGTTACTTGAACTCAGTTATAAAGAAAAGGTGTTTTTTACCAACCCAGCAAACCATCGTATTAACTACTTACCAGCCTATTTACTCTCTTAATTACTTTTGTTCGCGATGAGCCCATTATTTTTTGACTGTTCGTAAACGAGAGGGTAACGACCACCCATTACTTTGTGTTTTTTGTAAGTGAGAAGGTAATGACCACTCATTACTTTTGGGCTCATCGCGAACAAAAGTAATTAAGAGAGTAAATAGGCTGGTAAGTAGTTGATAAGATGGTTTTGCTGGGAAACAAATATTTATTTATTTATTCAAATATTCAAAAACCAAGCCCTCTGGGCCAAATATGGTTTGTATACTACTAAAAAAAACAGTTTACTATAAAAAAAATATATCTATATTAAATGTCTAAAACTAAAATAATTACTAAAATATAAAATAAAATTTAAAAATTTAAGGTCCATAATGTAGCAATTAAGAAAAGATAGAATAACAGTTATTATAAATTAGAGAGGGTGTAACATACCGAAATACTGCACTAATTTACATTTAAACGCAACCTTTGAAAAACGACATTTTTAAGGTATCTAGGTAGCGAATTCCAATCTCTAGTTATCCTCACATTAAAGGATCTTTCATAAATGGGTGAAGTTATATGATGAAAAACTACAGGTTGGTTGAAAAGTTCCTGCGCTCACCAAGAGATGGCACTGCTAGCTCCAAACTTTATTTTTCTAAAGTTGGTATAACTGTCCAGAGAACACATGCAAAGTTGCAAGTCATTTTGTCACTTCTTTCTTTGTTTACAAGCCATTTGAAGTTGACGTGTCATTGATTTTTTTTAATATGGAAAAAATTGAATATCGTGCAGTCATTAGACTCTTTGTTTTGAAGGGTTTAAAAGCAAAGGAAATTTATGAACAATTGTTAGAAGTGTATAAGGAGTTCTCACCTTCAAAACGCACCGTTGAATTTTGGGCTGGTGAATTTAAACGTGGTCGTACCAGCCTTAAAGACGATCCACGCGAAGGACGACCAAAAACTGCAACCACAGCTGAAATCATTGAGCAGATACATAATATGGTTAGTGAAGATCCAAGTTTGAATAAGCGTAAAATTGCTAATGCCATAGGCATCTCAGACTAACGAGTACTCCATATTTTACATGAAGAATTACGTATGAAAAAACTGTTTGGAAAGTTAGTGCCGCACACATGAACAATTCAACAAAAACTGCATCGAAAACAAATTTCTCAGCGTAATTTGGAGCGTTTTAAGCCGAAAAAACCGACTTCTTGAGTCGTTTTATAACTATGGATGAGACTTGGATCTACCACCATGATCCTAAATTGAAACAAGAACGTTTACAGTGGACTGAAGCAGGTTGTTCAGCTCCAAAGCAGGTGAAGTCACAACGATCAGCAAAGAAGGCTATGGTATCAGTTTTTTGGGATGCAAAAGGAATTTTGTTGATTGATTATCTTCAGAAAGGTAAAACAATCAACTCTGAATGTTATTGCAGCCTTTTGGATCAGCTGGATGAAAAAATTCGTGGGAAAAAACCTGGTTTAAAGAAGAAAAAAAATATTTTTCATCAAGACAATGCACCTGCTTACAAAAGTGTTTTGATGATGGCTAAATTCAAAGAATTTAAGTACGAATTGCTTGAACATCCACCTTATTCACCAGATTTGGCTCCCAGTGGTTACTATCTCTTTAGAAATCTCAAACAATTCCTTCGTGGAAAGCATTTTTCGTCGAATGAAGAGGCCATAGCAGCCGTAGACGGTTATTTTGCAGAGCTTCCGGAAAACCATTATAAGGATGGGATAAAATTATTGGAAGATCATTGTAACAAGTGTATTGAACTTCTAGGAGATTATATTGAATAAAAAAATATATTTCGTAACAAAAACAGTATTCTTTCATTTCGAGCGCAGGAACTTTTCAACCAACCTGTATTTGAGGGTTTCTACTCGTTATTTGGAATATTTTTAGAACAATTACCAAATTCCAATATTTAAAACTACATTTATTTAAAATTCGAATTTAAATAACTTACTGTTCGTTTTTACTGTTCGTTACATATACAGTAACTCCATCGCTTAATCGGACAAGTGTTCGTCTGATATGTCTGATATATATGTATGAAATTTTCAATTTTAACGTTAAAAAGATAATTTTTGCAACGCGTTCTAAAATTATTAGTTCTAGAACTACTTCTCTTTAAAAGCATTCCTGAAAATTTCTCCTTCGGTTCATAAAGTACCTGCTACGTGACCTGTATATAAGTCATGACATGTTCTTTTTCGATGGTTCTGTGATATGTTCTTTCCTGTTAGTTGTGTGACATGTTCTTTTACACCAGTCCTTTGACATGTCACGGAGGACAATTGACCCCCTTCTAGGGCAAGTCCATGTTAAAGTGACCAGTCCTTATAAAAAAAAGCGGTGCAGTGACCGGTCCCTATCACAGTGCATCGGTCACTGTCCTGAAATGTCACTGTCTGAAATGTGTTTCATTCCTTTTTTCGTAATGAAGATTGCTTCTTCCGCTTCGAATTTTTTGAAATATTTTCCTCAAAATACTATTAACTAACATATCAATGCATAACAATTTCTTTTTTTTAAATTTATATAAAAAAATAGTTTAAACGAATCTTTTTTAGTATAAAATATATTGAACTAACGGTTCCTGAAACTATTCTACTATAACAAAAAATATTAGTTTTTAATTCCTAATTTGCTTTAAATGTAAGTTTTGAATAAAAAAATATTTTAGGCGTCTAGAAAGCAAATCAGACACTCTAGTTACCCGTACATAAAATGATCTTTCATATGCAAATGAAGTCATACGGTGACAAACTATCTAAGGGTTTCTGCATGATTTAGAAAATTTTAAATTGTCTACAATATAATCAGGGCAATTCTTTTTAAATACTTTATTAAACAGTAAGAGAATAAAGTAATTATAAAGAATTGACCTGAGATCAGACACAAATAGTGCTTAATTTATAATGAAAACGAGTTAACTATTGATTAAGAGAAAATCTAAAGAAGTTTTTTTTGGGGTTGCCTAAACAGTCAACTCAAATTGAAACTCAGCTTAAAAAAGTTTTGTTTTAATCAATTTTAAATCTACAACATAATCTATTTTGATAGTTAATGTTTAGACAATATTTTTGAATTATCAGTCAAATTTTATTAAATTTGCCTACTATTTGTCTAGCCACAAAGTGTCATTTTGGGTTAATTAAATTTTCAGAATTCAAAGTTCGAGTTAACTTTAAACGGGACATTCAGTACTCAGTTATAAATCATATTCGGCAAAAAAAAAAAAAACAATATCTGGTCGGCTTTTCCCTGAATTTTTTCTTAAATTTTGCACTCAAAATCCAATAATAATTATATCGTTATTTTTGTGATCATTTACCATATTGTATCGTTTCTAGGTTTGGGTGCTTATTTTTATACCTTTTTTAATTCAAATTCGAAAACAATAAGCAAATTGTATATTAGTTTTGTTTTATTTCGAATTTTATATTTTTATCAACTTGTAAAGAAAACAACTATCCTTACTTACCTGACTTTTTCTTTTTTTTTTTTTGTACAAGAACTGTTTTGCTTTTGCGGGAACGCGAAATAAAACAATTATATTGTTCTACCTTTACTTACAAACACATAATTCATTTGTTAGCTTTTAATATTTTATTAAATTAAAAATTTTCAAATATGTTTATGACAAATATTTCTGTTTACATTTAAAAGAGAAAAGCCAATAATTTCTAAGACTTGGCAGCATTTTTATATATTCTTAATTTTTAAGTATCTATTAATTAATTTTTTTTTAAGAAAAAATCCCAATAACTATTTGATTAATTAATCGTTTAAAATGAATGGCTCATTAATTAAATATCGTAGTTCAAACTGAACCTCAAAATGGGTATTGTCGTTTTTTTTTAGTTTTAGACATTCAAATTCCATAAAAATTTTAAATCGAAATCTAGAAAAAACGACAAAACGATAACAAAACCAAAAATAAGGTGGTCTAAAATAGATTTTACAAATAAAATAATAATAAAATTTTTTTGGTCCCGCCGAGATTTGCATAGTATAAAGCTTGTTAGAAATAACTTGATAACGTTAAGAAAACAAAAAAGTTTGTCTTGAATAACTTTTCCATAAATAATTTTATTTTTTTAAAGATAAAAATAATATTTACAAATATAACTAATACTCTTTTTTATAAACTACTGCAATTTTTCTAATAATACTAGTAATACGCTTTTTTAAATTTTTTGAAAAGAAATATTTTTCGTAGTGGCTAAGTCGATTTTTTCTACCATAATTAAAAAAAAAATTGTCACATACATTATTTTCGATTCAGTCTTACTAATATCCATAAATTCCAAGTTATTAAACTAATTTTTACATTATTTTTGATTCAGAAAGTTGGGTAATTCGTATGCAAAGTCTTACTTATATCCATAAATTCCAATTTATTAAAACAAATTTTTCTTTTAGGTTCTTCTTGGTTCAATAAAACAAGTTTATGACGAAATCAGTGCTTCGGTCAATCGTTTAAAATATGAAATGATGCAACTATCACAAATTAAAGATAAAATAATTTATTCTAAAAATCTAATGAAACATCAACTAGACGATTTGGAAGCAACCACATTGAATGTCAAATCAAATTTTCTACCCACCAAGTTAAAACTGAATAATAACAACAATATATCTTTACTGGGCGCTGATAGTTTTGAGATGAGCAACGATAATGTGTTCTGTTCAACAAAATTAGATTTTGATTCTACTATCTCCCCCTTGAACAATTCCAACTTGCGACGAAGTATTGGAGCTGGTGATATGACATTAATGCCTCAGGCGACACAAAATACAATATTACCACCTCATACCATGGAATTGAATACATTTTGTGAACTGCAATTGGAACATTTGTCTTGTGTAAGCAAAGAATGGTAAATAGACATTTGTTTTTATTAAAAATTACAAAAATGAAAATATTAAACCTCATTTTGTTTTTGTTTCTTTATACTGTTGTCATTTTTCTTTTTTTTTTTTCGTTTAACAGTTCATTTTATTTATCACCAAATCCCTTAATAATCGAATCACGTGAACTCTCTTCTACTGTGCAGTTAGCTCCGGGCATTTTATTAACACCCTTTGGTGCTTTACAGGAAGTTCGTAATCGTATTTTGTGGGCGGATTTAATAGCACAAAATTCAAATGATTTAAAATTAAATTTGGACACATTTTTAGGTATGCTGTTAATTTATATTTTTGTGTATTCATAGTTTGCATTCTAACTGATGACGCTAATTTAACCACTTACCACATTTCCATTTATTTTCGTTAAATTTTTTTCTGTTTCAGTTGTTCCACAAGATCTTAAACAGAAAGCAAAACAACAACATGATCGCATTATTGAAATATTAGACAAAATTGATGTTTGTTCTGTCAACTCATTGCGAAGTTTACAGAAATTGTCAAAAATTTATGATTTTCTAATTGAGAATCCTTTACGCCACTTTATACCCACTACAAAAATGTTTAACAATCAATCATATGCTGATTATGAAGCAGAACTTACCATGTATATTCGTATGGCCACTACTGGCAATTCTATTAAGTAAATTGTTTCTGTTTGAAGTGTATGAATTGGCATGCTAATTTTAAGGGAATGTTGGTTTATATGTTTGTTGAGGGCGTTGTCAAAAAACCTCAATCCCCTTTAAAATAGAGAAAAAAGACATTGGTAGTATAAATGTTATTTTATTTTATTGTATGCATGTATATTGTATTCAAATGAATTCTATTTATATTTGCAGATATTAAAAGAAAAATGTAATCAAGAAGATACTATTTACAAGTTTCAGAATCTGGGATGTGTGAATATTCTTCAATATGCCAGTAAATTCAAATAAAAAGAAAAAACAACACAATTTTTGTGATTTAATAAAATAATTCAAAACCTAGGTAGATATGGTTAATTATTTGTTTTAATATTTTTTCTTTCAATTTCTTGCAGATTATGTATTAGGATTTTCATATTGTGTCAAAT
Source organism: Eustalomyia histrio (assembly GCA_949748255.1). Taxonomy (NCBI): domain Eukaryota; kingdom Metazoa; phylum Arthropoda; class Insecta; order Diptera; family Anthomyiidae; genus Eustalomyia; species Eustalomyia histrio. The sequence goes on from OX456527.1 coordinate 49,620,450, forward strand.
ATTACTAGTAAAAATGAGTTCAAAATAAAAAGTAAATAATCTGAATATTAATTCCTTAGTTAATCGATATTTTCTGAATACATATTTATTTTTTTAATTTTGCAGAGTAATTGTCAAAAAGAAGAAATAAAGACTCGACTTAATAAAACAAAACAAATATAAGAATACAATACGTAATTCGTAGAAGTAATAATATTTTGTTGACTATTATGTGGAGGCGTATTGATAACTTATATCCACAACACAGAGAAAATTCTTTTCAATTTCACTTTTTATTTTGAAGTCAGGAAACTAATTTTTAGTTCTTTATCATTGACGTAAGTGCCCAAAATACATATAATACAAAAAGTGGAGAATCACCTTTAGTGGTTTAATTTTAAGTCCAAAGTTGTTATGGAATACCATATACACCTGTGGCCAGAAAAATAGGTGTGAACTATTTATTTGACTGAAAGTATTTTTTTTACAATTTTTGTTATTTTATTTCATATTTAAAAATCAGTTTAGACTTTCCATAGTGCTAAAAAACGTTAAATAACGTAAATTCTGGAAATTCATCGGTTTTTATGTGAACAGTAAAATAGGTGTATATGAAAAAACTTTAAAAAAAACAACAACTTGTACATGAAATTTGTTGTTTTGAATAAACATCTAACCTGACAGTTAATAGCCGGTATATCCACCATTATTTAAAAGAACAGCTTCAATTCTCTTTTTTGAACATAATTGTTTTTTTTATTACTGCAAAGAAATTTAGAAAGTTGTCGCTTGAGTTCATTTCAAAGATTCTTAATGGGATTGAAGTCGGTGGACCGCATTGGTCACTTAACATTGTCAAAGTTATGTTCCCAAAATTATTTACTCACCAATTTTGATAAGTGTTTTGGGTCATTATCCTGTTGAAAACTTCATACTAGTGGCATATTTTCCTAAGCATATGGTAGCATAACTAGGCGCCTGTATTCTTAACTGAAATGATATCCACGACCAATCTAATATTATTATAAACTAATTCACGTTTATTCCCAATTAAGTTAATTTCACATAAATACTCATGTCTGTAAAATATCACAAAAATTATGAGGTATCGGATTTTTAAACAAAACACACCTATTTGATTGCTTACTTCACAAAAAATAAATAAAAAAAGTATTGCCAGATCGTGCGTGATTGTAATTTAGTTCGTCACCGTGTGTGTCAAAAGTCGCTTACGTGCCCATCTTTAGTTTGAAAGTAAATATCGCTCATTTACTTCAAGACTGTCGTAAGTGAAAAAACGTGATTTTTGAGTTAATGATGCAAAAATATTGGTCACACCATAATCTAAAACAGTGATGTTCATTGCATGGAACAATTGTCCCCTGCTCAACTCACATGTATTCTTACGCTCTTGCCTTTAGTCGTCACTGAAACAGCGACGAATGAACACGCGTGGCGGATGTATGCTGATTTTTCTTCAATGCACTGAGAAAAATTAATAGCAATGAAAGAAAAATATTTTATGATAATACAAGATCTATAAAAATCTTTAATAAACCTAATAAAAAAACGCATTTTTTTAATATAAAAGTTGAAATGTTTTTAAAAATTGGAGTCCGATCGTTCATTCATTTATTCCGATCGAATGTATTGTATTTTTTTTCCTTCCAAAAATAGCATTTTTTTAATAGAATATCATAATAAATCCATACATATTACAGATATTTTATTAATATGTAAATATAATGAAATCGTTAATGGAAAAAATTTACAACTTTTTGTTTTTTATAAAATGAAAAAAAGGCACGCCAATGTATTTATTATTTTCCTTTCAAAAATTTACTTTTTGTTTAATTCATATTTCTTTAAAACTGTTTGGCACAAAACATAACAGTTTCATATTTTCAATTAAAAATAAATTGATACAGATACTAACACTGCTATTAACCCATTGAACATTTCTTGCAGTGCAATTCTCATTTTCTCACTAACACAACGACATATTTATTTTTGAACAGCACTGATCTAAAACATCAACAAATTATATTGTTATCTCTTTATTTAATTGAGTGGTGATCAAAAGTGTTTTGTACTTTTCTCAGTATTTAGGCTAAATTAAAATCTTTTTACGCATTTTCGGCATAATCGATTTTTTTTTGAGTTATGACAGTCTTGAAGTAAATGAGCGATATGTAAACAGGTTTTTTACGACGGTCAAAATTTTTATAAATAATAATGAAATGTTCAAAAAACTTTCAATGCTTAAAATAAAAAAAAAGTATGTCGCAGTGCGACATTCTGTCTTTATCACTGCCAAAAATTTAGAAAATTTACTAATAAAAAAATTCTTCAAACAAATTTCAAGAAGTTCTTAAAAATATTGTACGAATATTGTCGAACGAACTTTGACAGTAAAGCCACTATTCACTGGCACTTATATATGGTCCGCCAAATAACTTTTTTTTTGAAAATGCTATAAAAAAACTACTGAATATTTTCTCAAATTTCTTTTTTTATTTGAAAGTACAATACTTCTGGTAAATAATGGAAAAATTTCATTCAAATGGCTGCCTCGGCTGGCCATGCAGTAAGCCTACACGATCGGTCCAATTTTTAAGCACATTATCGATTGTGTGCAGCTGTATTTCACCAATGGCTTCACGAATATTGTCGTTTAAAGCGTCAATTGTCTCTGGCTTGTCGGCGAAACACTTATCTTTGACGGCACCCCACAAATAATAGTCCAACGATGTCAAATCGCAGCTCCGAGGTGTCCAAACGACATCAGCTCTGCGGCTGATAATGCGATCTTCAAAAACAGGGTGCAAAACATCGAGTATAGCTTCGGCTGTGTGGCACGTAGCGCCGTCCTGTTAAAACCAAATGTTGCCAATATACTCCTCTTCAATTTTTGTGAACAAAAATTCGTTCAACATGGCCCGATAACGATCGCCATTGACTGTAACGGCCAGCCGAGGCAGCCATTTGAATAAAATTATTTTCCATTATTAACCGGAAGGATTGTACTTTCAAATAAAAAAAGAAATTTGAGAAAATATTCAGTAGTTTTTTTATAGCATTTTCAAAAAAAAAAGTTATTTGGCGGACCCTATACTATCTGCTTTGGGCTTTAGAGTTAAAGAGATTTTGCTAAAATCAATAAGAATCTGCCAGGGTTATATTATTAAAATATGCGAGTCTGATTTCTGCACACATAAATATCTGTGGACTTTTGACAAAAGCATTTATGTCCAAAATCTTTGTAAATATGTAAAAATATTAATTATATTAATTGGAACTAAAAAAAAAATTAAAATTGTCGTATTTTAAAGCTCATACAGCACATGCTTTGAGTTAGGTTAAAAAAAGTAATTTAATCTTTAATGATCTCTTTCTTTCGAGGAATCGATTTACCGAATCGGAAACTCTACACAAATCCCATGATAGCATTTGCGTAAGTTTTTTGTCTTTGCGGAAAGTAATATAACGACCGCACATCTGATTAAATTTCTAAAAATCATTTAAGAAACTTTAGTTTTGAACTCTAAAACTTAAATGTAAAGAATTTTTTGCAGTTTAGCTCAAATCAATTTAATTTGCACGAAAACAAATTGTACTAAATATTCGTTAAAAGTAATTTTGTATATAAAGTGCTGCAGGGATTTCACGTGAAACCCGAACAACTTATTAGGTATAAGCTAAAATTTCTTAAATAAATTTTCCAGTTATGATTTATATAAACTTGCCTGACCTGCTTAAAACAAATAAAAATACAAGACACATATATTTTTTTTTTGTAATTTTATTTAAAATAATTTTGTATAAAATTGAGGTATACAAACTATTTTTTTAGTAATATTTACACCCAGTTTTCAATTAAATGTATGGGTCTAGAGGGGGGATTTTACATAAATTTACGACTTATTTTTTATTTATTTTTATAAAAACTACACATATACATTCAGTTTTAATTAAAATATTTGTATTTTTTCTACCCTTATAAGAAAAAGTTTTAAATATTTATATTTTTAAATGGAATTTGTTTTAATTTTTACTTAACAACTACAAAAAAAGTTTATTTTCCAGACAAAAAGAATTGACATTAATGTGTATAAAAAATATTTTATAAAAAAAATTAAAATTTACATTGCTAGTCTTAAAAATAGAAAATTGTTTTTCTTTTGTTTCGAAAATATTTTATTTATTTAATAAATATAAAATATTTTCAATATTTCGTCAACTATATTCAAAAATAGTTTTTTGTGATCTTTTTTTTTCTGTAAAAAATGTGTGTGATGTACGTTTTTGTAAAGACAAGTCTATTTCAGAACAAAAAAAGGGGCAGAAGATTATTTTTTTTTATATTTGTTGACAATTTTTCTTTTTTGAATAATATACATTAACGGACGGGCTAAGGGTTAATTATTCGTTTTTTTTTATAATTTTAACTTAACATGGACGTAAATCCTAAATTAATAAAAAGGATTTTTTGGAATGTTTTGTTTAATGTATTTTTTTCGTAAAATATCGTTCGTTTAAATGAACTACATTTTATTAATCACTTCCTATATATTATTTCATGTTAATTAACCTGGAAATCACTGGTTTGCTTGGAAACTGTTTATCTGGCAAATAAAGCTGTCAATAAAATGGCTAATGTGGCCACTGAAGTGGCAGCCAAACGTTCAGCATCACCATAATAAGCTTGACCACAGGCAGGAGGACATACGGGTATAACAGTTTCAAATAGATTAACACGAGCCTCAGCTTGACCTAATTTATTCACAGCTTTGCAGATATAATCACCATATTGACGTTTTTCGATGGTAATAACACGTAAAGTAGAATCTGTATATTCATCGGCAGTGGCAAAATGAGAGATACTATAATGTTGATTGTTGGACAATTGGATATCATCTTTAAGCCAGACAATAGCTGGTGGCGGATAGGCTTCAATGTGACATTCCAAATCCATATCGTATTGCAAAGCTTGGCCCAAACGAGGACGTGGCACAGTGATGACTGGAGAAAACTCAACTTCTAAATTAATATTACGACGATCACCTACACTGACACCATTATCAGCAACACAATAGTAAGTACCACGATCTTCTTTTTTCACCGATTTTATTTTCAAAATGTTGCCAACATAGGTAGCGCTATCTGTAAATAGACAAGCAGAAAATTTATTAGTAAATGTTAAAAAGATAGACATGATTTTGTATTGTAATTTTAAAAACAGCTTGAAACCACTTGCGTTCTAATTTAATATTACTATAAAAAGTATGGTCAAGTGTTTGTTAGTTTTTAATATAGATGTCATTAAGAGGTTTAAATCGCACTAGGATCAAAAATGTGCTTTATTTAACCCTTAGTATTGTACTCTTAATTAGATTTTCCAATTGAAAAATCATCAATTGTGGTTTGTGCTAGAATCAGGGTAAATTGTTTGGCAAAATAAAATCAATTTATTATTTTATGATCGTTATTCTTTTTTGGTTTGGCTTAAATTGTTTTACTACAACCACCACTTATCATAGAAAATCAACCTAAAAACAAAGAAAAAAAAAACGTTAATGACCTTTAGTTCATTGCATCTTTTTGAGGAAAATGTATTAAAGTACTCCATACACCTCTTATGCATAAACAATTTATTGTGCAACCAACAAAAAAAATAAAAGGGAAACGAAAAAGATGAATGGGCCTGCTGTGAAAACAGCTGCATCATAGAGTATATGTAATTTAACTAATGGTTAGGGAGTTACCTACCATAATTTGCTAATTTTTTTTTCTATAGCACAAGCATAAAATAGGAAACACAAAAACCTTTGGGGTCTTATTAAGAAAAAATTATGAGTAAACTCTTTACTGTAGTTTTTATTTTGTTTTAAAAAATAATAACAAAACTTTCTATAGGCTTATTTAGTTCAAAAACTCATATTCATGCAACTAAAGTTTCCACAAATTCGAGACTAAAGAAGCTGCTATTGGATTGTAATAATAGGACTATACTAAATGCCAGATTTAAAGGAGATTTATATAAAACCATGTAAAAAGTTATATTAGATAAACTACATCTAAGTATTTGTAATGACAAAACGTAACGAATGTATCGTAAGGGAACTTGACATAGAAAAATATTTTGTCAAGTATTTATTTATTTATTTATTTTATTTATTAATCATATAATTACAAATTATATGTTAATACCCCCTAACCGAGCACTAGCAACAAAGGCCTTCGGCTCGTTGTAGCGAAAACAGACCAGAGCCTCTGGTGGGAATTGAACCCACGACCCCCGCACTGATAAAATAGCACGCTACCAACTAGCCTACCGGGGCGGTCATTTTGTAAAGTAATAGAAGTTAGTTTTCCCAGAAAAAATCTTCGAAAATTAAGCAGAAACATTATTAAATAAAAATAAAAAACATCCTTTAAATCAAACTAAGTTTGTTTTTGTTTTAATTTAAATATGTTTTGGCTTATTTTTAAAATGCAAAAACAAAATCTAAATACTTTAAAATGTTCGTAAAAAATAACGTTACTCTTAAAATACCTAAATGAATTTAATTAAAATGCTATTAATCGTAAAATATTCTAACGAAATAATTTAAAATACTGATAACCTTAAAATACCCTAAACAAATTTGTACTTTAAATTTTCTATTTCTTTCTCTCAAAAGCCTCTAAATGAAAATTTAAATTTTAGCTTTTATTGGCTGGCTATTGTTTAAGCCCGTATGACATCTGCTTTTTTCGTATAGAATTGATAGCTGTAAGCTATCAAAGTAGGCTTATGTCATTCCCATATAAATTTGACACAATCTAACGTTTACAAATGTTAGAGAGAATAAGTAATACAATTTGTAGGCATAACTTTTTTTCCGAAACTGATTGCATGCAATCTTAATCCCTTTTCAAAGTTGCTTCCAAAGTTATGACTATTTTATGACATTTGTTGCACGAAAACTGAATGTGAATGAAGCAACAAAAGAGGAATATATATGAGTGCGAAAGAGAAATAACAAAAAATGCACGATAAACCGTGCCTTTTTTCTTACCCCTCTTGCCCTTGCTCTACCCCGTTCACCACCAAACAAGAAGGGCACGCAATAATTGCATGCAACAAAGTGCCACAGAAACTTGCTGAACAATCAATCGCTGCAAGTAAAAAAAAGCGCTACAAAACATTGGGAAACTGTAGAAATTAACATCATTGTCAACAAATCAAGCAGCAATGTCAATTTGAAGTTGATAATTTTTACTTTTTTTTTACAGTTTCTCATAGAAATTACTGATTTATCGTTAACATTCAGTATTGAAATGATACTTGTCTAATTCTGCTATAACAATAGATTTGCACTGTTGTCCAAAATTGTATCAGTTCGAAAAAAAAAACAGATGTCATACGGGTTTTACACACACACACACACACACAAAGGTTAATACAGTAACGGTCTGTGAAGTTGAAAATACCACTAAACTATCGATAACCTTAAAATACCACTAACTATCGTTAACTTAAAAATGCCATTAAAATACCGGTAACCTTAAAACAACCCTGCGAAATAACTTTAAATAAGCTAACTTTAAAATAAGCTAACGAAGTAACTTAAATACCGATTGGCCTAAAATACCCTAACAAAATTATTTTGAAATACCGTTATCCATGAAATGGTTGCCATCCCCGATTTCCACATAATTTAATGTCGCATGTGACATAAATTTACGTTATTTAAACATAATAATCAAAAATATTAATGTTAAAAGCAAAGACAAGAAAAAATTACTTAATTGGTATCGAAAATTTGTGGAAAATTTCCAGGTGATATAAGAATCTTTACTGGGTTGGAAGATACTGAGAAATGTCGTCAACAGGGCAAAGTTCCTGAAACAGATAGCTACGGGAACCATTAAGCATAATTTTAGTCTTAAGTGAATGTCCTAAGGGTCAGTATATTATAGTCAGAACTTAATAGGATTTTGGGCTTTAAGTTTAGTAAAAATTACCACTAAGTGCTAACTATAATACTGGCCCTACGATTAACTTGACATAAAGCTCCCTGCCAGAAATTTTGGTAATATAAAATTAAATAATTTAAAATAAAAGTTTTTAAGAAGAAACAATTTCATATTTTTTTGCTTTGATCCGCGATATCGCTAAATCTGTCAAACCCCATCAAAAACATGGCAATGACAGGTCGTTGTTAGTTGTTTTTCGCTATTATATGTAATAATTTGTTTTGAAAAACTATAACAAAATAGAAAATTATATGTTGTAAAATTGATTTTTTAAAAATTTTAATAATTATTTTAAAGTTTTTTCTATGAAAAATACTTAGCATTGAATTATGAACTTAAAAAATTTGAGTTCAAAAAGAAGATATTTTAAAATTTTTTTATAATTTAAATACAATATATTCTTGTCGATTTCTTTAAGTAAGAAAATATTTCAGTTAATTAAGATACACTATTAAGTTTAACTACTTACTTTATTATTGTAGGTAACCACTTATTTCTTCACTATGAATAACCACTAATCACATAATAATCACTATTTTAATAAGCGAGAGGGTAATGACCACCCATGAATTTTGGAACATCTCGAACAAAAGTAATTAAGCGAGTAAATAGCCTGGCAACTAGTGAAACCCTTTGTGTGCTACTTACTCCCTTAATTACTTGGTAATATCTGTTTTTGCTGGGACAAAAATTGTATAAAATAACTGCTAAAAAGTTTTTGCCTTATTGATTTAAAATTCTTGTTTAAAAACATCGTTGCGAAGAGCAATAAAAAACAAATGGCCAATAAGCAAGCATAACTTAACTTTTTAGCGAATCTAGTAGAAATTTCGGGAAAAAATAAGAAATTTTAACTTTCCTATGTGTCAATGGGTTAAATCAGGGTCTTAAATTCATTTTATTGGATTCAAATTGTGACTTTGTTTCCCTTAATTTGGCCCACATGTTTTGAATAAAGTTTATATTCCTTTGAACCTGACTTTAGAAACCATTGAAACATTTCAAAGTAAAGACAAAGGTTGCCTAAAAAAATGTTGCTTCAAAAAAAAGATATACTGGCAGCGCTGTCATAAAACTATATTAGTGAACTCCTATTTTAAAGAGTTTAAATATTTAAAAATAATTTGTATGCACTTCCATGTTTAATGTTACATACACATTTACAAAAAAAAAAAAAACTTACCGTTACCACATTAAGTGTATAATGAGTTTTTTCTTATTCATAAAATGTATGATGCACTTGAAATGAGGTTATATTCATTATTCGAAAGAATAACAAAATAAAAAAAAAAACTTAAAAAATTGATGCAACCTAGCATTTAAGAGTTCATAACCCAAAGTTTTTTTTATGTATTTTTCATATGAGTACCCTAAAAACCGGAAGTGTATTTACTTTGAACAAGAAAAAAAGGTAACACAGGGTTGCCAGTACTATTATAATCACTTTAAACGTGCATAAAATATGCACTTCATCGAAAAAAAAAAATTAAAACAAAAAGTGCACATGTTGAAACAATTGAAGCGTATACAATTTGCGAAGTAAACATATACTTTAATTAATGTTAGCTCTTAGGATCTGTGTATAAAATCCTATGTTACCCTTAATTGTGTTAATAAAATACTATTCTTTTTTTTTATTGTATCGTAATATTTTGATCCTATGCAATTATTTTATTGTTATATACGTATGATATAATGCACACAGTTCAATAACTTTTAACAATTATGTACTACACATACGTATTCTAAACAATTACAGATATACGCAAAAATTGAACATCCACCGCTAACATTTTTAAGTTTTATAATAAAAAAATTGTCTATGTTTGATAGATTTTTATAGTTGCCATTTTTATTAAATACATATTGTAATTTAGATTATTTAAATTTAGAATATTAGAGGCCATATTGCTGGTTGGCATAGGAGGTAGCCTATTTTTGTACTGTACTAGGGAAAATAGTTTTATTCTATGTCAATAGGTAATTCATACCTTATGATGTTACCCAAAGAAATGTATTTATAAAGATAGAGCAAAATGCATAATTGCTTTAGTGTCTATACTTAGAAGTAGATGGCGCTCAAGTAAATAAAAAACAATACCCTGCACCTTGCTTAGGTCGTCATGGCCTTGGATTTAGCTTTTACAGGTTGGTTGAAAAGTTCCTGCGCTCGATATGAAAGAATACTGTTTTTGTTACGAAATATATTTTTTTATTCAATATAATCTCCTAGAAGCTCAATACACTTGTTCCAATGATCTTCCAATAATTTTATCCCATCCTTATAATGGTTTTCCGGAAGCTCTGCAAAATAACCGTCCATGGCTGCTATGGCCTCTTCATTCCACGAAAAATGCTTTCCACTGGGAGCCAAATCTGGTGAATACGGTGGATGTTCAAGCAATTCGTAATTTAATTCTTTGAATTTAGCCATCGTCAAAACACTTTTGTGAGCAGGTGCATTGTCTTTAAACCAGGTCTTTTCTCACGAATTTTTTCATCCAGCTGATCCAAAAGGCTGCAATAATATTCAAAGTTGATTGCTTTACCTTTCTGAAGATAATCAATCAACAAAATTCCTTTTGCATCCCAAAAAAACTGATGCCATAACCTTTTTTGCTGATCGTTGTGACTTCACATGCTTTGGAGCTGAACAACCAGCTTCAGTCCACTGAAAACGTTCTTGTTTCAATTTAGGATCATGGTGGTAGATCCAAGTCTTATCCATAGTTATAAAACAACGCAAGAAGTCGGTTTTATTCGGCTTAAAACGCTCCAAATGACGCTGAGAAATTTGTTTACGATCCAGTTTTTGTTGAATTGTTAATGTGTGCGGCACTAACTTTCCAAACAGTTTTTTCATACGTTGTTTTTCATGTAAAATATGGAGTACTTGTTCGTCTGAGATGCCTATGGCATTAGCAATTTCACGCTTAGTCAAACTTGGATCTTCACTAACCATATTATGTATCTGCTCAATGATTTCAGCTGTGGTTGCAGTTTTTGGTCGTCCTTCGCGTGGATTGTCTGCAAGGCTGGTACGACCACGTTTTAATTCACCAGCCCAAAATTCAACGGTGCGTTTTGAAGGTGAGGACTCCTTATACACTTCTAACAATTGTTCATAAATTTCCTTTGCTTTTAAACCCTTCAAAACAAAGAATCTAATGACTGCACGATATTAAATTTTTTCCATATTAAAAAAAATCAATGACACGTCAACTTCAAATGGCTTGTAAACAAAGAAAGAATTGACAGAATGACTTGCAACTTTGCATGTGTTCTCAGGACAGTTATACCAACTTGAGAAAAAAAAAGTTTGGAGCTAGCAGTGCCATCTCTTGGTGAGCGCAGGAACTTTTCAACCAACCTGTAATTATCTTAGGAACCACAAATATGACATTTAATACATATTTTAAATTCTAGTACATTAAACTGTCACTAGCAGACTTATTTAATAATACTAAAGTCAATTTTTGGAATGTTCGACGTGATAAAAGCATTTGTTTCACATTTTTATGTTAAAAACAATTTTTCATAGATCAAAATGGTATTTTTTCGGTAAATTCGTATTATTTTCAAGTATTGCGCCATTGCAAACTGCATATTTATGTTAATTGTTTCTATTAAAAAATAATAAATACACATACGAAAAATTGTAATACTGTGTTCTTAAACATCTAAAAAATGACTATTGATTTAGGAAATTAAAGTATAATATACACATAAAACATATATTTTTGTATGGTTTTTGGCAAATATTCTTTTATGTTACCCTGTTGCATATTGTAGCAAAATATGCCCTAATAGGAATAATTTATTTTCAGATGCGCCATCTATTGGGAAATAGTTTCAACTAATGTTCTTTCTTTAATTAATGTCTTTGATTTTACCTATTGTACTATTGTACTATTCAAAATGTGTACTTCTTCGAACAAATTTTGAAGTTAGTTTGAAAATTAAAACGTATAAACAAATTAAATTTTTAATTAGCTTTTAGCAAAAGAAATATATTTTTATAAAACTTATCTCATTTGGGCCATGATTTGGACGTTTTATAAAACTGTAATATATGCAGAAGTTGTTGTTGCAGAAGAAGTTGTTTAAAATAACTACTTTCAATTTGGAAAATTTGCGCTTTCAACTTCTTTGGATGTTATGAAAAAGAGATTCGTAAAGAATAACATCCATTTTATTTTGCTGGGAACTTATGGTAAGCAATTTTTGCAATATAGCTTCAATTTTGTAAAAGTTAATGTCTGCTTTTCTTGTTTTTAGTTATTTCCAGTGACATTTTTATAATTTAATTTTTTCTATGTTTTACATAAAAACCAAACGTTTTTGGGAAGTTGACGGGAAACATAAAACTTTGAACCCGAAAATTTGTTTGATATTAAAAATGTCAACCATCCCTTGTTTTTATTTTTTCCTATAAGAAAAATCTCTTCGAATTTGTGGGTTCTTTTTAAGGAAAAATTCAAAAGAATCGGTGGGCTTTTTTATCCTAGAAAAAGAGGCTTGAGCCTAATGTATTCTTTTAAAATAAAGTACCTAAATTATAGAAAAACTTGTATATCCTGAGAAAATTTTTGTATAAAAAAACTTCAGCTTTCAGGGATTTGTTCTCAAAGATTATCAAGACTTTTCGATGCAGAAAAAAACCTGAGGAAGTCTGAGGACTTTTTCAAATAGAAAAGCTCTAAGATCCTGAAGACTTTTCCCATAGAAAATTCTGATTATAAAGTATTTTTCTAAGGCATTTTTGTAGTCAAAAACTCTCGGCTTATGAAATTTTTCCTACAGGTTCTATGGATTGTAGTCCTTAAATTCTAAAATTTTTTATTAAAAAAACATATATATTGTTGAATGCTTTAAAACTTTTGAATAGGCATTTTCCTGGCAAGTCCTTATCAGGTTTTTCTAATCTTTCAAAAGTTTTTGACAAATAAACTTTTTTTTAAGTTCTTCTTGCCCTAAATAATATGTTTTTCAGTCGGTTTTAACATCGAAAATTTTTGTTTAAAATTATTCTAAAAGTAACCAGGTATTCCAAGAACCACTTTTGGAGCTAGTTCTAGTTAATTATATTGCATCTTACATTTAAGTTTAGGTAAACGGGTTCTGATTTCATGAAATATGTTCTAACAGAATATGTTATAGAATAAATTTGGTTTGAAACCGATTTCAAATGAATTTTTTTGGTAGAATTTTCTTAAAAAACAAATGCAAAGAAGATCTTAGAAATAATAGCAGAAAAAACCATATAAAAAATTAAACCGGTTAATCCACATATTTTAACCGATTAGTCTTCAGGTCGAATAATTATTTAAATTATTTGTTGCGACATTAAACGAAATAGAGGCGATTAATCGAGGACTCGGTTAATCGATTAACCGATTTGAAAACACTATGTAGTTTTTATGCATTTAATATACACTTTAAAAAATTTTTGTAAATGTACTACAATAATATATACAATAGTACACACAAAAAGTATTTTTAGACATAATGTGCTTAAAACTAAACACTGTGCCTAAAATTAGTATTCTTTTGTTAAATAAAAATGTTACGCAGAAATTTTGTAAATATACTAACTTAGAATGGTAATAAATATTTTGACATTTGGAAATTGGAAAATATTAAAAATATAAAAAAAAGCTAAAAACGAAAATTAATTTTTCAAAAGTTTATAAATATAATATTTGTGAATATTGTGAATTTAAATTCAAGATAAACATTATGACAGCACATATCCATTCGGAACATATTATGTATTATATTTAAAATTCATTATTATTAAAACATACATAAAATAAGTTTCTTTTTTGAAAAAAATATTTTTCTGCAGTTTAATTTAAACCATGCGTTGGTAAATATACGCATTTTTTATATAATTACGCATATAGAAATGCATTTTTAGGCATTTAATGCGTATATTTACTCTTCAAATAGTTTTTTTAAGCACAATTTTAGTAAATTTTCGAATTACTTTTAAAATTTCATTTAATTTTTACGCACTTTCAATGTGAAATTACACATTATGTGTGTACCAGCTTACGCATAATGTGTGTACTTTTTTTCGTTTACGCACACAGAGTAAATTTAAATTGGGTAAATTTCAACAGAAATTTATTAGAGTGTACAATAACATTTTTCCATTTTTATTTGCAAACTAAGAATATGTCTTTCAATATAAACAAGAATTTTAAAAAAACTCAACAAAAATGCTGTTTTGGTGGTTGTTTTTAATTTTTTTTAATTATCTGCTTTGAGCAACTGTTACAAAATACAGTACTTTTCTTTAGTTGTTTGTGCTCTCAATTGTGGTAGTAACTGTACTTTATTATATTATTGTCTCTTAAGCCTAGGAAAAATCTTTAGTTGCAGAAAAAATATGCATGTATAATAAAAATAACTTACATTGAATGCGGGTGCAAAAGAAAAAATTCTCTAAATACAATAAACATTACCGTTGCATTTCAATATAATTGCTTTTGGGAATGAAATCATATAGACGGCCTTAAGCTTTAAATCTTCCATGAAAGGAATGCAAATAATAACGATAATGTTTTTGTATATTTAAATTGATTACTTTTAAAACTAACAAAAAAAAAAGTAATAAATATGTAGGAACATGTTATTTAATTTTTACTAAAACTCATGCTGGTTCTAAACCCCTTTTCTTATTCTTTTAATCATTTTCAAATTGCAGATCTTGTGGGTACACTCAAATAAAAAAGTTAGAAGAAAAATTAGTAAATCGTTTTAAAATTTTTAGACAAAATCATTTTTTAATTAATTTTTTTTTTTATTCTCTATAAATTACAAAATATTTTACTAATTTTCAATGCCGATTTTAGCAAAAAAAATTACTAATTTTTAAAAACCGACATGCTAAAATTAGCAAAAATTTTTACTAATTTTTCTTAAATGAGAATAATTTTTTTAAGTTGACAATTTTTATTTTTATTTTTTTATAATAAAGGATATTAAAAATTAGTTTAAGTTATAAAAATAAATGTAGTAATAATATTTAACATTTACATTTTTTTTATTTATCATTAACATTTACTAATTATTGTAATATTTTCACTTCTGCTTAAATTAGCTAAAAAGCCTAAAATTAGCAAACTTTTTGTGTAACAATTACAGTATTTTCTGTAACTTTTACAGACTTTTTTATTTGAGTGCATACAAACTGTCTATTCATTTAAGTGACATTTCATTAAGTAATTGAAGTCGAAACTGAAAAAGCAAATATATTAAGCATTTAATAGTTGCATCATGCATGAATCATTAAAAACGTGACTTTTTCTTGAATGTTGGTAAATATAATTCGTAGACAAAGTTATTTTCAATTGTATTTGATATGCATAAGGGTGTCCTGAGAAATGACTTTCTTGTGAGTTGATTGCACTCAAATGATACGTATTAATGAGCTGAATACGCGGAATAGAAGCAAAAGTTTTTTGAAGGTGGTCCTTAGGTCCTGATCCAGCTATAACAAATTTCGTTATTATTGTATTTTAGCAAAAAAAAGTTGTGATAATTGCGTTTTTAAAATGCAAATTTTTATATTTTTTGATGCCGAAATATGGATCACACCACAATCTACAACATATAAAAAATGGTATTGATCTTTTTCTCATTGAGTGGCGATCAAAAGTGTTTTGTACTTTTCTCAGTAGTTAGACTAAATTGAAAACTTTTAAGGCGTTTTCGGCAAAATCGATTTGTTTTTTGTTATGACAGTCTTGAAGGAAATGATAGTTTCGCTATGTTTGAAGTATACTTCCAAAGATTTGAAGTATTTTTTTTTTATATTTTTCCACCTAAACAAAGTAGTCTTTGCAATTTTATTTTTATCATCATTATGTTTGTGGGATGCAAGCATATTTGCTGGTGAATGCATTTCATCTGTTCCAAATATATATGTATGTTTACAGGAGGATATGTTATATATGCAGGCAAACATATTTTACAGAATTTTCACATATATGTATATTACCAGCAAAATTAGATTTCCAGTTTTTTTCAGTGTGTATGTCTTCCATGCATGATTTTTTATCATAAAAGAAGCGTTAGTGTATCAAAATTAATAAAAAAACATTAATTTAAAACATACATATTTTTTATTTTTTTTTGTAACAGTCACGTCATTGCCCAAGATCTGATACCAAGTTTTTTTTTAATCAATATTCATCAACCCCGGCAACTTTAAACGCTGGTAGGGAACTAAACGTCCCCTCCAAAATGAATTTTTCTTATTTTTTCCCACATTAAGCTCATTAATACTTAAATTTTTTTTATCGGGACACCCTAGAGAGCATTCAATCATTTTGTAATTATGTTAAGATATAAAATTACAATTTTAACTCAACAAATTTATTATGCTGGACAGTATATGGGAAATATAACACAGAATTGAATTAATGAAATAATGAGTTGAGCATCATTAGATTTGGTTGACCTAATTTATGTTAAAAAGAATTCTTCAAAATGGCAAAGCATTGGCTCAGTGCTTTTAACGGTGATGCCAGCGTTGTCAGTACAAAAGATTTTGAAAATTATAGTGCTTTGCCAACCCAAAAAAGATCAACACTGGAATGGGCTTAGCAGTTTCTTCTTTGGAGCGTTGACAGAGCATTGGCGAAATAATCAATAAGGTGCTCTTGGAATAATAGCATAAGTGCCTTGCCTGCTCCAAATTTATAATTTTAAAATAAATTTCTAATAAAATTAAAATTATAAAAAATAAGTAAAATTTTTTTTGCAGTGCTGAGAAATTAATTTTTTGTTTTTTGGAGTACCAGAGAATTAAAAAATTATTTTTTAAAGACATTCAATTTTTGTATTAAATTCACTTTAGTATCAATTTATTATTCCAATGTTTTGAACCACCTTACATATTGCTTTCTAAATACTTCTATACTTCTTAGCTTTAAATGTAAAATTAATGTTGAATTATATGTGAAAAACAAGTCCTGTCAAATCCTCTTATGAAAACGTTACTAAAATCATATATTTTTATATACATTTCATAAATCATCGTAAATTTAATTAATCGTGTACTGGAAAAGCACTTTTTATTTGCATTGGGAAAGTGATGTAAACAAGTGCTTGCCAGTGCTTTATACATTTTTTATTTTATAAACGGTTGTAAATTTTGTTACCAAAGCCTTTGCATTGTTTTTATTATTTTTACGGTTGTACATTTTGTAAATCAAGCTTGCCGAAGCACTTTTTGCCAATGTTGGGAAAGCGTTTATTTTTTTAAGATTGTAAATTTTAGAAATCAAGTACTGGAAAAGCATTTTTTACTAACAATGGCAGAGCATTCTCAATAAGTGCTCTGTCAGCACTTTTTTTTTTTTTTGTACCATTGTCGCACTGCCAGTACTTTATTTTTTACCATAGATAATTTCTGTTTACATTAAAAAAATTAATAAAAATTGTTATTTTTAACTGTTAAAAACAACTAACAAATTCAGTAAAACAACTGACAAAATTTTACTACGAACATTTTGAAACAACTGAAAAACATTGGATCAACTACTGTTTTTTTAGTTAATTTTATTCTGTATTTTTATAAAAAAAAAATTATTTCCAAAATTTATTCTCCATTGAAACGCAACTGTAATTACAGTTAAAAAAAACGACTGTCATAATGCTTTCTTGATTAATTTTCGCATAATAATTCCAAGTTCTGTGTTAAAAATTTACTTTGATATTAGGTTTTTTCTTTCAAGTGCGGTCAAAATTCACAAAACCGTGATTTTAGCTAATTTTAAAATCTTAAATTTATAAACTAATGTCCTAAAAATGATAAAAAAAAAGGTTTACAAGTAAATCTTGAACCTTGTACGTCTTGTCGTGATCGAACTTTTTCGTTTGAATTTATTTTTTATGTCAACTTAGGATTGTTGTATTTCGTTTCTACGTTTCTCAAAAAATGGTTAAATGAAGTCAAAAATTTTTAAAAATTATGGAGACCAGATTTTTTCCTAAACCATTTATAATAAGTTAATTAGAAATGCGCGTTCCTCGTATCAAAAATGTACAAAAGCTCAATTTTATCTATATTTAAACTGAGCGAAAACTAGTAGCTTTTGGCTATTTTTAGTTTTAGAGCAAAAAACTACAAAAAATAAATTAAGTTTTTTAAAACAATTTCCATACAAATTGAAAACTAATTGTAGAATAATTTGGAGACCCGATTCGGTCTTGGTTTTATTTTTAAAATTTTTAATTTTAAACAAATTTATGTAGTTAGAATTTTTCAAAGTTTCATTTAATTTTATTTATTTTGAAAACCTTTCAAAAGTAATTAAAGTGTCAATTTGATTTTGCTTTAACGTGAGAATATTCAAACACTCACGGAATATGTATATTTCGTGTTTAATTTTATTGTTAACATTAAACGAAGCGTGACTTAAAAAATATTTACTATGGTAGCATAGTAATGGTAAAAGAAGGAAAATTATATTACAGGTAACCCTCAATTTGTGCGAGTTTTTTTAAATCCGATTTAATAATAGTGTTTAATTTTCTATTTACACGAAGAAAACCTCAATTTAACGTGGATTTTTATTAAAAAAATATCAAAAAGATCAAATTAAAAAAAAATATTTAATTTATTTTATAAAGTTTCAATTTAGGCGATATTTTTTTAGTTGTACCAAATCGCGAAAATCGAGGGTAACCTGTACTATACAAATTATAAATCTACAGCAAATTAACCGCATTTAAAATTTTACAAAATAAACAAAGAAATAGAAACCTTTAGTACAAAATAAAAGTTTGTGATTAAAATCCATAAATTTTTTCATGCGTTTAGAAAAAAGTGCGTTTTTAAAAGTAAAACCTATTAAAATAGGGTGTTTTTAGCAAATAACCAAAACGTGTTTTAAATTTTTAACACAATTTGTTTTGTAACTCGTATATATTTTTTTTATCAAAACAACAGATGTTCTTAAAGACTTTTTACCGTATTTGGGTGTGGACTTTTAAGCTTCTTTACAAAATATAGTCAATGTTGTAGTAGCAGCATATTGTATTAATTAACTATACATTATACGAATAAAATAATGGTTACTCTGACCGCCAATTTATAATTAAGTATTTATGAGTGTTGCTTCCCCCCCATTATTAAAAGAAATAAATAAACCGAAGACGTATGATGAAAGTTCACAAGTGTTATACTTATGAATTCTAGTGCATATTAGTCATAAATTATGAATGTATAATTTCGGAATTAAAGAGAATATATCTTTTATTTTTTGTTTGCATTTTTAGGTTAAATTTATTAACATTTATGTGTTTGTTAAACATAATAAATCTTTAATTATTTTAAATTAAATTATTTATATACACTACCCGACACAAATGTTTGCACCCATGAGCAAATCCAATGGCCCGTAATCATAGTCCCGCACTAAAGTCGGCTTTTCTTTAAAAACGTCTTTAAATTAAAAACCTGTTATTATCTATTTTGCTATTATAGCCAAAATTAAAGTCGGTTTAAAGTTGAACTGGCTTTAAATGGGTATCACATCAAATGCCCGCATACATTTGGTACTAAAAAACTAAGCAAGTGGCAACATTGATCAGCTGATTTTATATTAGCTAAAAAAAAGAAAAGTTTGTAAATAAAATTTCAATTGCAAAATGTGAAAAATGGGCAGAAAAGTGTATTTTTATTAATACAAAATTTATTAAATTAATAAATATTATGCAAAATCTCTTATGTTATTTATTTATACAATTTTCCTTTCAATATTTTGCAATTCAAAAATTTTTTCCACAAAAATTTTCTTAGCGGAAAATAGCTGTTGTATGTGTTGTTAAATTGGATAAAACCAACTTCAGCTAGTTTAAATTTTAAAGCACACTACAATGATTAAATTATACACCCTTATTCTAGTTGTCGTCATCGACACATTGTCGTCTTGGGATTTTTGTTTGAAATTGGTATTCCCGTTGTCGTTATCGAAAATAATTGATAACTGTCGACAAGTATTTGGTATTCTATAAGAAAATGTGACGACGATATTGTCTCAAAACGACTCTGATTTTGTCGACACAATTTTTAGTAACGACTTGAGGAAAAGTAATGACTGAAAAAAAAACGGAAAAAATGGGAAGAAATATCAAACCTAAGTTAAAGTCGTTTCCAACACTGAGCTGGTCGACCCCTGGGCTAAAAATCTTAATATAGCTGCCAACTTTATTGTTTTGGAAAATGTGGAGTTGATTCCGGTTTTCAAATTAGGTGCTATTGTTTCCAGCACATCTTTGAAGGCTCTTTTATTCAGCCGAAATTAACTTTCAAACCTTTTAAAAAAATTAGAAGATTAACATTCTTTAAAGTAACAGACTTTGATTTTGCTACTCACTTGTTATCCGACAGATTAAAGATATTGGATTTCTGTATAAGAAGTCTTCTTTCCAATGCTAGATTTTCTTTATTTTCTTCATCACTGGTATCAGAATTTAAATTACACATAAAAAACATAATAAACAAAATAAATCTGCCGACTCAATTTTTAGAGATGTGTTTTTGTTTAAATCGATAAACTGTCGACGTCGTTACAACACTGTTTTAGAATACCAATTTGGTGTCGAAGTGATGTCGACGTCGAAGCAAAGTGATGTTGACTCAAAAACGACGACGACATTGATAACGACAACTAGAATAAGGGTGATTGTTTTACTTGTCTATAGTATTCCTAAAGTATACTTTTAAGAAAAGTCGACTTTAGAACTCCTAAAGTATACTTTATTTTAACAATGATTATGCGCCAATATATATTTAGAAACAACGGCTTAAATTTAAAACTAAAATAAATATTAAGTTAATATTATTTAGTTAGTATCTTTTGCGCCGTTTTCAAGTACCTATTTTTAAAAAATATGAAGATTGATACATGTCTTAAAAACAAAGTTGCTACTATGTGAAAAATATGGTACTTTAAAATTTTTACAAATTATTTTTATAATGTGCTTCTTAAAATCGTAGCTATCCCATGAAACAAATTTTGGAATTCTGATTCCAAAACATAATGACATAATGGGTGTCAAACTTCAAATTTTTAAGAGTACTGTAAATTCTGTGCATTTTTTTCAATTTTAAAAAATTAACAAAGTTAAAAATATATTAACTAAATGATTATTCGCTGTTTCAATAGTATAAACGAGTTGATTTTGAATAAGTGAATAACACGGATATTTTATTTTAAGTCCTTCTTTTAGAATATATTACATTGTCTCATGAGTCCAACCGAAAGTTGAACTTTGTCGGACTGTGTATATACACAAATATAGGTTTTCTTTAACTTATCCCTACAAACATTGCGATACGAAATTGTTTAGAAATCGTTTCGCCTGGAAGAAAAAACTTATTGCGGCAATAATCATTTTCTTATTGAGGAAAATCCCCCCTTCGGGAATAAATGTCCGATCCAAAACGATACTTCCAAATAATACGAAAGCAACACATCTGGAAGATAAATCGTCGATACTGTCAAATAATTATTTGGGAGAAAACTAGAAGTTATCGCTAAGTAATCATTTATTTGGAAGACAAAAAGAAGATATCGATATTTTATCAACCTGAAGAAAAAACACGTTTCTTTTTGCTTTTTAATTTTATTATATTTGAGATAATAAATAAAATAACATATTAATACAATTGTTAAAATAACAGATTGGATCTCATAAATAAAAAGAAACAGTAAAACGATATGCACAAAAAATAATTATAAAAAAGCATGGTTGGCAAGCAATATCCTTTCCTTTTAACGGTAGTTGTCTATCATACTCTGATCAATACCGATACAAAAATTATAAAAGTGCGGTTGCAATAGTGGCATGTGTCTTCTAATATCACGGGGCTTATTTCATAATATTACCTGTTATGTTTTGTTATATTTGCAAAATACCGTTATAATCGGTAGCGTTATTATAACGGTAGTTTAAGATATTTTAAAACTGAACCGGTAAATTAGCGCAATAAACCCGGTTATACAAAAAGACACTTGCTTTTAATGGAATCGCCATTTTAATATTTTCATATCGGTCTTTAAGTAGCTGTGGTAGCCAACTACCGCTATTATGAAAAGGTATTGAATGCCAAAATCGCGAATTTTTCTTCAAACTGATTAAAAAATAAAATATAAACAAAATATTGCTTTGATGTTTTCTTCCAAATGACAAAAAGAAGATATTGCTTTTTATCGCCTTTGGAAGATATCTTTCAAATATTTGCAGAAATGTAAATTTTGATATATTGTTTTTAAAAGAAATTTCTCTTTTTTTGTAATTTTTGTAATTTTATTTTTATTTATTTTTTTTCCGTATGTAATAGTTATTTTATTTTACTTTTGTTAATTGATATTATAACACCATAAGATTTCTACTTTTTAAAACAAATGTTTTGTTGTAGAAGTTACAAAATGAAATAAATAAATAAATAAATAAATAAAATAAATCATAAAGTTTCCTGTCTCAAAGAAGAAAAATAATAAGACATCGGCTTATTTCTTTCATCTATAATATTTCTATATACTCAATATTCTTGCCATTTTTGATAGTGTGTAGACTCAGAAAAAAAACGTTAGTAGAAAATTTTGCAAACGGTTTTCAATCCCACTTAACTATTTTTGTACTGATTTTTAGTAAAAAAAATATTATTTAGCAAATCTTTTTGCTATTTACATTTTCAAATTACAGAATTTTAACAGAATATTTACAAATTTTTATTGCTAATTTCTGAAATCATTTTACAAATTTTTGAAAACCGATTTGCTAAAAAAAACAAAACAATTTACTAATTTTAAAAAAGTCGATATTAAAGGGAATGTTATTTCTAATTAAAACTTACACCTACAAACTAAAATTGCCTTAAAATGTTACATAGATAAAAAATGGATCGGAAGTGAATATACCAACTCAGGTTTAAAAATAGGACATCCACTTAAAATAGCACAAAAAAGTTTTTTTAGTTCAAAAATCAGCCCTAAAAACAATTAAAATTTGAGCTTAAAAGTAAAAAACATTGACGAAAATATTTTTTAAAAAAGAAATTAAAACAAAATGATAAATTCGTTTATGGTTTTACAATTTTTAAGCCTTTGTTTTTTTTTTTAATTTTGTCTAAAATATTTTTTGGAAAAAATAAAGAAAATAATAAAATTTTGATGCTCGATAAAAAAATTTAAAATTTTGTACTAATGTTCACAATATTTAGTAATTTTTTTTTTGCTGATTTTAGCAAACAGATTTTAAATTCCACTTTACAAAAAGTTTATTAAAATTTATTAAATTTTTCTACAAATTTCATTGCACTACACGTCAGCAGATAAGTGTTGCTAAAAGTAGCAAAAAATACCGTTGTGCTCAAATTAGCAAAATTTTCCGTAATAACAGCAAAATTTTCAGTTGCCATTACAGATTTTTTTTGGTGGGTGAGTGTAAAAAACTACCAGTGTGTACAACTTATTGGAAGGTTTCCAAAAGCGTTTGATTTGAAAAATAGTTTATAATGTTTTGGTTTGCCCACATTTCGCAATTGCACAAATTATTGAACTGTGTAGTGCAAAACGACGATAAGATTGGTAATAATGTTTGCAATAAAATTGCAAAGCGTATACCCAGGCAAACCACCGATTTTCTTGTAAATTCCACCATTTAGTAGTATCAAATGTTTACACAAGAATTTTTTATGTAAAATACCAAAAGGGTTGTTGCTTTTTAAATATATTTTAAATAAAATTTTAAATAATTTTTTGAATATAAGGTGTTTGGAATGCATCATTTTTTTTTTTTTTTTATTTCCGACGTTATGCCAACGGTGAAAACTTCGCTCCAATCAACGATTTTTCGCTGTTATCAATCGGACAATACTATAAAATTTGTTAATGCTTCGTTATTCCAACGCATAACCGAAGGTTGACGACGCTTGGCCAGCACTGTGCCGATCGAATTTTTTTGCCCTGGGATGATGAATTTGAAACATTGTAAAAATAAAAACATTGTAATAAATGATGCCTGATAGTCAATGAAACTTAACTTAAAATTTTATATCTGTTTTAATAACTAAAGTGTAACCGAGAAATATAGGTATCTGATATACCTATTTTAATTTTATTATTTTTTTCTTTTTCTTGTTGTACGTGTTGCCTTCATGATAAAATGTGGATTTGTTATAACTCATAAGAAATTGTTGACAATGACTGACATTTTTTTATTAATGTTAAAAAAAATCTATTTATTAATGCATTTGAATAATTTAGATATATGTACTCCTTGATTGAATAAAGTAGTAACTCAATTAATTTAGTATTTTTTTCTCTTATGAATTCAAAAGAAATTTAAATTTTGATTTTTATATTGACATTCGAGACAAAAATTAAACTAATTCAACATTAAGTGTGCTTGCGAACTCAAAAATTTGTACAAATTTGTAAAAGTTTTTAACGGAAGGTGTTTGTTTACACAATACTCGGTAAGGAGAGAGCAAAAGTAGAGAGTAAAGTGACAGTTCGATGCAATAAGAACTGGATTAATTTTTGCCAGTTGGAATTTGTAAGAGAAAAAAAAAACAGCTGATTGAAAAAAATATAATTGAAAAACAAAGAATTTGTCCAAACACATTAAATATTTTTTCATAAAAGTGAAAAAAAAAGAATGTGTAAATATCACCTTATTTATGATGGAAGTCCGGAATGTTCCTGGATAACCATTCATATCTAATTTTCGTTTTTATTCATAATTTTCATATTCAGAATTTCCATCGGAAAGTTTTCTAGATTTTCTACTTTTTTGTCTTTTTCAAAAACCACGCTTTTTAGTTTTTAGACTTAATTAATAGAAACTGGAGCTTGAAATCTTAAAATACTCTTATTTTTCAGAATCCATGTAAATTAAGTTTTCATTTGGCTACCATATGTTCAAAGATAATTTTATATGCAGGGTGTCCGCCGGGAAGGTATACTAATTTGTTTTGCCGCCATTTTGGTAAACATTAGTCTTGACAGTTCATATTTGGCAGTCGTGAAGTAGAGACGGTAAACCAACGTGTTTTAATCGTTAAACAGCTCGCCCATGTCAACCCCGATTTTCACGAAAAAATCATAATGAGTGACGAGGCACATTTTCATTTGAATTGATATGTAAATAAACAGAATAGTCGGTTCTGGGCAATGGAAAACCCTCAAATTATTCATCAGTCACCTTTGCATACATTAAAAGTGACAGTCTGGTGTGCAATTTGGTCAGGAGGAATCATTGGACCTTACTTCTTTGAAAATGAAAATGGCGTAACGGTAACTGTGAATGGGGAGCGATATCGTGATATGATTGAAAACTTTTAAACGCCACAACTGCATGCTTTGGGCTTAATTAACATGTGGTATCAACAAGACGGTGCCACATCGCATACAGCCAGGATTACAATGGAATTACTGCGAGACCTCTTTCCACCACAAGTTATTTCAAGAAATGGTGACATTGATTGGCCTCAACTGTCGCCTGATTTGACTGCTCCGGACTTCTTTTAGTGGGGATATCTGAAAAGCAAGTTTTATGCAAACAAACCAGAAAAGCTTAAGCAACTCAAACAAAATATTCGTGATGAAATTAATAGAATACCGCGTGAAATGTATGACATGGTAATGAAAAATTTGCTCGAAAGGGCTCGCATTTGTGAGGCTAACAGAGGCGGACATTTATCTGATATTGTATTCCATACATAATTGCCGACATTAAATAAAACATTTATCAATATAAGATCCATTCTCTTTTCATTCAATTAAAAATTATAAACAAACAAAGTAGTATAACTTCCCGGCGGACACCCTGTATAATTATTATTATTATAAGAAAGTTAAAAAATCGAATTTTTCGTCTCAAGTGCAGACACCAGGTCTAAATTAGAATCAGTATGGCAAGGAGAGGTAGTTTTTAGTATTTCTCGATATGAGCCGTGACACGAAATGTTTGTGAATCACTTTATGCTGATTAATAATTACTATACTCACGGGATTCGTGCGTGAGTAAGAATTAATAGTTTATGCGTGTGTTTAGTTTTTTTCATGACAGATTTTCCAATCTTTACTGTTTTTCGTGAAAGTGAGTGAGTCTGAGTAAGAAAAAAATGTTCTTAGGAACCGTTAGTCATTTTATTAATTGTACAATTTTAGACTATGACTTTTAAGACGTTTTGAATATTTTTCTTTTCAATTCGAATTAAATTAAAGAGGCGCAAATCAGTTTTTGGTGCTACCTACACACAAATAATAGTTTGTCAATTATTTAATTGGTAAAAATATCTTGATCCAATTTTTGGTTTGTATAAATTATTATTTTAGTTTTTTTTTTATACAAAAAAATTTTCGTTTTTCCATAACTGAGATAAACAAAAATTTGTAATGTTATGTAATTTGTTACGTAATTCGCATTCCTGAACTTCTATGGTTAGTCACGCTGTAGTTTTAATGGGGTCGAAAATGCACAATTTATTTTATTTTTCAAATCACACAATGATCTTTGAAATTGTTTAGTTTACAATTTTTATAAAATTCAGAATTTCATTTTCTCAAAGAAGTGAGTTATCTTCGTAGTACAAAATACTACACTCACCAAAAAAAGTCTGTAATGGCCACTGAAAATTTTGCTGTTATTACGGGAAATTGTGCTAATTTGAGCCCAGCGGTATTTT
The DNA here is from genome assembly GCA_949748255.1 of Eustalomyia histrio. Classification (NCBI taxonomy): domain Eukaryota; kingdom Metazoa; phylum Arthropoda; class Insecta; order Diptera; family Anthomyiidae; genus Eustalomyia; species Eustalomyia histrio. The sequence continues at coordinate 49,647,169 of OX456527.1, forward strand.
TTGCTAATCTTAGCAACACATATCTGCTGACGTGTAGTACAATGAAATAAGTAGAAAAATTAGTAGACGCTACTAAATTTTAGTAGACTTTTTGTAAAGTGGAAAAATTACTAAATATTATTAATATAAGTAAAAAGCTTTGAATTTATTTTTCTTATCGAGCATAAAAAATTTTGATTATATTTTTTAAAAAAACGAATTAATCATTTTGTTTTAATTTGGTAATTTCTGTTTTGAAAAATATTTTGGTAAATTTTTTTTTTTACTTTAAAGGTTAAATTTTAATTGTTTTTAGGGCGGATTTTTAAAACTAAAAAACTTTTTAGGGCTATTTTAAGTGGATGTCCTCTTTTTAGACATGAGTCGGTATCTTCACTTCCGATCCCTTTTTAAATATATGTAACATTTTAAGGAAATTTAAGTTTGTAGGTGTAAGTTTTAATTAGAAATAACATTTCCTTCAATATCCACTTTTTTAAAATTAGTAAAATTTTTTGCTAATTTTAGCAAATCGGTTTTCAAAAATTTGTAAAATGATTTCTGAAATCAGCAACAAAAATTTGTAAATATTCTGTAATTTGTAAAGATTTGCTAAATAATAATTTTTTACTAAAAATCAGTACAAAAATAGTAGAGTGGGATTGAAAACCGTTTACAAATTTTTCTATTAACTTTTTTTCTGAGTGTATCAAACCAATGTAGAAAATTTTATCTGTCTGCCTTTCATAACTTTTCAAAATTTTAATATGACAACAATGGCATCTTAATATTTGAAACTTTTTCGCTTGTTAAAAAAATATCCCATTATTTACAATAAAAAAAAAAGAAATAGATAAATTTTCAGCAAATTCAAATTTTTACAAAACTAGAAATTACTTGATCCGATCTGTTTATTTGACATAAAAGGTAGATACAACAAATTTATCTCAATCACAAAAATTTCTAGATGCCTTTTATAAAACCGCATTTTTTTTATTAATGTTAAATGGTTTTTCAGATAAGTAAAAAATGTGAAAAATAGATTTTTAAAACCTTTATATGGCAAAGTTTGAATAATAATTTTTTTAAAGGCATCACATATTTTTTATTGCATAGCAATATTGATCTTCTATCTAAATTTATCTGGTTTTAAAAGTATCGTAAGTGTTGCTTTAGAGGCACGGTAGTGTAAAAAATCCCATTTTTTACAGTAAATGTAGGGACTATCATTCCCGTATGACAGGTGATATTATAAAGAAAATAACAAAGGCAAACCTTTAATGAAAATATCTTTACTTTTGAACCTTTCCAACTGTTAAAGTACTTTTACTAACAAACATTAAATGTGTTTTCAATAACTTATTTTCAACCAGCCATAATGTTTTTTTTTTTGTATTTCGGTAACAGGTAACAGCCTCGTCTATCATTTATTACTTTTAAAGATTATTTAAGGGATAGTTTTTTTTTTTACAAGACCCAAATGATATTTTATTTTTTGAGCTGAAAAAAGGTAAAAATAATGTTTTGCTACACATTTTCTAACTTTTGTTGGCTTTCGAAATAAAGGTGATAAAATGACATTTGTTTAAGTGGAAATGATCAGTCAGTGGAAAATTTTTTATGACAAATAAAATTTGACAACAGGTTTACATAGTTCTTTGTAACCACCAACAAATTTTTGTTACTTAAACAACCGCCATTTTCTTTTTTTTTAATAAAATTTAAATTTGAAACCCTTATTTGCTCTTTTCAATACTTTTCACACTTTATAACCATTTTTGTATATATGTAGCTGAAAAATACCACCACACTTACTAAACATTTTAAGCTCAAACAACCAATCATCATCTACTTCCACAAGTCGTTATAACGTTAATATAATTGTCTCTAAAGTTCATTTTTTATATTGTTGCTGGTTGAACATATATTTTTCCTTAAGGTTTTTTGTATATCCTGTTTGTGTTGTATTTTTGCCAGACATTCTCGGTGTTGTTTATAATGGTGTCGTCTACCGTTCTTTATACTAATTTCCTGTAATTTTGCACGCACTTGTTAATTTTTGTTTTTCTTCTACTTTACACATATAACTATAACCAGAGTATGTATTTTAGAAAGTTTTTGTTTCTCTCGATATATTTGCGACCTGTCTCGGAAAAGAAAAACTCATAAGAAACCCTATTTATAAACGGCACGGCCAAAAAAATAAAGAGTACATACTGAGTACCCATGAGCAACATAGAAGCAGTTTGACATAACATCCAAATTTGTTGTAATGTTTTGCACTTACAGGTTGGTTGAAAAGTTTCTGCGATCAACAAGAGATGAAAAAACTGTTTGGAAAGTAAGTGCCGCACAGATTAACAATTCAACAAAAACTGGATCGAAAACAAATTTCTCAGCGTAATTTAGAGCGTTTTAAGCCGAATAAAACCGACTTATTGCGTCGTTTTATAACTATGGATGAGACTTGGATCTACCACCATGATCCTAAATTGAAACAAAAACGATTACAGTGGACTGAAGCTGGTTGTTCAGCTCCAAAGCAGGTGAAGTCACAACGATCAGCAAACAAGGTTATGGCATCAGTTTTTTGGGATGCAAAAGGAATTTTGTTGATTGATTATCTTCAGAGAGGTAAAACAATCAACTCCGAATATTATTGCAGCCTTTTGGATCAGCTGGATCAAAAAATTCGTGAGAAAAGACTTGGTTTAAAGAAGAAAAAAATCATTTTTCATCAAGACAATGCACCTGCTCACAAAAGTGTTTTGACGATGGCTAAATTCAAAGAATTAAAGTACGAATTGCTTGAACATCCACCGTATTCACCAAATTTGGCTCCCAGTGACTACTATCTCTTCAGAAATCTCAAACAATTCCTTCGTGGAAAGCATTTTTCGTCGTTGAGCTTCTAGGAGATTATATTGAATAAAAAATATATTTCGTAACAAAAACAGTATTCTTTCATTTCGAGCGCAGGAACTTTTCAACCAACCTGTATATCCTTTAATATGTTCCTGCAATTAATATACCCTGCTCCACCTAATGTCTGTCTTTAGCACATGTTATATGCAAATATTTTTCTTTCATTGTTCATAACATTTAATGATTATGGTCATGTCAATGACTACACAAAAAGAAATTGTCTGTAAACATGTTTGCTTAAATGTTTACTAAAAATTAATTCAAAAGAGTCTCGCAATAGGAAATCTGCTGAAATCAGACGAAGCTGTTGGTTAAACCTTAAATAAGATAACTAATTTTTGAATCAACTAGCAAAAAAATTATTCATTTTATAAATCAATAAATTATTTAAAATCACTTTAAATAAATGATTTATATTAATTCAATTTTGATTCGGTTAAAATTTGTTTTTGTGATTTTATTTGCGAAGTATAAATCAAAAGCATCGCTTTTGTTTTTACTGATGTGTAAAAAAAAAAAATCAAATTGATTCTTTAAATATAATATTGTTTGCAGGAATTATTTAATCAGTAAAAAGAATTTGACGAATAGATTTATTGAAAATTGAATCTGATTTAAAAATTTAAGCAAGGAATTGTGTTTTTAAAAGTCTGAGTCAGATACAAAGAAAAATTTTGTTAAATTCGAAACATTTTAGTTCAATGCAAACAACAATTTACAGTGCTGAAATCAGCATAAAAAAAAGAATATTTGTAGACTAAAAACATCACAAAAAATTTAATATTTCTGAATTTGTTTTTATTTATACAATGCAAATAAAAATCTTTCCTTTTAAAATCAATTTTTACCAAGAAGATTTTGTTAATTAATTTTTAATAACTTTTTCTCCTATTTGGAAAGTCTTATTTCTACACTCAGAATATTATGTAGTTAACTGTTTGTAGTTTAATAAAAAAGTTTTCCGTTTCATTTAAAAATAAAGGAAGATACATTTATTTTTCAAAGAAACATCTATATTAACTTTTTTATACATTTATTCGAAATAATTTTTTATCATTTATCGATTTTTATCAGTTTCATTTATTTTTTTTCATTTGTTTGAAATTTAATAAAAATTTACCCACAAAACGGAAACTTGTGGTTTATTTGTGTCCGTAACAGTTATTACAAATTTAAATTTTGTTTACTGTCTGTTTAAAAAAAAAAAATATTCAAAAAATTTCAATTTGTTTTTTTATTTAAATTGGTTGTATATATACAAAATTTTTCAATACAAATTACAAGAACTTCATAAACACACATACATATACAAACACATTCATACAAAAAGTGTTTATAGCTTCATATGCATACATACATTTTGTATTGAACGAGTATATTAAAAAAAAAAACAAAAATACAAAAACGGAAATAATTTCAAATAAATGAAAAAAACATTTATTTTTTAAGGATTGCTAGGTAAAATTTTGACATTTATTTTAACTGATTATATCATTTGTTTCTTACGGATGTGTCAGTTGATTAATCAACATTTAAAAATTAATAACAAATGGGATTTAATTTAAATGAAAATTAAGTAGACCGGTTTTTAAATGAAATATCATTTCTTTTAAATGATATTTTCAGTTATTTCAACTTATTAACTTTTTTAAGTGTATCAGTGTATGATGATCATGATTATAAATTTATTACAAGGGTTAAATTTGACTTTTTGCAGTTGTTTATTATGAATCATCGTTATTATACGTATGTTTCTATGAATGTACAGCAGTAAAGGTAGACTGATTTTACACTCAACAGATATTAAAACAATATATTCAATTTCAAACACGTGCAAATCTTGTATTAACCAGATTTTTTGTAAATAGACAATTCCAAACATGATGCATTTAAAATTTCAAAAAGATTAAAAGTTAACTTTAAGTACACGATGGAAAAAGTTCCAATATAATTATATATAAGCGTACTTATATATAATTTCATATCACATCATCTCTTATTTTAACCGAAAAATGGCATAGGGCCCAAATTGCGGTATTCGCGATCTAATTACTTCGTTTGAAAACTGATTTTTCAATGAGTAACTACAATAATATTTTTTTATTTTATTTATATTAATAATATAATAACAAATTATATTCTAATACCCTAACCGACCACTAGCAACAAAGGCTATCGGCTCGTTGTAGCGAAAACAGACCGGAGCCTCTGGTGGGAATCGAACCCACAACCCCCGCACTGATAAGCTAGCATGCTACCAACTAGCTTACCGGTCGCTCAGACTATAATAATACTAATAATTAAAACATTTTAATTTTAACTTTGATTTCCAATCTAGGGGCGAACTACAACATCCATTTTTTTTTGTAATGAAAAAAATTTCTTCTAAATATTTTATTGTCAGAAATAAAAAACTAATTTCAATAAAAAATTACGATCACAAATAATATGTCAAAGCTTTCCAACGATATGTAACATGCACGAATTTATTAACTCGTTACGAGCCGGATTATAAAAATGTTATAGATTTTTTTGTTTTATTTAAATATATATTCATATATAAAAGTGATAGAAATTTTTGTTTTTATTTTTTGTATAAAAAATTAAACGACTGCATTTATTTTGTTTATTTAAATTATCAGCCCATTGACTATAAAAATAAAAACATTTTTTTAACAAAACATTTTTAATGAAAATATTAACTGTAACATAAAAAAAGTATTTATGTATATCTAATTTATTTTTTAAATAAATGTCAAAAAGTTGAAAAACATAATTTTTTGTATTTAAACTAATCATTTAAAACGGATAACTTTTTAAATAAACTGCAGTTAGTTTTTGTAAAATTATTTTGAATGTATACTAGGGTTATAATTTTTGAATTTTTTTTGCAAATATAAAATTTTACCTATCCAAACCTACATAAAAAAATCATAAAGAATTGCGATATTACTTTTTCGCGATCATCGAAAAATTTTCCGCATAAACCTTCTTTAAGTTTGTACTACGAGTATATATTTTTTATTTATTCCAACTAAAAATCAATATTTCAGCAATGAGTTCAAATAATTTGAATCAAACGATACATATCAACCTTCAAGGTCAATTTTGGGCACAAGATTTTAAATTTGAAGGTTCGCGTTTTTTGTTAATTGATAAGGGTATCAAAATTTGCAGAATGACGAGAACAATGACTAACCTTATAGCAATGATTACATAAATTTAATTATCTGACGATGACATGCAATTTTTGCATGAGGGATGGCTTTCTGGTACTTCGAAAATGAGGGAATACTCATATCAATTGTAAAACCTGGGAATTCTAGAGTAATTCTTGCCATTTTAGCATTCATTCTTATACCGAACCGACTTATATGAAGTATGACAGTTTATAAGCGGTTCATGGTTAGATATTTGGTTTTCAGATCATCGTTTTCGCGAAGACAATTTTGGTAGTAGAGAATTGGGTAGTGGCAGAAGGGTAGTAATATTTGTGCAAATCAATACAAACTTTAAATTTTAAATTTATATCATGTTATAATTAAATATAAGTAGTAATATTAATTATTTGCTTAACTATGTACATATTATTTTATTAATAAAATGTTCTATTCAAAAAATATTAGAGTACTTTTACAAATTGCATTTCATGCGGAAGGTTTTTGTTCCAAAATGACCTGAAAAAAAAACGATTTCTTTTAATTAAACATTACTGTCCATCACGTAATGATAGGTAAAATTTTTGCAAAAAAAAAAAAAAGTTATAGGAAAAAGATCAAATGATATATGATGATATAAAGCGCTATATTTTCAAAATTTTCAAATAAACAAGTATGGGATATAATTAAGTATAGCCACATTTATGTATATATATTTAAAGGGAAAGTATCCCATAACAAACGCTTCGATTTTAATAAAAATCACATACGTAATAACGAAAAAATCTTAAAAAATACCTTGTGACGTACTAAGATTTTTTTTTAAATTTGTGTATGGGGCAAAACATGCTTCCTTTTCTAGCGGTTCAAAAGCATATCTGGAGAGTCAAAAAGGTGGTTCAAGATTGTTCGAAACTTTTTTGGTACAAAACTTTTTAATTGGTTTAGTATACCATTGGATAGACTCATACCTATTTGTGTACAGTATGTTTTTTATGCCAATTTTGGTTAATTTAAAGCAATTTGAATTATTCTAACAATTATTTTACAAAATTGTTCGATTAATAGAATAACGATTAACAGATTGAATACCCTAGTTTTATTTGACTTTAGTTATAATAGGTTTGTTTTTTCGAATTTTATATCTATATCTATAACCACTTGTTAATAAAACGACTATCCCTACTTACCTGACTTTTCTTTATTTTTTTGTAAACAAATACAATTTGAACATTTGGGGTCGCCTTTGTACGAAAGCTGTTTTCGTGTATGGACTTCGCGGGAAGGCGAAATTGAGCAATTATATTGTTTGCCCTGATCTACCTTTACTTACAAATACATAATTTATTTGTAAGCTTTTGTTGTTTTTAATATTTTGTAAAATTAAAAATACCAAAATTTCAAATATTTTTTGACAAATATTTCTGTTTACATTTAGGAAAGAAAAGCCAATAACTTCTAAGACTTGGCAGCATTTTTATACATACTTAATTTTTAAGTAACTATGTATATCTATAACAACTTAGCAAGGTTATATCTACTTAAATTTGTATGGAATATTTATACAAAATTCGAAAAAAAACAAACCTAATATCTTGCTATGTTGCCAAATTTAATTTTTATTTTCGTTTAAAATACATTATTTGCATTCTTATTTCATAATTGTTACTAAATATGAAAAACACTTGTCAAACAAATGTATTTTCATGCCCGTAAAAATTGAACAAAAGCAACAAGTATCAGTGATGTTTGAAAAAGATACTCTAAAGAAATAAAAACAACTAGAATATATTATTATAACTTCCATAAAATGTTTAAAATATTAAAAAAAATACTTTTAAATTTATTGTAAACATATTAATTTAAAATTCTTAACTGAAGTTTGTAAGAACGGTACTAAATCATTACAAATATCTTAACAATTTCCCTTAATTTACACTTTATGATTTCTCAACAATTCATATGAGCAAAAACAAAAAAAAATGTTTTTAAATTAAACATGCCTTGTTAAATTTGTCTGACTTATGGTGTTTAAAAAAAACAGAAATTTCAAAAAAATAATGTCACAGGATATATAAGGATAATAAAACTCCTTTACATACGTAAATGCAAATAACTCCCCTAGGGAGCTGGATGTTTTCAAACATATATGAAATATTTTTGACATATGTATAAGTACATTTCAGAACATGAAATCCAATTAAAAATATTACATGTACACTCACAATACTAAGGAATTTTTTAATTTTTTATCTGTAGTTAAAAAAGGAAAAATTTTCACTTTTTTTGAACTTTTGAACGAATTTTATAATGCAGAAACATTATTGTTTTATTTATATATTTCTTGTTGGATTATGGCAAAACGCGTTTTGAAATTGATTTTTTCATTCTTTCTCGCTTAGACCTTTTTAATATGGTAAAACTGTATGTAAGAGGGGACCTTGGTCGGTCTTGTGTAGAAGAATTGTATATATGGTTTTTTTGTTTTCTCTTGCTGGATTTGTGTTATTATTGCATTCTTTTTTAATACATTGTGGTATTTTGTTCTTGTTGTTGTATATATTATTGCATATCGAGCATATAACAAGCTCTTGAGACATGTGAATGCACCCACTTTTGGTGTTATAAAGGTTTTTACAATAAATGCGCCTTTCTTATGTCAACACATTTGTTTGTACAATATAATATTTAATAGGCTTCCAGAGAAATTTTATTTTGTATAAACTTAATTCATGTTTATGCTATGACATTTTTTTTATATTTAATTAAAAATATCACAGGATAGCAGTAGTATGGATAATTTTTAATATTATGAAGATTTTTCAAAGTAGATTAAAAATACCTTTAGATACATATGGAGAGTTAAAATTTTTATAAATGATCACTGTTGACAACTTGATGACTTTAACGTCAAATTACGAAATTGGTGCAAAGAGGCTCTTTTTATATAATTTATTGAGCGCCCCGGTAGGCTAGTTGGTAGCGTGCTAGCTTATCAGTGCGGGGGTCGTGGGTTCAATTCCCACCAGAGGCTCTGGTCTGTTTTCGCTACAACGAGCCGAAGGCCTTTGTTGCTAGTGCTCGGTTAGGTGGTATTAACATATAATTTGTAATTATATGATTAATAAATAAAATAAATAAATAAATATATAATTTATTAAAAAACATGACATTTGCAGGATGGTATTAGTATGGATAATTTTAGATCTTATGTGGATTTTTTAAAGTGAATTAAAATTTCTTCAGAGACATATGGCAACAGTTAAAATTTTTAAAAATTACCACTGTGACAAAACGAACTCTTTTTCTATAATTTATTAAAAAAACATAACATTGTAGCAATTAAAAAAAAAAAAAATTTTTCTATAAGGCTGCAAATATTTGGAATAAATCCTTCAAGAAAATGATAATATTAACGTCTTAAATTTTCAATTTTTATTTTTATTTATTATTAATTTTATTTAACCTTTGCAATTAGAATAACCAAACTCAAAATAATAAGTCTGTTGGCTCAACAGAAAAATTTGTTAATTTAACAAAATTTATTTCTGTTTTTAGGCTTAGAATCAGATTTGGTATCATAAAATGTATATATATTTTAAAACTAAATTTTTCCATTAGTGCATTCTTTGAAAATCCCCCACCCCCATAAGTAATTGAGAATCCAACGATGACCTTGGCAGCATGGCAAAAATTTTCGAAATTCGAAAAAATTGGCATAAAATTTATGTTCTCATCAAAAGAGAAAGATTTGATATTCATATATTTTCGCTCAAGCTGGCCAAGTTTTTGAAAAAAGTATTAAAAACGATCTTCGGTAAAAGTTCGCTAAAATCCATGCCTTAAAACTGTGGGCGTAGTTGTGTAATGGTAAGCGCGTTGTACTGTTACACAGAAGGTTGCGCATTCAATTAAAAAAATAATATATATGAGCATTCTATTACTTATACATATCGCAGCGTCCTCTTTCGGTGTTTCCACAGCACTTAACCTCACCGAAGTAAAAAAAAACACAATACAGTTATGAGCAAAAAAGCTCAAACAAGTTCGTCAACTCTCCATCAGGTGGCGGGTACCAACAAGTCGTCAGCTTATTATTACTTTGTATTGTATACTTTATAAACATCCTCTTTCATACTCCGAAACATGTTTCTCGATATCTTTTATTATATCTAAGATATCCAGCACCGACTTTGCTCTACATCCGTAAGTCTAAAATTGAATTAGAATAATATTGCTTCATACACCATTGTTTGACATATACATTAATTTTTACATAAAGTAATAAATTTAAAATTCTTGATTACTGTTTTTTTTGCATTTTGCTTACATAAATTAAGAAATATATTTACTTCAGTATGCCATAACAACGAATGTTGATCCATATAAAAGAGGCGAACATAAAAGTATAGATGTGCAGCAAAGAAACACAAATTCAAAAACAAAAATTGATATGCAGCACAAAATAAGAATTTTTTTTATTTCGTTAGAGCTCAATAACTTAAAATATATGGTTTATTCTATATAAAGGTATGAACATTTATATTTTTGTTTAATATATGCCACAATTAATGGTAAAAATAAAAAAAAATATATTTATCATGTAGATTTAAACAAAAGTTAATGTAAACCTTCTTTATTTTTTTATCGATACCGACTTTTTGGCGGGTGGATCCAACTAATAAAAAGCTGGTAAAATGTTCTAAGAATTAACCTCTCGCAGTGATGCCATACTTGAAGCCCTTTATCTTTTACCACCTTTCATCTCTTCTCGACCTCCCTTCGAAAATAAGCAACACATCTATTTTTTAATAATAAAAAAAAAATAAGACAGAACTGAGGTATCAGCATATCGTTTATTAAAATCCATTTCCAATAATACCACTTTTTTAAATTAATTTTTGAAAAAAAACAACAAATTGTTGGCATGATTTTTTACCCCCTAAACGGACACTTAAAAAAAACCGGTAAACCTTAGATATTTATTCTCTATCACATACCCGAGTTTCATCTAAATATATAATTTCACGTGTATAAACATTTTTCCTTATTCATCAAAAACGTATTTAAAATGCGACAATAGTATCCTTCGAAACTGTTAAGTACTAAAAATCTAAAAATATCAGAAAATATAAAACTGAGTTTTTACTAAATATGATGCATTTTTACTCACGAACTTAAATTCATATTTAATTAATTTATTATTATGAGTGTTTTGCTAGTAAAAACTCTTCTAAAAATGTCTACCAATTGTTTAGCTTTCTGAAAAATGTTCAATTTTTTCGATCCAACAGCCTTTAAATACTGTTACCGAAATAATTAAAATATAATGACCATTTAGAACGACCATCTCCTATTCCTACTGAGGTGCGCTCCCGGATCGTAATCGAGCCACATTAGCCTCGCGGTCCTACAAATGTCCAGTCCATTCCATCTGACCCTCGCGTTCCGTAGGTAGTGCAAGAAGATCCCAGCGGTTAAGCGACTGACTCTTCTGACCGCACATTACTGTAGAAATCCATACGACTGAGGACCCATACCTTGCACTGGCCGACTGCACGCAGAGAAAAAACATAGTTGCAACATGATCACTGCTACTATTTTAAGCTTGCTGCAACCATGTTATTGGTTTTTTAACCACCGACATCGTCGCTACCATCATTATTATAGTAAATATTTTACTATTTTATGATTGACACCTTCTATTTTATAACACGATTGGCTTTAACCATACAAAACAAAACAAAAATTTTGGCTATGAAAAAAATATGATAATAATGCAACCATAAAATGCTGGCAACAATCAATAAATAATTATACATCAAATAAAACATGACTTTGACATTTAAGATCATAATATTTTCTTGTTTTCATAAAAACCAAAATTTTGTCAGTTCAGTCAGTTTGTTTTTACTACAAAATGTCTAAAACTGGACAAATGACGGATGGGTTTTCTACCTTTCATGTGGCATTAAAAAAGATCCAGTTATTTTTTTTTTAAAACTTTAGATTTTTTAAAAGGGTTTTTTTTTAGAAAATTGCTTATATGTACATATAATATTATTTACACTAATCAATTCATTGTCAAAAAGATTCTATATAAAGATTTTATATTTTTTAATTCGTTTCAATAAAAACAATAAGAAATATTTCTTAAAAAATATATTTATTAATTAATTTCTTGTAAAAATTTCTTATAATATTAATAAAATATTTTTTTTATAAGTAAAAGTCTGTAGAACCCAAGATTTTTTTTGTACGAAACGATTTTTCTTACACAAATACTAGATATTTAGAAAAATTATGTTTTTTTTTATTATCATAATATTATAACCATATAATAGTACGACTATGGTTGGCACAATCATAAACCCAAAAATATATGATGCTCTTCGAATATGATTGTCCCAACCATGTTTTTTCTCTGCGTGTGGTTAATACAAATCATGAGTATTTAACAACGAGCTACAGACTAAAGAGAAACTAAACTAAACGCTAAACTTCTGGAATAATATTTCTTTAATTCGGTCTCAAAAAACAAAAAAAAAAATTAAATTTACAAGAAATAGCAAAATTTGTATGACAGCGACATATAGCCTGAGTTTTAGGAAAAAATAAATATCAAACGTGGATTTCTCGACCCCAGAAACAGTAAGATACCACAACATTCCAGGATAAAAAACTTTAATTAATATTTTTAATGATTTTTTCTTGTTAGACAATGTTCCAAAACCACCAACTTTAAATGCGCGTAAAAAAAGATCTCGTACTAAACTAAAAAAAGCCCCTTGAAGGATTTGTTTTGGAAAATGTCAACTTTCATTTGCGTTTGGTTTCATCCGATTCGGTTTTTGGTTGTTGCACTGTGTTATAAGGGCTTGTTTTGATGCTTAGTTTTAAATATACATAATTAAAAATCCCAGTTCAATTTTTAAAAGAGTCCCTTGAATGTTTTTATATAAACCGGTTTAAAGTTTACGTAAAGGATTATCATAATTTAATGAAAATTCGATACAATTTAATTACGAATTTAAATCATTTTAACAAATTGAAAACCAAAAATATAACCAATAGTTATGGTGTAACCAATGAAAAGTTACAACGGCATTAACCCTCCAAAAAAAAAATATTGCATACCTCCTATAAATCTCTATTTAGTTAATCCTGTTTATAAAACTGAACAAAATTCAAATTTAACCCTGCACATTTTTTTTGAGATTTTATCTCCGTATACATGGAAAAAAAAACTATTAAAATAGCAATTAGGCTTAATATAATTATACATAGTATGCAGCAGATATGAAAAATATTAATCCCTTGTCATTTTTTATATTGTTTGAAATTTGTATACAAATCATATGTTGGAAAAAGACCTAAATAAACAAGGGCTTAAAGCCTTTATATAAATAATTCATGCATACACTCATAAAAACATGCCCCTTCATATAGTTCAAAATTATGTTAAGACAAGAGAAAATATCACCTATAATTGCGCCTGCAGAATTTTCAATAATGATCTTTAAAATTTAGGTTAGCAAAATTGTAGTATACCGCTAAATACATAGAAAACTTTAGTTGAAAATTTTATCTAAACTATAAAAAATCTGATTTAATTAAAAAATGCTGCTAAAATTTAAATTTGTATTCTTGAACCCTCAATAAAAATTTAGTTAAAGAAATAAGATAACATAACTTTAGTTTAATAACTGATTTAAAAAAAAGCAACATAAAAAATTACTTTAACTAAACGACTTCGATAATATTTAACAGACTTTTATGTTAAATTTTTTTATGAGTGTATTGAAGCAATATGCTATACAATATTGGTACTGAAATATTAAATAAATAATAAACGAGTTTTCTAACACTATTGTGTAAAAAAAAACCCGAAAGTGAAATATATTTTTCCAGAAAATTTGTTTACAATATTTGTTTAGTGCAAAATAATATTTTCAAACTAAACAAAATGTCTAGTAATATTTACAGGAGAAAATGTGGAAAAAGGTAGAAAATTTCAATAATACAAAACAACTAAAAATCTAAACCTAAGGCTAAGTAAATATGTATGTAACCACAAATGTTGTAATAGTGCAATATTAATAAAGAAATGAGAAAAAAAAACTGTACTATGGTACACTCAACTTTATTTAACTAGGGTTTTTTGTTTGTAAGATTTGTTGTCTTAAAACAGGCAACATAATTTTGTATACCATAGCTTTGAAGGAATTAATTCTTTTATTACTTTTTTGTGAACTGAATTAACATTTTGGCAATGAGAGAATTTAAGGAATTGTGTAAATTCCTTTTTTGCACTCGATTTATATTGAAGGAAGTTATTCATTTTTTTTCCTACTGCCTCATAAAATTTTATGATCTCATTCAATAAATAATTCATTAAAATCTAGTTAATTCAACTTTTGGTTAAGGAATTCATAAGTACTGAATAAATTTTTCTTAATCGTACACTTATTTACCTTAAAGAATTAAACTTTTGCCTTATTTCATTCGTCGCGAATGAGGGACTCCATGTATTTTGTTGCTGTATTATATGTATTTTATTATTGGATTTTTGTTTATCTGAAACAAATAGTGATGTGGAAACACTACCTAAGCTTTTCTTTTAATTCCCTGATTTAAGTTTTCCACTTAATGTCCAGAACAACTTGAATTTTTACATATGATTATAATATTAAAAATAAATATGATGGATTTCATGAAGAAACTTGCACCAAGTTGAGTCCTCTTGGGTAGCAGTTATAATACAAAATTTCAACGGGATCGCTAAAGGACTCTCCGACTTGGAGGGTGTTGAATTTTAACATTTTCGCCAAACAGCCCTGTTTTTGGAAAAATTGCAATACAATATTAAACAAATACGTCCTTGACACTATTCAAGGAGGTAGACAAGGTATTAATAAAATTCATTCTAACGTCTCGTTTACATTTGCATTCCACTCATGAGATTTCGACTAAAATTGAAATTTAAGTGAAAATGTAGTGTACGCGAGATTTATGAGAAATCTCATGAAAATCTCGCAAATATGTGGAGTTTTACAGAATACAAGACTCCATTTCGCTTATTTTGTAGGGTTTTTTGCATGGAAAATGCTGGTAACCAAGCTGACAAAAAAAAAATAACCAAAAATATCACAATATAATGAAATAAAATAAGTATTAAAAACATAGTAAAAATAAACTTAAACCCAATGGTTTCAATTTTTACTTCCGGCGGAGGAAAACAATGAATAAATATTTGCAAAATACCTGTATTCCTCTCATCAATATATTGAAATTTAAAGGCAAATGTAAACGTAGCATAACACCTTATAACAAAGAATTGCCAACGATAATATTTTTGTCAAAACTTGCCATGAGTTGTCATGCATTAAACACATAGACAACTACGGCTACACGACTAGAACCTGCCAAAATTATAAAATACACACGTTTATATAAAAAAGATTATTTTGACACCTACACGGCTACACGACGACTTTTGCCGCTGTAGTCAACTTAGGATAATTTCTATTTTTGTTGGCTACAAAACAAAAAAAGTGTTGACAATATAAAAAAATATGTAAAACAAATTAGTGCTATGAAATATTTGTTGTTTAACAAAAATAAAAAAAACCTCGAAAAATGCAAATTAATTTACAAGAATTGTGATCAGCTGTTAAAATTGCTTCTCAGATTGCCTTACGGCTTAAATGCTAAATTGAATACCATCCAGTTTTCAATTTCAAAAAGTGTGAGCGTGTTAGTAAAAAAGTGTGATTGTATTGCAAATAGAGAGAAATTAAAATCAAGAAATTGAACGTGTAACCCCGGGTTATGAGCAAAATCAGTTAAGCGATTAAAAAGATTTGAATTAAATTGCGAAGGTACCTTCAAATTTTCCATACAATTTTATGTATAATTTCATATTAGCGCACCAGTCCAATTTCATTCTAATTTTTACCAAAAATATTTCATATTCATCAAAAAAATTTTCTCACTCAAAAAAATTTGTTTTCACTGCAAAAATTATTTTCACATCCAAAATCGTTTTTCATCTCGACAGTGTTTTCTTAATTTTGTAATTATTTTATCCGCTTTTTCTTGTTTCTTTTAAATAAATCATTCCTTGAGTTAAAAAAAAATAAAATAATTTTTTAAAGAATTCATTCCAAAAAGAATTCATTATTTTAAGCTGTGCTATAAATATCAATGATATTGTACATTTCATTTCTTAAGTTTTTTTTAGTTTTCTTTTTATCTTTGTTTTATTTAACAATTTTCTTTAATACCTGTTCTTTTTCTTGTTGTTTTTATTTGTACTACTATTTTCTTTGGTATTCAATATCTGTTTTAACGTCTTAAAAAGGTTCTTAACAACGACCGTTACTTGTAACTTTTTTCTAGGTTTCATCATTTCTTCTTTAGGTTTGTATTTTTGAAGTCATTGTTACCCAAGTAACCTGAACTAAACAAGTTTTTTCTCTTCTTTCATTGGTAGCATTTTGCACTATGCTTTACTAACCCTATCATTATTATTATTTTTTTAAAATTTTTGATATTAAAATTTCTTATTTTCCACTTGAATAATTTTGTATTCAAATTATATTTCAAACACCGTCAATATTTATAATATTTTGTTTACAACACCGTAAAATTTATCAAATTTTTTTTTGAAATTGATTCTGAAGAATTTTTGCAATTTTTGTTAACATTCCCCTTTATGAATAAGTTAGCATAATGTCCAATTAGTTTATGCATTATTGAGTTTTGAAGTTTAAAATTGCTTATTAAAAAGTATTTTATTTAAATAGTATATAACAATACTTTTAAGACAATTAGCAACCCCCAAAAAATTAGGTAAAATTGTTAAAACATTAAATCATTTTTTATTTCAAATGTATACTGAAGTTGTCTAAAAAATGTTACCATTTTTTCTTGGTAAATATACTCGGAAAAAATTACAAATTCTCTTTGAATTATTTAACATCTTACACACAAACAAAAAAACTGTTGTAATTTGTAAATTCAATCTCCCTTTTTTTGTTATTTTTTTGTAATATCCTTTTTATTTTTAAAGATTTTTTGTATGAACAATAACAATTAGCAAACATTTTAAATAAAAAATTATTAAAAATCGAATTTAAATTTAAACAAATATTTTTTATTACTTAAAATTCTGTCATATTTTTGTCTGGGTATATACAGAAACAACCCAGTGAAACTGTACTGATTCACTATTGATTTTGTCACAAGTACTACTGACTAATTATGCCCCAGGCAACGCTTTCTGCTGTAGATATTTTACATGTGCGTGTCATTGCGAATATACACAACTATTGGAACCAGAGATTCACTAGTACATTTTAGTAATTCTAGTCTACACTTTTGGGCATTTTTACTTGGTTTCCACACTAGGAAGGAAATAAGATTAAACAGATGCATTTATTTTGTTAAATTAGATATTTTATTAATAAAATTTTTTTTTATAAATTTTATTAAAGTAAAAAAAAATTTTGTGCAAGTTTAATTTTGGAGTAGACTAATCTTCAAAAGACTGCACAAAATCATTCACAGGCTCCGAAAAATCTTCATCAGGCTCCACAAAATCTCTAGAGTTGCAATTTTCACTAAAAATTGTTGCCTCTTTCTTGTTATTTTGATACAAAATTGATTATTTTTTTTCACAAGTCTTTTGTAATTTCTTTTGCTCATTATATATTTTGTTCAAATTTGTATATTTAACTTTTAAATTCTTTTTTCTTTATATTTTTATTAAAAACTTTAATTTTGCATGCAGCTATGCGCACATATATTTTCAACAAAATAAAACAATAAAAAAATCAAGAACATGTACAGCTTTGCAGCTGCAAAAAAGAAATGTAAAAAGTATAGACCCTTTGTGGACATGTCACCAAAAAGTCGACAAAAGTGGTGACTTGTATACACTTGATCCCAGGCTTCCTACAGGGAAGTATCATATTGAGTGATTATGTATCATTTTGAAGATATTAAAATCGTGGTTTAAACAAGGACGGTATAAAACTCAGGATGTACAAAATGCCAAATTTTTAGCTTCCAGTTTAGCCATGCTGCCATGGCTGAAAATTTGCCATTTTGTACATCCTGAGTTTTATACCGTCCTTGATTTAAATACTTTTAATTAGTTATATTTTTTCAAGTGTAAAATTAAGTTTTAGGGAAAAAAGTTCAAACGTAATTAACAAAAAAAATATGCTAAGTCAAAGAAAACTGTTCAAATATAACTATAATAATTTTTTAAAAACAAAAGTATCATATGTAGCGGTATTGGATTTTTTTTCATAAACGAGCCCAATGAGTCAGTGGGGCGATTTATAGCAAATTAGGTTTAACAATTATTTTTTTAAACAAAAAATGGTGTTTAATGCTTAAAAGCTATATTATTATTATTATTATTTATATTGATTCATACAACAATTTCTCACTTGACAAATGACTTCAAAACATTTAAGTATTTAGCATTTTCTACAATTTTACAGCTCATAGAGCACGTGAACTACTAAATGCTAAATAAAACAACACAAAAAAAGAACAAAACAGCTGCATTTTTAAAACTTTAGTTTCAAATATCTATAAACAAAAAAAGAGGTAAAGCGCATGAAGAAAAGGGGGTCATATTTGTTGTTGTGTAGATTTTTCGGTGAATTACCTTGTTCATTCAGCACTTTTTGTTTTATAAGAGAAAGAAACAATAACAAATTGATTTTGTTTATAGTTAATTACTGTTATTTGTATGTTTTTGTTTTTTTTGTTTTTTGGAAATTGTAACCCTAAAACCTTGATACAGTTTTTTTTAAAGTTACTAATGCAAGTTTTTCTAAAGACCCCTATGTTACCCATAATAAACCATTAAAAAGGTTGTTATAGGCATTGTTTTGATTTAGCAGTTGCTGCGGCAAAAGAGGGAGGGTTGGGAGTTTTTTTTTTGGAATAAAAAAATGTTTGCAAGCTCTGCATGTTTGTTTATTTTTCACACAATAGTGAAACAGTCTCATCAACAATGCCGGGCGTTTTCTCAGTTTCGTTTTTTTTGTTACCTTATTTATGAGTACCTTGTAATTTATATATTTTTGTCTTGTTTTTTATGCCGCCATACTAAATTTTTTTAAGGCTATTGTTTGCTTTAGCATGGCATTTAGAAAACACGTTACTAGGCTTTATGTAGCTTAAGTAACGAATCCTTTTTGTTACGGATTCGTTATGGGTTTTTTGTTTAGATTTGTTTACATTAGTTTGCAAACTGTTTGCATTAACATTGCTAGTCTACAGCAATCGCAGAGGTCCTCAATTAGAGGTATGCCTCGAAAACACAAATGCATTTTAAATTTTATGCAGATTTTACAAAAATGTTTTTAAATACTATTATTTAGCTCACAGATTGTATATGTATACATGTTTTACTTTTGACAGATGGCAAAAAAAAAAATTTTAATGTGAAGCAAGAAAAAAAGCTTCATATACATATGTGACCTTCTCCGAGAAAAGGGACCTAGTGTGTCAAAAAACGGGTTTGGACTTAGGAGTGGATTCTGGTACCTAAAAGGATGTAAAATAAAATAAAATGAGTTAGATTTCTGATAAAACGTACAAAACGAACTTGGGAAAATCGATACAAAAATCGAACGAACAGAGCAGCATCAATAGCAAAAGTATTGTCACACTAAAAGCGAAAAAAATACGTCACCACATAGGCATGACGTCACCAAAGTCGGCAATCAATCATAACTAACCATACCAAATCGCATCGCCTAACTGAAGGTGTGTTCACAGTGATAATGCGTTATGAAACTTTAAATGTGTTTTTCTCAAAACTTCATTTTCACACACTAGGTCCCTATTCTCGGAGAAGGTCTTTTGTTTTTATCTTTTTAGACTATTTAAATTTTTTAAACTTTTCTTTTGTCTTTTTAAATTTCGTCATTTCATTTTACTAATATTTTGTCCACTATATTGCCACATTCAGCTGTTTCCTAACTGCGTATAATCTGTGCAATGTCCCGTTACCTATGAACTGAGACTTTATTTATAGAGTAAATACGATTTTACATATTTTCACTCTTTCTCAAATTTTATATGAACGAGTTTCAGGGTTTTCAAAGCATTATAATTGTGCGTGTTGAAGATAAAAGGTGAATTTGAAAAAAACGAACATTAATCTTATTTACTTTAGCATTTTTTCGAATTTCGAAAGAAAACGACTAACCCTACTTACCTGACTTTTGTTTATTTTTGTAAAAAAAATAAAATTTGAACATTTGGGGACGCCTTTGTACGAAAGATGTTTTCGTATATATACTTCGCTGGAACGCGAACTATACGAATTATATTGTGTGTCCTGCTCTACTTTTACTACTTGTTGTTTTTAATGTTTTATCAAATAAAAAATACAAATATTTGTATGACAAACATTTTCGTTTACATTTAAGAGAGAAAAACCAAGAATTTCCAAGACTTGGCAGCATTTTTATAAATTCTTAATTTTTAAGTAGCTATGTATATCTATAAATACTTAGAAAGTCTATATCTACTTAAATTTGTATAGAATATTTTTAGAATATTCGAAAAAACAAACCTTTTATCTGGGGAATTTTGAGTTTTGGCATTGGTAAAGGGGCGTTTACATTATCCCACCAGAGTTAATACATGCCAAAAACCATATAAGTGAAAAATAAGGAAAAATTCAGCACTAATTGTTGCACACGTGTCAAAATGTGGGTTTACAATTTTAACAAGTTTTGTTTTTGAAATAATTAAACAAAATTAACACTTATTTCAAGACAAATGTGTTAACATGTCCTCTTTTTACAATAGTGTTCTTACAAAATGAATGAAATGGCTAGAAAGTGTTATATTGTTTTTTTCTATCGTCTTGTGCACCTAATTTAAACTGTTCGCTGTTATTAAAGTATATCCATGACGAATGCAACCATGTAATATTACTATGTCTGTACATATTGTAGTCTTAAGATAATGTGTTTAAAAAGCCCCCATATATTTGCAATTTTCAATATTATATAGGGTCCGCCATCTAACGCTTTTTTTTAACTAGTGCTTATGTCTGATTTGACAGATAATAAGTTTTATCCTTCCGCTGAACGAATATGGTTGTGTATACGCTTGAACAATGCTGCGACATTACTTTGAAAATCATGGTAATGTTGCAGAATGTCATCCTTTCAGATGAAGCTCATTTTGATCTTGGCGGGTATGTAAACAATCAAAATTGTCGCATTTGGGGCACGGAAAACCCGCACGCATACATTGAAAAGCCGATGCACCCAAAACGAGTCACTGTTTGGTGCGGATTTTGGTCCAGAGGCATAATTGGGCCATTTTTCTTCGAAAATAAGCAAGGAGTGGCCGTTACAGTCAATAGCGATCGTTATCGGGCCATGTTGAACGAATTTTTGTTCACAAAAATTGAAGAGGAGGATATTGGCAACAGCCGACGCTACACTCGATGTTTTCCGCCCTGTTTTTGAAGATCGCATTATCAGCCGCAGAGCTGATGTCGTTTGGCCACATCGGAGCTGCGATTTGACACCGTTAGACTATTATTTGCGGGGTGCCGTCAAAGATAAGTGTTACGCCGACAAGCCAGAGACAATTGACGCTTTAAAGGACAATATTCGTGAAGCCATTGGTGAAATACAGCTGTACACAATCGATAATGTGCTTAAAAATTGGACCGATCGTGTAGGCTACTGCATGGCCAGCCGAGGCAGCCATTTGAATGAAATTATTTTCCATTATTAACCGGAAGAATTGTACTTTCAAATAAAAAAAAGAAATTTGAGAAAATATTCAGTAGTTTTTGTTTACAGCATTTTCAAAAAAAAGTTATTTGGCGGACCCTATATTAAATATAAGAGCACATTATTTTTATCATTTTGTCATACGCTATACGCCATACAATGCATTGCAACATATTTGTTACAACATTTACTCACAATATTTTAAGCAAATTTTTAAGTTCAACATAACCTAAAAATGTATACAAACATAAACAGAGCAAAATGCATAGTGTTGCCAATACAGTATGCAATTCGTTAAGTTGTATAAAAAAAATCAAGAAAAAAAAAATTATTCACTCTATTGGAATTTAACACCCAGACACCATTCAATATGTTTGGCACATCTTGGAAATTTGTGCTATAATATTGGGCTATAATATGGGCCGCTTAAGTTGATCTTCTGTATGCAATTTTGTTGCAAAAGATTAAGAATCTCTGTAACGTTAAAGTAAAGTCTAATATGTACTTCATATATGTTCCTTTTTTCTTCTTGCTGTTGTGTACATTGTTGTTGTCGTATATGTTGTTTTTTTTTATTATATAATATGGGCTTGAAACTCATACACCACCCATTTTCTTGCTTGAGCACATTTTCAAGATGCGGAAGCAAATTGCGCGTGCTAAAGTTGTCGAATCCTCAAACGTATCGACGTCATTTAGGCTTTGGTAGACCTGTACTTCAATCCAAAAAGGGGTTTTGTTATTGTTGTTGTTATTTTTGTTCATTCACATCCTTCCTTCCCTATACATGCATATATACGTATTTTTGTATAACAACCTCACATTCTTTCCCTTTTTATTTTAGCACAAAAACAAAAAATCATTTAAAGTGTGAAACTTCCCATTAAAAAGATCTAACTGACTTTTGTAATATGGTTTGAGAAAAACAAACTTTTTTTTTCTAAAGCTTTTGATTGTATGATGATGGATGGGATGGCTAGCAACAGCAGCAAAATCTGCAGCACACTCCTTAAAGTGTTAATCCAGGATATTTTAACTGTTGTTTATCGTTTTGTTTTTATACATATTTGATTTTATATCATAGATAATGAGTGTAAAGTCATTTTAAAGATTGTAAAATTTCCATAAATTTCAAATAATGTGACAAGATTTATGTAAGTAAAACTGGAAACTGTATCAAGAGATTGAACAAGAACGTGTGTAATTTTTGTTACATTAAATACAATTAAAGTTATTTTACTTTCACCCTAATATTGAAGATCTGTACAAAGATTAGATTTGACCTAAGATTTAGGCACTTAATTTGACTTTGCTTTTATAAATTATGGCCTTATTTTATTTATCATTTTATTGCTTAATTGAATGAAACATATTGTAGTTTGAAAATGATTTGTAAATTTATACCCAGTGCATAATTTATAATTATATTTCTGTTCTGCTGCCCCTGCAGATAATTTAGCGAGATTGTGTCAAAAAAAGATGCATATTAAGCGCTGCTTTTATTTGTTCGAATTCACATAAAAAGTACCAAAGTGAAAAATATAGTTTTTTTTTGTATTATGATCCACAAAAAATGTTGTGGAATATTCCGTGTTAAAGTAAAAGGAATGCAATTTTTTGTAAGAAATATTTATTTACCTATGATAAGAAACATTTATGAATCAAAATTTTAATGTTTTATTTTTATTTAAACTTTGAAATTAGTAAAAGGTTTAATACATAAATATGTTATTATAAAAAATGTCCATAATTTTTAATTGTTTCCTTTCGGGACCATAATTAATAACAAAAAATTGTACTTAACCAGATTCTGACATGCCTTCCTCAGACCTCGTTTGTAAATATTTTCTCGAGGAATTTTTTGGCGCTAAAGTTCAAGATAACTGAAAACGAATGTCTCAGTGATTTTCCAAAACTTTGTATGTATAACAACTAAAAGAACAATTCAAATGATTTTTTTTGTACATTTAACATTTCGAATAAAAAATAAAAAGAATATATGTGAATCCCAGAATAAGAAATTTCCGAATATTTTAATTCTATGTGTTTTTATAAGTTCATTCTAAATTAAATGTTTGTGAACTTAGAACAGTGCTGATTAGAGTTTTATCTTCGGGTAATCAATTAAACGATACAATTTTTTCTATTCGGTTTGCGTTGAAAAGTAAATTTAGCTCTAATATTTATTCCAACCGATTAACTTTCCAGCAAAAAAAAGTAGTAAAAGAAGAGAAAAGAAGTATTGATTTTGATTCCGGTGTTGTGAAAATTTAGATCGGAACCAATAATTTTTACATAGCGGTGTCATAGGATGGAAGTTTTCTTTTATAATTCTTTTTCATTGCATCTAAAGCCCTTCTTATGGTTTAGTGAAAAATTAAATCTTTTGATGTTCTCAAATAAATTTTGAATTTGTAATTTAGATTTTACCAGGACATCAGTAATCGGGCCTTAGCCTCATTTTCACAATCTCCCTTAAGCTTTTACCTGGGAATTTAACTGACACATTTGTTGTTGTTTCCCATATAAAGTTTGAGTTTGACTGTTGGTTTAATTATAACGGACGGGACATTCAGTAGTCGGTAGTAGTAAATTTTTGCAATTTTTACTACAATAAATTTTTTACTTTTTGTATTTATAAAAACTACGATTTTAAGAATTTAAAATATGGTAAATTGAAAGTCAAAGATTGAAAAACTTAAACCATTGTTATAAATGTTAAATTTATATAGAAATATCTATGATTAATGTTTAACTTTGGTTATTTTTAAAATAAGTTACCCGTCATAGATTTGAAAAGTGTTAAATTTCATTAAAAATCACATTTTTGGAAGTTGTGAAAAAGAACTTCCAAAAACTAAACGATACTTTAAAATCAGTGAAAAATTAATTCCTTAAAATCATTTATTTTTGCTGGTTTTTTAAATTTTTTTTGCTTTCTAATACACATTTTTAAATGTCTAGAAAAAAATAAAATATAAAAAATCTCTTAATTTGTTGGTACTTCAACGCTGCATCTAGTGCGATACTATTCCACAACTTCGGAACAAATATTTGCAATATATTTTGAACCCCTAAAGATAGATCTGTTAAGGAAAATGTTTTATCGCCACAAGGAAGTTGTAGTTTGAGTTCTTGACATACCAGTCAACAGATTTTAAAGCTCTAAAAAGTAATATAAAATTCAAATTTTCGGATCCTAATTGACTTCTTTTTCGAACATTCAATAAAGGTCTAAAATGTATTTTAAAAGCCGTATAAATTACGCACAGTATGGTTTTTACATGGCAGAGTCTTTATAAACTTTTTTTGTATTTAAAGCTGAGATACTTAAATGGTTTTTCTTTTGAAAATTCTCTCCAAAAAAATACATTTTCATTCCAGTAAACAAGAAAAATAATCGAATAGCCCTAATTTTGTCGTAATTTTGTTTGCGTACATTTTTTTTAGAAAATTTTCATTTTGTAAGTAAGTTTGTTACTGAGTAATTCTTACTGGACTTCACTGAGAAAAACCAAAATCTTTCACATTAATACAAATTTTATACTACACGCAAAAAAGGATCACAAAATAATAAGTATGTAATTAAAAATATTTGTTTAAATAAATATTCGATTTCTAATAATTTTTTATTTGAAATGCTTGGAAATTTGTTATTTTTCAATAAAAAATTCTTTGAAAATAAAATTTGAGTTTACAAAAAATTGCTTGTATTTACAAATTCCATTGTTGGTGCCTTTTTGAAAAATATTTATTTGTATTTACAAAAATATTCTCTGAAAGATGTTAAATATTACAAACAGAATTTTGTAATTTTTTTCTGTGTAGCATAAGCTCAATTAACATATCAAGGCATTGCGAATTGTTGGAAAACCGAATGTGCTTTTATCCTGTTATAAAGAGTACAAGTAATGTTTGGCGACAAATTATACAATAAGGACGTTTGCTTTTAACTTTAACATCAAACACAAAAGTTTAACAACAATGTGGGATAACTACAAGCAATTAGGAATGCACAAATTCTAGCAAAAAGTTAAGCTTATTGTCAGCTAATTTGATAACACTTTCAGAGGTTCCCAAATGCTGTAGTAGTCCCACACCAAAGTAATCAGGTTTTGTACAGACTTCTAAAACTTTGTTTTTTAAAAATATTTTAATATTTAATTTTGTCAAATTTTCGGATTCAGTACCTTCTTTCAATTTAAATTTGATTGATACTTTTAATCAAAATTTTTTAATTAAATAACTTCCAACTTTGAATTTTCCCTAAAACAACCGCGTTTATTTACCTCTTTTAAGAACACTAATTGGAAGTCTTTTCGAGATGAAATCATATCTGAAGTTTCTGTAAACTTTCCCGAATTCGAAAATTGATAATTTTGTGGAGGAATTTTCCTCATTCATCAATCAAGTAACTTACAATCATTGCGAAAGAAAAGAGTTGAACAATAAAAGTATTTTTGTTTCAGATAGAATTAGGAACTTATATAAATTAAAGTATTCATGGCGGAAAGAATTAAGAAAACTTTTAGAAGAACTTTGAATAGGACTCATCCGGATTATATTTTGCTATCAAAGCAGATCCAATTGATCAAAATTATTATTAAAGAACAAGTTCAGATAAAACAAGCGGAAATATCAAACCAGGACCGAGAGCATAAAGGAAATTTTGTAATATTTTAGGCCACTCGAGGAAAACTACATTTTCGAAACTTTTAGTAAACGGAGTGGAAATCACGGAAAACACTCAAAAATTATCCCATCTTCAAAGCCATTTTTTCTCAATCTATTCTGGCCTATTCTGGCAATATCTAGATAATACTTTGATTCAGAATATTAGGTTTAATACCAACTACTACTCTCTTTTGGGATATGTGGAACAGGAAGTTTCATATATTAATAGTTCAATGCCAAAATTGTATGTGTCTAAAATTCAGGGAGCCCACAGGGGATTATTTTTTTTTTTTATAATTTCATTTTTTATTTAGCTTTAAAATTAGTCTGTAAGTTTAATTTTAAAGTACACTATTAATTTGATTTTCAATATATGATGTACCGGGAGCAAGCACTACACATAACATTTTTTTTAACAATTCACAGTAAAAGGATAATAGCCTTTTTCCACTGAGCTACATCTTTCATCAATTTGCAAAGATGTTAACATCTTCCCATAAGAATTATACAGTCCAAAAATTCAACATATTTCTACATCTACAAAAGATTATCCTTTCTCATTTTGTTCCATCTTACATCTTTCGTTATTTTAAATGTCATCACTAAAAAAAGACAAAAAAAAAAACGATTTTCTTTGTGCCATCACTAGCAAACTGACATTGCAGAAAGCAAACCAAAAAAAAATATTCAACAAAGGAAAATGAGCGGCACATGTAAGAATTTCATTCTTATGTCTACCAAAAATTCTTCTTCATCTTCATCTTCCAGAATGACCTTTAATATTTCAATGTACTGCATTAAAATTCGGGTTTGTTCTTGCAAAGCAAAAACTACTCCAATGATTAATCCTTTCTCTAAATCCATTTTTTATTTTTAACAAAAAATATGCGTCCTTTTCTTTTATTTTTTGACAGCTGAATAAATGGCAGATGAAAGATGTTGCCAATGTAAACACTTGTTTCACATTTTCAACATCTTCCACGCGTTTCACAAAGATGTTGTTCAGTGTAAAAAGCCTATAAGTTTGTTGCTGTTAAACAATAATTTCATTAAAATAAAACAATATAATTTTATGTTTTCTTTTTTAACAGATTTTATATTGATGTATTTGTAAAAATTTAATTTTAACAACTCTGTTTTTAAAATGGCAATTCAACTTTTAGCACACTCCATGTGAACAACCTATATTCGACAAACACAAATTCTATAATTAACTTCGACAAAAAAAGGTAACATCTACATATTATCTTACTACCTGTGTCTATGGATTAGAATAACAATGAAAAACAGAAACTAAGTTTTAAAAATACATATAATAGAAAGGTTACAAACTACAACTAAATTGTCTGCACCTGTTGTAGACCATTGTTTTAAAGAATGAAAAGAAAATGTTAAGGGAAAATTTCCATGTAAAACAAAATTGTTAAAACAAAATTTTATTCTATTTATGATGTCAATGATGTTATGAAAAAAAGAAACAAAAATTAATTTTTAGAACTGTTATGAAAAACTCGAAAATTACAATTTAACGGTATTTATTAACGGTATTATCATGTCAGATCTTGTAAAATTTCCACAGTGTAAAATTTTCCCCAAACGCAACAACAAACACATGGGAATAATTTTTCAAAAACCTGACAATTTCACACAATCAGTGAAAAAATTTGGTATTTTAATAGAATCCGAAAAAAAATACAAATTATTAATATTAGCAACACCTTATAATTAGATTCGACTGATATTTTTTAGAATGTGCTGTGAATTTTTCTTGAAATGTCATAGGAAGAAAAAGTAATTATTAAAAAATAATAACTTAATTCATTAAGAACAGAAATTTTGGAAAATTTTAAGGGGGGGACGCTCACGTAACGGATGATGATGCAACTTTCCAATTTTGCATTTTTGCTAGAGTAAAATTTTTGATGTGAATACCCTAACATATTCAGACTTTA
Source organism: Eustalomyia histrio (assembly GCA_949748255.1). Taxonomy (NCBI): domain Eukaryota; kingdom Metazoa; phylum Arthropoda; class Insecta; order Diptera; family Anthomyiidae; genus Eustalomyia; species Eustalomyia histrio. Next base: position 49,675,648 of record OX456527.1, read on the forward strand.
TTTATTGTTTAATTGAATTTTTTTTTTTATATTTTTTTTTAACACTTGTTTCAAAAAATTTCCAATATATGTCAATAATATAAAATCAACTAAATACCAAAACAATTGCCTTTACATTTGAGTAATATAAAAAATGCTAAATGCTTGTTAAAGCTAAGTTCATATTTTTTGCCATAAACTGGTTTAGAGAACGAATGAGAAAATTTAAAGTCATTTTTTTATTCTCTTACATTAGTTTTCTTGCTGGTGAGAGTGAGTGACTCAACTTAATAAAGTAAGGAAATGTTTATAACCAGTGATAGCAACATTAAATTTAATAAAAAAGCATTTTTTAAAGAACTTTTCAAAATTTTATATATTGTAATTTTCCAAATCTGTATTAAAAATACAAAAATACAACAGTTTTTGATGCTTAAAAAAGTACGAATGTACAATTATTTTTTTGGAAGAAGAATAATCTTGGTGAGCGCAGGAACGCTCACCAAGAGATGGCACTGCTAGCTCCAATCTTTTTTTCTCAAGTTGGTATAACTGTCCTGAGAACACATGCAAAGTTGCAAGTCATTCTGTTAATTCTTTTTTTGTTTAGAAGCAATTTGAAGTTGACGTGTCATTGATTTTTTTTAATATGGAAAAAATTTAATATCGTGCAGTCATTAGATTCTTTGTTTTGAAGGGTTTAAAAGCAAAGGAAATTTATGAACAAGTGTTAGAAGTGTATAAGGAGTCCTCACCTTCAAAACGCGCCGTTGAATTTTGGGCTGGTGAATTTAAACGTGGTCGTACCAGCATTAAAGACGATCCACGCGAAGGACGACCAAAAACTGCAACCACAGCAGAAATCATTGAGCAGGTCATAATATGGTTACTGAAGATCCAAGTTTGACTAAGCGTGAAATTGCTAATGCCATAGGCATCTCAGATGAACGAGTACTCCATATTTTAGATGAAGAGTTACGTATGAAAAAACTGTTTGGAAAGTTAGTGCCGCACACATTAACAATTCAACAAAAACTGGATCGAAACAAATTTCTCATCGTAATTTGGAGCGTTTTAAGCCGAATTATACCAACAATAAACTTTTTCATTGATGCATGTGATTGACTCAAAACTATTTTAACAAGTTAAAATTTATATCCTTATTTAAGCTAGCTAATCATATATCGCACCAAAAACACCTACATTTTTACAAATGCAATTTTTGACTGCAATTCTTGTTTAGGAGTGAACGGAGTAGAGAAGCAAGCGGGGACACAAAATAATCACAGTTTTCGTTTTTCGTACATGTTTTTGTTATTTCTTGGACTTAAGCTGACACTTTTGTTATGCTAAAAATATACAACTTAAATTTAACTCTTGCTTAAATTTTAACGGGACAATGTAATGTTGGCCATAAGACACATTAAGAATATTGGTATTGAAAATTAGTAATACTTAAATATTACTCATACGTTACGGTAGTTTAAACGTATGAGTGTTACGTTTTGGTTCACTGGTAGACTTTATTTTATTGCACTATGGTTTATACCATATAGTAGCCCCACTTACCAAAAAAAAAATAAAAAAATTAATTGAAAAGCAAACGACAGTAAATGAGTAGGAACAGCTTTTATCTAGAGTTTACATGTAAAATTGATTCGATTAGTCGCAGTTAACAGTAAACAGTTAATCGCATTCACTATATACAATTTTTTATGACAAAATTAATTAATTTTATCCTAAAAAAAGCTAAATTAAAGCCAAAAAATATTAAAAAATAAAAATCAAATTTTTTTCAAAATTTGTATGGAAAACAACAGTTGAGTATAAACTTTTTTCAATTAGGACACTTTCTAAAGTTTTTAAAAAAAAGATAAAGAATATCTTAGAAACTGTTTAGGTATTATAATCAAAATCAGTGTCATTTTCGAATTCTTGCAGAGTTTAGAAAATACAGAGAATATAATACTCTCAGTTACTGAGAAAAAAATAAATATATAAAAAATGCCCGAAAATTCATCATCACTTTGAAATGTAAAGGAACTATATTAACCCTTACATTATTACCGTACCATATATGGTACAATCCTTTTATCATCTGATAATCTAAACTATATAGGGCTCCTATGTTTGCTTAAAATTTATTAACATGAATTTTTTTTAAACATTTATCACATTAAAATAACACTAAATAGACCACACCGCTTTTATTAATTTTCTTTTTACATGTATCTTATACTTTTCATTCAATGCTCCACATTCTTTTCAGTATTTTATTAATACATATTCATAAGTTTGGTTAATTCTCTAACTTACCTGTTGGTAAAATAGCATTATTTTCCCGACGCCAAGTAATTGATGGTGTAGGGTAACCACTAGCATAACATTCCATTTGAACTTCACTGCCTTCGCTGGCGACCAAAGATTGTGTCGAGTTATCGGATATAACAGGAGGACGTCGTACAGATAATTTAACATTGGCACTGACTTTGTGAACAACCGAGATTACCACTTGGCAGGTATATTGGCCAGCATCAGTCTCCTGAATGTCTTTAATTTGTAGCTTATATGTGGATGAATTTGGATCGTAACGTAAAGAAAATCGTGAATCTTTTATAACCAAGGTAGAGCCCGTTGATAGGAACACTGAATCGCCATCAGATTTTGTCCATATAACAGAATATTCTTTGGCATATTGTACGGAACAGTCGAATTCCACTGTGCCACCAATATCCTTTATCTGTTCTTGTGTTATATATGAGATCGTTGGTGTTCTTTGGGCTTGCGCGCCTTTAAATGACGTCGACATCAGTACGAAGAATGTGAGCAGGAAACCACATAATTGTGTTCTATTTTGTGAATTTAACATATTTCTACTTGCTATAGACATTATTTGTAAATTAAGAAAAAAATTATTGCAGACTATTTTCTTTTGAAATTAGTTTTCTTTATTTATTCAAGCTCACCACACCCTAAGCTTGAGATATTTTTTATATTGAAAAGAAACGCTTAATAATTTAATGCGCTTGATTTTTTTAGTATTTTTTATTGCTATCTTATGCTGTTTAGGTTTCTTCTTTGAGAGTCAATATTAAACTACTTGTATCTTTATTTCGTTTTGTCTTCTCAAATGATTAAAATATTAAAAAAGTAACATATGTCTCTTCTCTTTCTGATGTATAAAGTGAAGATTTAATTCAACTAAATAAAACTTTAATCACTTTATTCTCTTCTCTTTCTTGTAACAATATCTTTTATATTCTCTACTTTAAGCCAAGTTTACAAAATCACACACTCTTATTTATGAACTATTCAAAGAATAGTCTATTCTTTACACTCGTTAACCGTTTTTAACACACACACACACACGCATCAACTAACCAACGGTACAAATAAATTCGATGTCTTTACCCGTTGAATGTTGCTTTGCTTATGATTTGTTTTGATGTTTCTACAGCTTAACGAAGCTAAACGTTATTATTTCGTTTTGTTTTGAATTTCCATTAAATTAAAGATGGCGCTCAATTGTGTGTGTGCACAATGTGTAAATGTAATTCTTTCTAGATATGTATGTGTGCATTGCGTTTTTATACAGGTAACACTGTTTGCAATTAAGGTGACCATATGATAGAAATTTTGATAGTTATATTTCTTTAAACAGGTACATATATTTCTTTCCTGGAAGTATCCTCTTATTTGTAGAAAAATATTTGGTAGTTTATGACGTTGCAATAAATCAATACATACAGGGTGTTTTTTATGTTCCAGGCCGATCTTTTTTTAAAGAATATTAAATGTGTGCTCTTTTAAACATATTGAATAACATTCTGGCATATTACAGATGTTATTGCTCCAATTTATTGTTGAGCATCTGACTTGTTGTCGTACCCCTTTTCCTTCAAATACCCTCAAAGAAAGTAGTCGGAGGCAGGTAAATCAGGAGATTGAGGGGCCAATCGAAATCTCCTCTTTTTGACATAATGCAGCCTTGAAACTGAAGATTTTCAGTTTCCCAGCAGCGGCTATTCTGTTTATTAACAAAGCCAGCCCAGTCAGAATGTGCCTCACCAGTCAGAATGTGTCTTTTCGCCAAAACTATAATTTTTATATTTTTTATGTTTTAATAACTTTAGCACCTTATTGGTGCGTTAGATGCTCCATTATAAATTGTTATCGACTGTTCTGCACAACTGTCAAATGTCAACCAAACAGAAATGACGGTCAAAAAACATAGACCTGTAACATAAAAAACATACATCGTCTCAGAATTATTCAAAACAAAATTACTTAAACTCTTATTGCTTTGTTTTAACAAAAAAGTCCCATATTTGAGTTTTTCGGGTAGAAATTTTTCGTTTTCTTCAAAAAAAAAAAATATATATAAATTCTTTGGCCATATCTCGCAAATGAGCGATATGTCAAATTAATATGGATATGACATAAGCTAACTTTGATAGCTTTCCGCATAAATATATTGTCCACATTGTGCAATTTTTATATCTCCTAAAACGGCGATAATATTGGCAATAACATAATAATATTGCAGTGCATAGAAGAAAGGAAGAAAATTCCTCTGCAGAGTGGAGTACTCAAGCAATGTGAATCTAGCATTTATATATCTTATTCTTATGCTACATTTCCACTTGCGTGTTTTGAGCAAATCATGTTGACCCAGAAAACTGCATCAGTTGTGGTCACCGAATTTGTTGCCAATCAAATTCTGGCGGTTGCGACAACTATCTTCATATTAAATTATATTTTTAGTTGTGAAATAAATAAAATTAAATAAATATTATTATGTTCCACAAAATTTCTTCTTAGCATAGTTCATAGATTCATAGTTCACACCCTTGCTTACTGCACCACAATTTAATTTAATTTAATTTTCTTTGATATATTTGTTATTTAAACATTTAATTTAAAAAAATATATTTTGTTGAAATGTTTGCCTTTACCGGTATTTGAAATCGGGAATTAAGAGTACTGGCTAGCTCTTTACCCACTAGCCCATAAACACTTATAAATTTTAATGACAAATTTTGAATTTAAATAATTTTTTAGGAAAATAAGTATAGCAGAAAGTTCGTTTACAAATACCAATATTTAGTGGCTTCTATAGTTAATACAATCCACAATTCGGTTGGTTCAACTGAAATACTAATTTAATGATATATTTGATCAGGATAACCTGATCACTTCCGAATATCGACAATTTATTAATAAATTTAATAGATTGTACTAATTTTCCAGCACATACTCCAAATAAATGGTTGCTTCTACTGTACACAATTTCTAAACTAATTTTATTCGTAAAGTTGATTGGAAATACCAATAATTGGATAATAGTATCCTTTTTTTGATTCCTTTTCCCTCTTTTTAATTTCGAAAGTCATATTTTTGGTATAATAATGTATTAAAGGTTATTCCAAATAAAATAAAATTCTTACAAATAAATGTTAATGGTTTTGATCGAATTGCAACCGATCTTTTCTCTGGATGTTGTTTTGACGAAAAAAAATATATGGGAAAACATGTACAAATCAGTGTTTTGTTTCAAAACACCTTCAGTGGAAACGTAGCCTTAAAGTCCTATTTGTAACACTTGTTTATGCCAACCAAGTAGTAGCATGAAACACATGTTGCTATTTACAGGAATTCACAGCATTAACGTTTGTTTCAAGTTATCTCTTAATTTACTTCCAGCGAACAGTTAAATTTTACAGCATTATTATGAAAAGGTTTTGTTGTTACTTCATAAGGGAATTTTATAGTTTGAAACGAATACTACTATTTGTCCTTCAATATATTTATTAGATGTTATTTGATTTTAAATCTTTAAGTATTATTTCAAATCTAGTTCTAATCATTTATGAATCAAATTTAAAATTGGTGGTTCTTGGGTGGTAAGTCTGTTCTAACCAAATTTCTGGGGTAAATAGAAACTTTGTACGAAATTTTATCCAAATATATATACGAGGGCGGATCAATAAGTCCGTGACTTTTTAAATGAAACACAGTTCTTTTCTTGCAAAAAAAAAAATATTTTTCAACATAATCTCCTTTTAGCTCAATACACTTAGTCCAACGTTTCTCCAATTTTTGTATACCTTCCAAAAAATAGGATTTTTCGAGGTCCACAAAATAGGCATTTGTTTGATCAATAATTTCATCGTTTGAGCTAAATCTCTTTCCACCGAGCCATTTCTTTAGGTTTGGAAATAGTCACTGGGAGCTTAATACGGAGAATATGGCGGATGAGGTACCAATTCGTAGCCGAATTCAAACAATCCTTTGAAGTTGTCACACGATTACGTTTATGGTCAATTGAAAGCAAACGCGGTACCCATCTTGCAGACAGTTTTCTTTAATCCAACTGATCATTTAAAATCGAAACCACACTGCCACATGAAATGCCTATGGCATCAACAATCTCACGAATTTTTACTCTTCGATCGGCCAACACTATATCGTGGATTTTTTCGACATTTTCGGGTGTATTGACCTCAATTGGCCGTCCAGAACGTCCGGCGTCATTTGTACTTGTGCGACCACAACGAAAGTCAGTAAACCACTTTTTTACCATTGAAATCGATGATGCAGAGTCCCCATAGTATTTATCAAGCTATTCATTGGCATGAAGTGAGCACTCGAAATTCACTTTTTCACATATTTGCGACCTGTAGTTGAATTAACAATTCTTCTTGGCATTTGATTTTAGAACTTTGTTTCCTTGACAACATTGTCGACGCCGCTGCGGCAATGGTTAGTCATCTTTTTTGCTTGGAATGAAATCTTTCATTCCTATTTAGCGCACTTCGGCTAAGCAAAAAGGTAGATGTTGGTTTAACCAGACTTGCAGCAACGCGTTCAGTAATTGTCGTGTTAATACTATACTGTTTCAAAAACAGGCGAAAACCAAGTGTTCCAGATTACTTAGACGTGAAAAAATTCCTGCACGAACAGCGTTTTCATAATAAAATCCTTTCTAACATTTGGGATATAAGAGCTTCTGGTTAATGATTAAAAGATTAGGGGACATTGCTGGTTCAGCTATCCCAAGTCTTATAAAAGGTGATCCAATATTATCTAACCATTTTGCTGAAATATTTGCAGGAAAATGAAATGTTTGTAGGAAACTAAAATGCTTGCAGCAATCAACAATCAATATTACCACTGGTGCTGAGGCAGTGTTCTTCTACGCTAGCTCGTCCTTTAGCTAACCTTTACAGCTGTCTATACCTTCCCTTCATGCTGGAAGAGGCTAAGTATGATGGTTATGGAGAGCATGGTTAATTACTATCTTGTATATTATATAGAGTTGAATTCACTTTTACACGATCTACCGTACGGCTTTTGTAAAAGCGTTCCTCTCGGAACAAAGGTGTAGTTTGGTGAAAGCAAAGGGATTGCTTTAGATATTTCCAAAGAACGGCGCACTTTCATCAAAATTAATTGCTTTTGCTGTTGGTAATAACTTTTTTTATTTATTTGGATATTTCACAGAGATCGCTCTATACATATTGTAATTGATGGGATCTCATCCGACAAGTTTTAGCTAAATTCAGGGGTACCGCAAAGTTCCGTTCTTTCTTCTGTTCTTTTTCTCGTCTTTCTTAATGACCTTCTTCGTTAAACTTTTAACCCTATCTACTATTTCGCAGAAGACAGCAACATTTGTCATTAATTTTCCTTTGATCGTAGGCCAAGCCTTCTAAAATAGGGGGCAGGAGCAATATTATGAACGATGCACTTAATCAGGACCTTTTAACAATATCAGATTGAGATCTTAAAAATTTGGGTCTTACCCATAGGGATGTGGATGTGTCTTCAACACTTTCTGTTCAAATGGGAATGAAAATTCGGTGTGATTTCCGATGGAAATGCACGTTTTTACTTTCTATTTATAAATCTCATATATGGGCAGGAGCTTCAAATTCTATTTAAGAGCTTTTAGATCGTGTACAAAGGAGAGCATCAGCGCTTACCAATGACTGAAGGGTATCCATTCCTATTTATTGATACATTGCTGTGTCACACTGTTCTATCGATATTACCATGGGGGAGGTTCTTTGCTGAGATAGGGGAACTTATTCTTCGAGCCCGGGTATTTGACCGGAATAATCGCTTATTCAGTACAGTTTATCCGTTTCTGGTCGATTGTGCAGTGAATCGCACAACTTATTACAAGGAAAATTTATTCATAAGTCGGACTAGTCGTACGTGGAATAAACTTCCTGCCATTAACCCTACTCCTTAATTTCCTCCTTCCCATAACCTATTTTTCTGACATCAACACAATGAACTGCATTTGTAGGGGGGCAAACCCATAAGTGTTGATACAATGGAAAACAAAATAACATTACTTTATTTTTTCTAACATACATTAACTTATTTTGGACACACTTTTCCCTTTTCAATTCAGTACTTTTAGAAGTTTATATTTTTACTGGATAGAGATACGATAATTCAGTGGTTTAAAACCAGAAAATAATATAATCGTTTAAGAAAGAAAATAATAGAAAATGGTTAACCAGAGTTGCTAAATATTTATTTGAAAAAATAAACTTTTCAAACAAAAAAATTTAAACATGAAAAAGAATAAACTTTTATATATGTGATTGATATTTTTTTGAAAAAATGAGAAATTTTATTTCTGTGCTAACAACTAGTTCTCCAATTGTATACAATGTATAGAAATCTGACCGATCAAAACATGAATTTTAAAAATATAAAAAGTCGAAAGTATAATAATTTTAAACATTAGTCAAAAACAACCACATGCTTCCAAAAATAAATTAAAAATCAGTTAAGCCAAAAAAATCATATTTTTAATATAGATTTTTCCACCAAAATACACAATTAAAATTTTTAAAATTTTTTTCCTGTTTAAGATTTATAACCTTTTAAAATTTCAACATTGGTTGCCAATATTTCCACTAGAGGGCGCTTTTTAGATAAAAACAATGACAAAAGTTTCTGATGACGCATTGATAACTTTAAAAAATTATAATGTCACTGTTACCATATAATAATTTTAAACAATAGTCAAAAACAACCACATATTTCCAAAAATAAATTAAAAATCAGTTAAGCCAAAAAAAAATCATATTTTTAATACAGATTATTCCACAAAACTTAAATTTTTTTAATTTTTACCTGTTTAAGATAAATAACATTTTAAAATTTCAACATTGGTTGCCAATATTTCCACTAGAGGGCGTTTTAGAGTAAAACAATTACAACAATTTCTGATGAGGCATTGATCTATATTAGAGTATTCAAAAACCGAAACCGAAAACCGGTCAACCGGTTTCTTTTTTTTTTTAATCCGATCGGTTTCGAATATTTTGTAAATTCGAAGAAAACCGAAAACCGGTCTTTTTCGTTCGGTTAACCGGTTTTTAACTACATCACCAACTGAGTTGCTTGGTCTCTTTTATTTTTTCCGAACACTTTTTTAATCGTTTGTTTGGTTATGAAGATTAAGATGTAAGTCTGATGGATGCCGATGAAGACTTAACTTTGGATATTCCAAATAGTTTAATTTCTGATCTAAATAACACAATAAACATTATTCGAAATCCTAAAAAAAAGAGACTACAAAATCATTTATCATTATATGATGATTTCATATATCTTGATAAATGCGAAAAAATAACTGAAAAGTTGGAAAATTTATATAATTGCCTTTTGACTATTTGTCCAACATTTACTATTAGTGAAAGAGTATTTTCCACTTCTAGCTTTATCAAAAGCAAACAAAAAAAAAATCGTCTTAAAACGAAACTTTTAAATTGCCCATTATTTCTAAAATATTATTTTAGAACAGATAAATAGATTTTCTTTTTACATATTTAAAATGTAATATTAAAAAAACTTATATAATGCCAAACGTTTTAAACGTTCAAATTACTAACGTTTCTAATTTACAAACTTAATGATCTCTATTCATTTGATATGAATATAGTTTTATAATAGTAATTTTTAAAATATTATATTAAAAAATATTAAAACCAATAAATAAAATGTTGAAATGAAATACAATTAAAAAATTAAATTTAAATGAATATATATATATATATCTTTATATATATAATTCTCCTGTACGTGTGTTAGTGACTGCACTCCTCCTTAACGGCTGGGCCGATTTCGATGAAATTTGTTGTGTCTGTTTTATTTGATCCCTGAATGGTTTAGATTCACAATTGACCTATATGGGTACAATGGGCGTGGCACCTCCCATACGAAGTAAAAATGTATTTTTGTATATCTGGAGTACTGTTACAGTGGGAGTCTTCAAACTTTGTGTGAGCTTTTTTTATAATAATACTCATAATCTCCCAAAAAAATGAGTGCCATCCAAGCAATGGGCGTGGCACCTCCCATACGAAGAAAACATTCATTATTGCATATCTGGGGTACTATTAAAGTGGGAGTCTTCAAACTTTGTGTGAGCTTCTTTGATAATAATATTCATAATCTTCCAAAAAATATGGGGGATCCAAGCAATGGGCGTGGCACCTCCCATACGAAGTACAAATTTATTATTGCATATCTGGGGTACTATTATTGTGAGAATATTCAAACTTTGTGCGAGCTACCTAGATAATAATGTAATCCTATTCCTAGGCAGAACAACGTTTGCCGGGTCAGCTAGTATATATATATATATATATATATATGTGTGTATTTTTATTTCTTTATATATTAAATTTCTTTTTTTTTTTGTTTGTAATAAAAACTATTATATAAGCTTTTTATTCAAATTAAAAAAAAAAACGAAACCGGTTTTTTCAAAATTCAATTTTTCAAAGAAAACCGAAACCGGTTTTTTCCAAAGGCCGGTTTTTTGAATACTCTAATCTATATAATATGTACCAACAAAATTTGTTTAATCAATTTTCAACGGACATATATGAGTTAAAAAATAATGAGGACATAATGAGTTAAAAAATAAAAGTTTCTGTTTCGGCAAAATTCCTTGTTTTTCCTAAACCGAATATTCAGTCAGACTCTAATCAATTAACTAAATTAACTAGCAGTGGAACGAGATGAGCTAGATCCATTAAAATTAGCTTTGAAAATGGGTCAACAGATACACGTACCACCCATTCAATTGGAAACCTTGATTTGATATAATTCAAATTAATCATTTAAAAATTGTGAACAAGATCAGCACTATCATATACAGTCATGTGCGAAAAATAGGGACACTTGCAAGCAACAAATTTAAAGTAAAAAAATTCACATACATTTTGCTAAAAAAAACTAAAAATATTATTTTTAGATTGTAGTACAACAACAACTCTTTATTTTAAGCAACAACTCAAAATTTGTTGTTGCAATTGAAAAAAAACAACATTAAAAAGTATTATAATTTCCTATAGTCTAATGTGAATAAAAATAAAAAAGTAATAAAAATAAAAAATTCTTTGAAATATTATTAGTATTTTATATTTTTTATATGGAAATATAATAGTGGTCATTGTATCTCATAGATGTACCCATTTCTGTATCATATTTATGTAAATAAGTGTACCAAGTTTGGAGCCAAGGGTGAAATAGGTATGGGATATTGAAAATCGGAATTGCCATGTTCAAATTTTGTTTGTTTATTTAAGTTGGAAAAAATATTTATAATTTTTAAAGTTCTGATAAACGATGCGAATTTCATGTACAACTTGTTCTAAACCACTTGTTGCTAAACACACCAAAGATGTAGTTGTAATGCAAACATTCATAAGTTCTAGAACTTATTACACCAGCAGTATTTCCAGAGATGCTTTTGAAGAATATGTAGTTATTCCCTGAAAAGTGTGTTTTAGAACTAAAAATAATACGTATGTAGTTATTCCCTGAGAAGTAGTTTCCCGGCATACTTGGCCCTTTTTAACGTTAAAATTTCTTATTAAAAAATAGTTTATAGTGGGTGCGATTAACCGCTAATCGCCATTAACCGTAACCGCGGTTAATGAAAATTGCAATTAAATGTAAACTCTAGTTAAACTTCATTCAAGTGGTTCAGCGATGAAATAAATTCTTTTATGTTTAATTTATCGCAATGTTTGTTTTTTTTTTTTTTTGGTTCGGGATCGTGCGCTCACGTTCACATCTATAGTTTGAATATAAAAAAATTTAATAAAAACTAAAAAATTCACGAATGTTTTAGAGTCATTAGAAAGCCACATTTTTAATTGGTCTTGTCTATTGAATTAGTGAAAATAAATGTGTCATGACAGTCTTAGCAAATTAATAAAAACTACCTCTACCCTTTCTAATACGAAATTGGTTCAAAAAGTATTGTTTAAGTGCTGGATGACACTTTCATTCCGTGGTCACTAATTAAATAAAGTTGAATAATGGATCAAAATAATGAAAAACCCAACGTAAAACAAAAGCGTGACAAAATAAGTAATAAAAGATGGAACGATAGTGAAATTCAGCAGCTATTGGTTTTTATTATTACAAGTAATATCGTATCTTCAAAACCAGAATCTCTACAAATTCTATTTGGTTAATTGCATTTTGCATCGACTTGCTCTAAATCCGTAATTTTAACATTTAATGAGTATTGGTTTGCTGCATACACAACTGTGTGGTACTTCAGTATTGTTTTGATGCATTGTCATATGCAACAAATTTGTATAGAGAAATTAAGAAATATAGTTCAGTATTTATTGCTGCGTTGACCTAACATCGAATGTAGATCAAAAGAAAAAAGATAAATGAACCGATATGCAGCAAAGGCCTTCAAATTCAAAATCTAAAATTAATTAAGCAGCACAAAACAAGATTCTGTTCTTTTGTAAAAGCTTAAAAAATTACGACTTATAACATATATAGTTTAATTATAAATAAATATAATTAAATCAAAATTTATAGTTTTTGTTCAAAATAGATGCTATTATCGATGGTGAAAATAAAAAAATATTTATTGTATGTAGATTTTAAGAAAAATTAACGTAAACTTTCTTTATCTTTTTTTTCTCTATACTTATTTTTTGGCATATAGGTTAAACCAATAGTAAGCTGTCAAAATGTAAAAAAAAAAATAAAATTTTATCGGTACTATAAAACCATGACAGTCTATTGTTTTCTGTTTACCTTTTGTATGAAACTTTTTGTTGTAAACGTGGGAACATGGTATATAATATTGTTAACTGGTATTGTTATGCCACAACTGGATAAAAGTGATTATTTTGAGAACTAGTTCTGTTCAAAGACTTGTAGTTTGGTCATTTGGTACTGGGTGGGTTTTAAACGAAATTTTAAGGAAGTGAAAATTTAATATTTGCTAAGGTCGCGTTTTTATCTGCATCAAAATGCCGAGATTTTGGTATTCACAAATGTAAAAACAATGAAGAATGGGTTGAGAGACATATTTTTTTAGGTACTGGGTATTTTCGGCAACGTCTTTAAAATTGTCTGCATTGTTTATTTTTACAAAGGTGAATATCAAAATCCTGGGACTTCGTGGTAGATGTAAACGGGGGATACCATTTATTTTTATAATCACCCTGTTGTTTATTTATTGAAGATAATTTTTATTACAATATGACTACTTCACATATTAACTATATTATAATTTAGTTTGTGTTCTGAGCAATTTTAGTGTATAATTTGTTTTACTATTTAACTTGATTTTTTATTATTATTAATAAATTCTAATATAGACAACAAACATCTTAAAAAAATGTCCGCTGTTGAACGTTTTGACTTGGAAAAAATAACACAAATATTTCAAGAAAGTTTATGGGATGACGACGATATTATAATGGATGAATATTTGAAAGGATACGAGGAAATTAACAAGTATGTACATATTTGTTTAACAAAGGCAAAGTAGTTTCTTTGTTTTGATTTACAATTACAAACTTGGGAGTTTTTGTTTTCTATTTACAGATTTTTTGGTCTATTGGGTTCAGTGTTTGGTTTTATAAGTAGTGATGTTAAAACAAAAATTAATACTTTAACAAAGTTACGAAATGGGACGGATACGGAAAAGTATGCAACAATAAAAACAATGATTTCCTATGAAAGGAATGCTAATTTATTATCAGGAAGTCGTACATTGCTACGTTTGCATAGAGGTCTGGGTGAGTTAACAAAAGAAAAATAGTGGTGAAAAAGGGTTCTAAAATTTTGTTAAAATGATGTCAACTTTGTTTTTTTTTTGTTTTTTACCTTGATAAAGCAATTTGTTTTCTGTTGACCTAAAGCCAAAACTTTCTAGTACCTCATTCGCATAAACGAAACTTTATTTATCTTGAATATTGTTGCATAGAATATCTCGAGATTTTCCATAGAAATTGTGCCATATTTTATACATTTGATTATTTTAAGAAATTCCTTTTTTACAATTAGTAAGTATTCCCGAACCTTTAAGACTACTCAGGCAGTAAAACCCGTTACGACTAGTAAGATTTTTTATATACATATTATTTATTTTCTTGGTCAAATTTTCAAAAGTATTTATCCAGATTTTGTTTAAGCTAATAAGGCCTAACGCTTTTAATGTAAATAAAACAACTTTTTATTTCATATTATCTGACGTTTCCTCAATTTTATGTTGGACTTTTCAAGGTCGTCTATTTTGAACAATAAAACATAAATTATTACAATTATTCACTAAAAAAATTACTTACGGTGATGTTTTAATTTTAAATAAAACAAATAATATTAATGCTCGACAGCCTTTTTCTTGACACATTGGCAGAATTAAGAGATAGAAATATTCACCTAAAATACATTACCAAATATGCAATAATAAAACTAGACGATAAGGATAGAATACTTTCTACCTTTAATAATCGCCATCACAAGATCCAATTTACTATTAAATTGACAAGAAGGAGAACCATCTTGCCTAGATATGACACTACGAAAAATTGATATTAAAAATTTTACCAAGAGAACTTCTTTATGTAAAATCATTAACTACAACGCAACACAACCATAGAGCCAAATAATGAACACAGCAAGAAATCTTATTTTAAGAGTTTTAAAATTGAGCGACAATAAATTTCACGCAAAGAACATCGAAAAAATACTCAGGGCCTACAGTTTCCTACAAAAACTTATAAATACCTTAATAAATGACACATTAAAAAATCTGCAAACTCATACCACCACTCAATAACAAACCGATTATAACGGGGATACCAAATTTTACAGTGTAAAATACATTCCGGGTTTAACGGATAAAAGGAATATGAAAACTTTAATTGACACAGGGAAAATAAGTTTTGCGTACAAGCCTAACATAACATTCCACACAATTATTTCTAGAATTAAGGAGCCGATTTAAAAGAACATCAGAGTATTGTTGTTTACAAAATCAAGGTAATGGTAATGACGATCAAAATTGGGATTTATTAAAAGGGGCAACAAAAAGAACACTAGAAACGAGAATAGGAGAACACCAAATGGATATTACAAAGGGTTAAGTGAATTCTGTTTTAGCACAATCTTTGATAAAGTCAACATAAAATTGACGAAATGTCATCCAATATGAACAGTTGTTTTAATCAAAATCTGGATAAACATTTTGTTTCATTATCCTTGACACTTTGACATCCCGTTTTTTTTAATTTAATTTTATAGCTTTTTTTTATAAACGCATTGGCAAGGCAACAATTTTGAACGCTTTTGCACGCATATTGTAAATGTTTAAAGTAGTTAAACAATTTATAAAGAATTGAATAAAAATGTGTTGTACAATGTTGTAAATGCTTATTAACTTCAAATTATACATGCACACAGTTTTTAAACTCTCAAATCTGATTTCAGTACTATTCCATCATATCAGAATTCCAAGAAATCCTAACTTAAAGAAGGAAAAAGATGTTTTTGTTCTGTAATCTTAAAAATGATTTTGGATGCTAAATTCGAATTCGTTATCGGTTTAATAGTATCAGGTAGAGATAGGTACGTGATCGATTTTTGACTCACGCTTACGCACGATTTTGACTCACGCTCACGCACTATCATGAATCAAAAATTACAATGACACGAAGATTTGCTTCTACTCTCGCTCAAACGTAATATTAACGCTTCACAAATTCAAAATATTTCGAAAAACTAAACAAAAAAGAAATAATTTTATTACTTGAACCATTTAAATGAATTAATACGAGTGAATACATAAAACACAGTCTTGGTACATTACATGTAAAAAATCAAAAAAATAAAAAAGCGATTAAAAGGATAATCACGAAAAAAATAGGCTCACGCCAGATTTTTTTTCGCTAACGCACGATTACGTGAGTGAATTAAATTTTGGCTTAAGCTATGCGTGACTCACGAAATTTCGTGACAGATCATTGTTTTTGCCTTTTTGTCAAAGGTTTAAAATTCGCTTTTGGTCAATTGTACAGGCCAAAACCATAATCTGTTTATATAGCGAACAAGTCGCTAGAATTTTCCACTGTTTATAAATCGACTAATTTTTTAGCAATTTTTTTAAAAAATGTTTTTAAATTTTCGTTTAAAATCTAAATACTTTTTTTTATCAGAGTTGACAACCTTGTTTTTAAAAAAGTTTGGAAATCTTTTTTATAGCATGTTCATACGGTAATATGAACCACATAGACTGCCCTCTAAATCACGATTGCGAACCATTGTGTTTTTATACATTTCACTATTACATTTTAATATACATATATACATACATATTTAAATATATATATATATATATATATATATATATATTTTATTTATTTTATTTATTTGAATTTTTTTGTTTTTCTTCGTTATTTTACCAGATAGTTCAAACAAACTTGCGATAATTTGTCATTGTATGGCGAAATATGTTGGTTCAATCATGATTAGGGCGCGAACCATGAATGAGAGGGCGAAACTCGAATTTTCCTGTTAGTGTGAACATGCTATTACCTTTACTTTCTATGTTATATTATTTTTTCGTCATCTATGTGGTTTATCTAACGAATTTTCCTTTATTTTTAGAATTTGTTTATGAATTTCTCGTCCGTTTAGCCTACTTGTGTGAAAATGATAAGGTCCATGATTCCTGTAAAGAAGCTTATGAATCTACATTAGCTAAATATCATCCTTGGGTTGTACGCCAGGGAGCTTTGGTGGCCATGTATGCTTTACCAACTCAAGGAGAACTTGTTAAACGTATGTGCTGTAATGCAGATCGGATTCTGGAAATTTTACCAGAAATGTTAAAAAACACCAAAACGGTTTTTGATCGCACCCAGGACTTATATACTCTTTACGAAATTCATCATTTATAGAGTTGTTAAAAAATGGTTTTGGAATTCTGAAAACGCCTTTTTTAGAAACTGGTTTTCGATTTTCCTAACTTAAACGCGTTTTGGATCAACGGTTTTTCCAGTTTTTTTTTTTTTAATTATTTTGTATTGTTGAAAGCCCAATTTTTCTTTGTGAAAATTTAAAAGAAATTTGTAAAAATCTTAAATCGTTAATTCTAGGCATTTAAAAATAATCCCGTTTGAGGAAAGTTCTGTATGAAGGGTTGATATAATTGAAAAATAAATCAGTATCGGTAAAGTTTCATAATTTCCTCAGTAAAAGCCGTCAGTGTAAAAGCCGGTATGGCACTTGCTTTAATTTGTACATCAACAGCAATGTGAATTATAGTAGTGCTCTGCTTTGCCGGCATAATTTTATGTTATTGCTGTTATAATTGAAAGCATGAAAAAAAAAGGAAAATATTCACGTAATGTACAAACAGCGGCCAATAGAAGGTACACACAATATCTTCATTGATCGATATGTGATGGACGATAATACAAAATTTAAAGAATATACTGTATTATATTATTTATAAATTTTCTTGAAATTAATTGCGGTTTTCACTCTTGGTGGTACATTTACAAACCTTGTATATTTACGATTTTATACTACAAAGCGTGAACGACTTTTCTGTGTATTTACTTCCCGCATAAACACAGCTATTGTAAATTAATGCATCAGCTGATTTTTATTTTGTTTTTCATCACTTTGAAAACTTAAAATATCAAAAAAGAATTTGAAACTAACAGAAATACCCATAATTACGGAAAAAGATAAAATTATAATTTTTTTATAGCAAAATGCTATTAACCAAAAGAATTTGCAGAGATTCTGGTTTTGAAGATACGGTATTACTTGTAATAATAAAAACCAATAGCTGCTGAATTTCACTATCGTTCCATCTTTTATTACTTATTTTGTCACGCTTTTGTTTTACGTTGGGCTTTTCATTATTTTGATCCATTATTCAACTTTATTTTAATAGTGACCACAAAAAGAAAAATAAAAAAATCAAACAATAGTTTTGCCGGCTAAACGATCAGCTGTTTTAGTCTTGTAAATGTACAACATGTATAACCAGCTGTATGTACCGAAAACAATCTACTCGACGTTGTTTTCGTTCCGTTGCCAAATGCCTACTTTTTCGTTGCTGATCGGCGCCCCTACGTTCCTAATTTTCGTCGCCGATTTCTGAAACGAACTTTTTTTCGGAACAAATGTATGGAATTCCGTTTTCCGACATCCATTTGACAGTTACTGATTTATTTTCTATAGTTGAACTCTTCTTACACATTTCCCCATAAGCAAATTAATAAATTTTGTGTCAATACAAAAATCAATACGAAATCAAGCGTAATTTTAAATTTTTCGTTATTTTAAATATATACATTAGAGCGGCAATGAAATATGTGGAGAAATATTTTTTCTCATTTTTAACGAAACCCGACCGGATTGTGCCACTTTGTCTAAAACTTAGTGTTTCCGATTCGGTTAATCGTTTAACCGATTCCTTGATTAATTGAAATATTAACATCACAACATATAATTTAAAACTTAAATAACTACTCTAACCGAATAATCGGTTAAAATAGGTCGATTAACCGGTTAAATTTTTAATATAGATTTTTTTGCTATTTTTTTTAACTTCCTAATGTATTTTTTTTTAATTTTTATTTATATTAATGATATAATTACAAATTATATGCTAATACCCTTACCGAGCACTAGCAACAAAGGCTATCGGCTCGTTGTAGCGAAAACAGACCAAAGCCTCTGGTGGGAGGCTCTAAAACTAACTAAAAACTAAGCAACAAAAAACAGGCTTAGAATATATCTACGATAGACAATTATTTTATTTTTATTTTATTTATTTATATATTTGAATTCCTTTAAAAATTATATTTTTTTGTCCTTCATTAAAAGGTTTCATTTGTTTCAAATCAGTGTCATATATTTGACATTTTAATTCAGTACGAATTCTTCCTTTTCTTCTCCCAAGATTATTTTTTACAATCAGCAGGTTTCAACAACATATTCCATTCCAATTCAATGCAATCCGAACCCGTTTACATTAACATAAATAAAAGATAAAGCTAACAAAGACTAGTTTCAGAAGTGGTTCTAAGATCAAAATAACATTACTTTTAAAAACCGACAAAAAAACATATTATAAACGACAAAAGTCTAAATAAAAGTCGTTCTTTGGAACAGAAAATTTAGCTCTTACATTATTTCTCTAGATTATATATTATAAAATAATTAACTTTGAAAAATCCGATTCTAAAGCTATTTCAACCTTAGAATATGAGAATTTTTTTTTTAATATGCAGAGCTTTAACAAAAAACCTATTAAAACGTTTATTTTGCTTCTTAGCAATAAAACACGTGGCTAGGTATTTTCCTAAAAAGCACTATGATGTTACGTATGTTCTAAAATAATAATTGAAAATTGTATTGTAAATTGTATTGTAAACTTTATTTCATAAAATGTATATACCTTAAATTAAATAAAGAAAGGAATAATTAATAACAATGACTTAAAGTCGTCTGTTATACATAAATGTATAAATAGTGTATGTAGATAAAATTTTAAATTATTAACACGAATTCATTTATTATTAATTTTCTATAATTTAAAGCGTTAATGACAAAATTATACAGTCTGCTCCAACCATTAAGTATTTCTCCATTTAAAATATTTATGTATTCAGACTCATCGAGAAAGGTTTTACCTAAATATCTAATTCTGAATTCAGAGAGTATTGGACATTTCGCTATGAAGTGCTGCAGAGTTTCTTCTTCTCTTATATTGCATAAGCTGCAAATTCTGCTTGTATTGTTATTAAATGTGTTGCTGCTCAGTGGAAGAATAACGCATCTGATTGTAGAAATAGAGTTATCCGATTTATTTAAAACTTACACCATATCAGTTTTAGCTGAATTTTCATTGCCCCCCTAATATACATATATTTAAAATAAAAACTATTATCATTATTAACATGATCCCGACACCTAGATCCCCACGTGGTTCAGTATACTTTAACATTCTTTTTGAGAAAATTAAAAATAATAAGAGTACTCACGATGGTGTTTTGCACACAATGCAAAAAAGTTCAGGCTGAGAAAATGCATATAACTAAGCTTTTTGCATCGTGTGCAAATCACTATCGTGAATACCCTCAATATATTGTAAAAATTAAGTTGGCGTGCCCAAATGCGCATTGTGACAGTTGGACATTCCAAAACTATAAAAATAAAATTTTAAAAAGATGTTTTGCGATTACAAATCATATTTTATTAATTTGTATCAGTAAACATTCCAACTTTAATGGAAAGTACAATAAAAATATTGGTAAACGGCTACTTATTAAAATATGAGAGCTCAAATTGGCGCCAAAACAAACAAAAAAAAATGTGTTCAAGTTTTCTACAAGGGTTAGGGTTTACTGTGTTTTAAGTCATTTCGTTTTTGGTGTTTTAAAGTTAACGATGGTTCTTTAAAAAGGTTTTGAAACTGTAACGATATTTTATGGTAAGTCTTTCCCAAACATGCTTAATATAAATTTACAATTCTTAGGTTTATTATTAGTTTAACCGATTGACCATTTTTAAAAAAATTTGTGTTTGAGAATTGATTTTATATAAAATACACATTTTTCCATGTAGACATTTTGACTTGAATATCTTTAAAACAAAAGTTTTGAAATGTGTTTTTTTATTAGATTAAAATCCAAATGAGGACTTAATAATTAATTAATAATAAAATTTTAACATATAATTTTTGCTTTCTGTTACGATAAGTATCTTCCCTTTTCTAAAATTTAAATTTTTTTTTTTACTTTCTCCTATCTTATCCTTCCTTTCCTTTTACTTTCATTATTTCTATTATTTTTAATTACAAACAAATATGCTTTCATTGCAGAAAACTTACATGAATATAATAACCAATCATATAAGGCCAAATGTAATAGGCTCGCTCGATTGTTTTATGAAATAAATAAATAAAAAAAAATCGCATTTTCTTGTGAACAATAAACTATATTTATTTTTATATTAAATATATATATATATATATATATATATATATATATATATATATATATATATATATATATATATATATATACACATTTTTCATTTTATTTAATTTAAATTAACCGAGCCTAATTTCATACAAAAAGGCCGCCATACACTTTGTTCTTTTCTGCCTGTTTTAACCGTAAAAATTCGTGTTTCATATTTGGTTCCTCAATAATCAAAATGTTTCTTTATTTTATGTCTCTACAGAAAATGTTACTTTGACTGTAAAGATGTTTACTATTTGTTCTGTCTTATTTCATTGTTGGCAATTGAAAATTGAATAAATTTTATAAATGAATATAAAAATTTATGAGAATTATGGGACATAAAGTATGATATCTATAAAAATAAAAGTTAAAAACAGAAGCATATGAAAAATTAACAAAAAAAATATGGAAGCATTTTTAAAAACAAATTGTTTAGTAGTAGTATATATGAAACCACAGAACTGATGTTTCGTTTGTGGTTCCATCGTCTGTACTTAAGAAAGTAACACATATTTTACTAATGTTCCCCGTGTGCAGCATAAGACATATTCTATCGAGTATCGAACTTACGGCTTTGTTTTGCTTATGATGCTGCCAGATGAGTAAAATTTATATTTTCGATTACATTGTCTTACATACTATGAGAATAATAACATTCTTAGAGCTATATGTGTCTTACTCTAATAACTAAGTTAGCGTAAAAAGCAACATTGCTAAGGTGAAATGGAATATGTAAAAAAGTACAAACTGAAAAGTTTGACTAAATCGTATTTATATGTGCGGGTAAAAACAACAAATGTGGTAGCGGTGTCCAGAAGCAGTATACTGGCAACTTTGAGAATGTTCTTTGAAGTTTGACAGAGCCATCATACACCGGACTAATATTTAAGCGCACAATTTTTGTTCTTTGCATAACACACGGTAGGATATTCATCTGGCATAAAATGTATCAAAAGCTCTGTGGCTTAGTGTTTTTCGAATTCATTAAACGTTTGGCGTTTTTCAAAAATGTCCATGCATTGGTTTTGTGCTGCTAATGCGGAGTAGAAAATTGTTAAAACTTTATACCAACAAAAAAACAATTCTCTTGGCTCCGCTTGCCTACAAGTTATCTTGTTACTTGTACTAGCACAATTATTCTCGTGTGTGATTATTTTGATGAAGGGCTGCCATTTAACTGTTCTACATTTCAAGGCTAGCGTATGGGAATGTGTTTCTATGAGTAAATAGAAATTGATGAGTAGAATTTCTGTAATATAATCTTAACATGTTTAATTTCTTAAGAATACTGATTAAAACATGTATGTATACAAATTGATCTCTTCTAAGTGTAGACTTACCTTCTTTGTCCAACAAAATGTTAATATGTACACTAAAATGCTTCACAATAGAAGTCAAACAAGTCCAAACAAAATATCTTTCCAAAAACCATGAAATTTAAATATTTACTTGTCTTCTGCTTCTATTTTCCAAACAACAAATGTACTCTCATTTTGACAAAACGTTAATATTTTTTTTTTTTTTTTTTGAAAATAGTTGCTGATTGAAAACAAAATTTCGGAAAGCTGTTAAAAGTGCAGTGACTTGCAAATCACGTCCATTGAGAACGGCGTTCTGAAAAATCATCATTTCGCTCAATTCTCGTCGGTAACTTATTTCATAGTTGGTAAATTTAAAGTAGTTGTAGGAGCCTTCTACATTTTTACCTCTGATATAGTTAGGAAAAAAGTGATAGTTTTTGTTTTTCGTGCATGTTATTGTAATTTTTTTCGCACACATTTATTTTAGAATGAAGAAAATGTGTTAAAAAAAATTGTAAATAGGAATTAATAAAAAAGCATGCAATAAATTTCAACGTGTAAATTGACTCTAAAGACGTAATTTTGAAGGTGTAACCATTAATCATCTCCATTGGTTTTAAGAGATTTCAGCTTGCATAACTTAATAAAATAATAGTTTTTGTTTAAAAACATATTTGGGAATCTGACATATTTTTTGGGATTCTAAGAGATTTCAACTTCCACTTTCTGGCAGCACTGCTCACAGAACAAATAATTAACAACAAACCGGAAAGGTAGGTTATAAAAATTAGAACATGCAAAATTATAAAAACTAGTTATTTTAGCATACTTAAATTATATATTTAAATAAATATCCACTTATTTAGAATATCGTTAATCACAAGCAGAACATTCTCCTGCCATAAAATGAGTAAATATACCACAAAATATCTAGAAGACAAACTAACCGAACAGCTTGAGGCCCGATATGTTAAAGCCATAGATGAATCAGATGGTTGCGGTGGCAAGTTTAGTGTTACAATAGTCTCGGAAAAGTTTAAAGGCAAAACATTGCTACAAAAACATCGCTTGGTTAATACAATATTAGCGGAAGAACTTAAAGAAATACACGCCTTCTCACAAAAATCCTATACACCAGAAGAGTGGGAGAAAGTGCAGCAACAATAAGGGAATTGGTGGAAAACAAATAAACTATTGAATAAAGATCGTTGTGTGGTAATTTTTATTATTTTTTTTAAGTGAGAAGAACCAGTTGTAATGAAGAGAAAAAAATTAAAATACAATAGAGACTGCATCATACAACAAATTGCACAGTGGGGTGTCAGAAAGAAAAATAAAAATTTTGTTTCTATTGGATTTTTGTTGTAAAATGCTCAAAAATCACGTACTGAAAGTAATAAAAGCTGAGAATAAAAAAAGTTAAGTCGAAGCTCCAAAATACATATTCTGTCTATTAGGTCAGATATTCCAGTTTTCGAATTAATACGTCACATAAATATTGGCTTAGGAAATATCGATCGTACATCTTTCTTCATACATTTTTCTTTTAGGGTTCTTGCAAATTTATACGTCACTTTTTGGGAGGAACTGAGCCGGAATAAGCACTATCTGTTTGATGATCAAAATTGTTTATGTAAATTCGTAAATAAAAAAGAATTAATTTGCAAATTAAAAAAAGAGAGTAGGGTTGACAACCAAAACTGCTACCGATTCAAAAGACTTTCTGTTAAAGATTATCTACAAATAATTGAAAACAACCTTTATATGATCCAATGCTTGTTTAGACACTTGTTGGTTGTTCGTGAAAAACAGTTTTTATTTCTAAAATATTTGCTTAAAGCCTGATACTTCGTTATCGATGGTTGCAAACTGTGCATCTCTAATTTTATGGATGCTTTTTTGACATTTAAAAAAATAAAGTGCAAGTAAAACAATGGCGGATAAAAAGTAAGGACATATTTTTGGTAATGTCATATTATTATTCAAGCAAACTATTTATCTTTTCAGTGAAAAGCAATAAACATTGGAGTAGAAAAAAGTGTTCCTAAAGGAAAAAAAAAATGCAGTGTTTTCATTACAAACTAAACAAAACTCTTGGTTGCTTTGCATCGAAACAGTATAAAACCGCATCACTGCAATGTGTTTCGTTGCCCAGCAGCAGATATAGATTCTGCTGCTAAAATATAACCGTTTCCCTTATTTCTAGAATACAATAGTTATCTCCATATAGGTTAGATCTAAAAAAGGGTAATTCGACTTTCATGATTACCCAAAAAGGGTGACATACACCTATGTCGGAGTATCGGCATGTTGTTCGCTCTCAAAAACTGCATGAAAAACATTCCAGTCCACCTGAATAATTCAGTATCCATCAGCTATCCCTTTAGTTTTAGTAAAGCATTCTCCATATAACTTCTAAAATATAAATATTAAAACCAAAAGATGGCTAATAGTAAAACTATCTTAAACATGTTTAGTATTTTTCACACTTTATTTTTCAATTAATCATCTGTATTTAGGGTACAAACTTTCGAAAACAGAAAGTATGAAAAAATTTAATGTGACTTCCTGACTAGCGATAATTGATTCTGAGGTAAAATTATTTGCCCAGTAATTTACAATATACAAATTATATCATGCACTTTATCTATGGAACATCCCACTGTGCATCGGTTTGGTAGTTTTGTTTATGTGGTTGTTTAAAGACTGAAGAAAAAATAAAATAAATGAACTATCATCAGAAAGTGAAAGTGTTTTAAACAACAGCAGCAGCAAACAAACAAAAAAAATCTCAGTTTGAAGTTAAGCTTATAACTGTATGTGCCGTATAACTTTTGAGTATATAATAAAATAGAACAGAAATTTATTTTAAAATTTTAGATCTTTTTGTAACGATAAAAATAAGAATTGTGTTAAGTTTGCCAAAATACAATTTTTTTGAGAACTATCGAAAAATTAACATTTGCATCAGTTTTAAATTTGGATATTCAACTTAAAGTAGTATTGCATAATGTTGAACTTTCAAGTTAAATCTCCAGGCAAAATCATTTTACATGGTGAACATGCTGTGGTTTATCACAAACCTGCCTTGGCTGCTGTAGTGGGTCTGGGGACAACATTAAAATTTGCTGCCGCTGCTAATGGCAAGAAAATAATAACAATACAACTGGAAGCCTTAAATACACACTTTGAAATACAAGTTGATTCATTTAATCGTTTTTTGAAACAATGTCGTACGAAATATCCTCAAGATAACTTTGTGAGTGGTGCCCAGTTATTGGAGGAGGTGCGTTCGGAATTAAATAAACAGCAAGAAGAATCTCAAGAACAGGGCTCACCCAAAAAGCAGCAAACACAAAAAGCATTTCTATCAATTTACTATTTGTTGGCTGGAGCTGCATTATCATCGCCTAAAAAGGAATTTGAAATATCACAAGGATTTTCTATATCTATAGATACTGAACTCAACATTGGAGCTGGTTTGGGTAGTTCAGCTTCCTATGGAGCAGCATTAGCTTCTGCTTTCCTACTGTACGCTCAACATTTCGATATTTCTTTGTATTCTGAAGTCCACAATCAAGCCTTGATCTCTCACTGGGCCTATGAATCCGAACGTGTTATGCATGGTACTCCCTCGGGTGTGGATAATACCGTATGCACCTATGGTGGCATGTTACGTTTTGTTAAGGGTCAAGGATTTCAAAGTCTCAAAATACAACGTCCCTTAAACATTTTGTTAGTGGATAGTAAAGTTAAAAGATCTACCGCCGACATAGTAGCCAAAGTACGTCATTTGTGGGAACAATTTCCGGAAATAATCAATTCTATTTGGAATGCTTGTGAAGCTTTGGTCAATGATGCTATACCCCTATATGAAAATTATGGTAATAGTCAAGACGATAGTGAAAAATTTGAAAAACTTGAACGTTTATTCCAAATTAATAATGATTTAATGAAAGCTATTGGTGTTACTCATCCTAAATTGGAACAAATTTTCTCTATTGCTTTTAAAAGAGGTTTTTTTAGTAAATTAACCGGCGCTGGTGCCGGTGGTTATGTAATTGTTTTATTGCCCGAAAATTATGAAAGCAATGAGGTATATTGGAAATTGAAGGAAGAATTAGAGGCTGCCGGATTTGGGGTTTTTGCTACTACCGCTGGTGGTGAGGGTTTACGTATGGAGCAATTGTAGTATAAATGGTATATTTTTGTAATTAAAAAACAGCTTTTTATACATATTACTTAATTTTGTATGTTATATTTTTTATTAGCTTTTATTCTGTAGACATTTTGTTTTATAAAAATTATATTAAAGCATTTTATATAAAAAATTTTGAAATGAAGTCATCATTCAAACCCAAGAAATTCCAATCAGGCATGAGATGAAAGTCGAAAACAGAACGAGCGGATTTTTAATGTTCAATATTTTAAAAATTATTTTTTTTATTGCCTAAATTAATAATAGGATCATACTGAACACCGAAATTCGTATTTTCGTTTTTTTTAGTTTTCGATTTTCAAATTACATACAAATTTTAAATCGACAACTGGAAAATACTTATTTTAGGGTTCAGTATGAAAGTATTATAATACAAAATAAATATAATAATTTAATAAATTTGTTTTCGTTTTCGAGTTCCATCACGTACCCTTAATATGAAAACAATTCGGGGAATATAACAGGAATACGCTGTAAAAAAGAATTTGAAAATCATAATTTAATATCAAAAGTAATTAATTTTATGCTCAATAATAAAATAAAGTAAAAAGCATTATAAAAAGAAAATTTCCAAATTATGAAAACATTAGTTTTTAGAAAAATTGAAGTATTTTCAGGTGGATTTTTTTCGTAAAACCAGGCTTTGACCTTTTTAAATTTTTTTAGAAGTAAAATTAATTAGAAATACATGTTTAAGAAAAATTCTTCAGATAGCGAAGACAAATTAGTCAGATATCAAATAGAAAATTCTTAAATTTTTATAAAAGTTTTAATTGAATACATTCAGAATTAAAATTTAAAATGAGTGTAATGAATATTGTTTCTAACAGAAACAGTTAAATGAAATGTCTTTAGACTGCATAATTTAACTTATTATAATAGTGGGATAAATGTCACACCAATCTTAAAGGCAATTCATTTCTCATTTTTTTACAAGTATTTTTCCTTCTTAAAAAAGTTGTATTAATATTTGTGATTTGGTATATCATTTGCCAAATGTGGCTTTTAATATTACATTAAATAAATGAAAATTTTAACTAGTATTACTCACTATTCGCTTAAATGACTTAATTTTGCTTCTAACGTTGGCTAGTATCTCTTGGTCTATATGGTATGCCACGACTTTTCATTTCTCTTAATGTGGTTTGAGGCAAATTACCCGATACTGATATGGCATAAATGCCTCTAGAAAAGCGACCTAAAAATATGAAAACAAACAAATATGAGTATTAAATTATGCAGTTAAAAGTTAATACTAACCTAATCTTTGCCACTTGGCGACCCAAGAATCTTCTGGACTCATCAAAGCTATAATGCCATCAAAATTGTTGCTGGTATGATCATAAACGTTATCCTTGTTATTTTTCATACGCAAAAATTCATCACAATTTTCACAACCATCATATTCAAACTGATCAAATGACTGAAAATATAAAAATTAAAAGCATGCAAAATTGTATTGGAAAGTACCAGCTTACCTTTACTAAGGAACACACCAAACAAGCTCTTAATCCACGTAAATCCTTTGGAATAGTATCAAACGACATGATGTTTTGTATTTTTAAAATATTTTCGTAAAAATTTTCTCAGACAATAAAAATTTTGTTTAAAACTTGGCACGAATTTGTTTCCACTTTTGGTCACACAACAACTGTTGTTTTTTTAATTATTTGACATTCGAGACTTGAAGAAGATTTGACACTAAAATTACAGAACAAATAGAAACGTAAGTTCACTAGTATTGTTTTTTTCATTGAAATGAATAGAAATTTTTAATATATTAACATTTTTCAGATTTTGGTCTATGCTTTTTGAATTTGCTTTATGCAGTAAACCGTTTGTTGAAAATGAACTACCTTTATATACTGTGCACATCTGCACAGACAGGTTACAAATGACATATGCCAAAAATGTTTTTGTTTCCATTTTTGTGATTCGCAGAAGACTATAAAATAAACTCAATATAAATTGTATAGTACACATTATTTGTATATCTATCCCTTGCAGTGTATCACTTTCTTTTTCTAGTCGCCATTTTGATTCAAGTGAAATCTTTTAGAGCAAATTTTACGAATGTAATTCATGTCGTGTTTTTTCTCAATTACCATATTAAGTTGCTTCCAAAGTATGTTATGTCTATTTATACGGTGATTTTTTTCTCAAGTTGAATGTGAATGAAGCAACAAAAGAATAGTACTTATTTTAAGTTTTTTCTTTTGCTTTTCCTATTTTGTTGTGCATATTGTGCATTTTTGCTTAATCAGCTGTTTTTATACCTCAAGTGTCAAAAGAAAACATTTGTTTTTCAATCATAACAAAATAAATAAAAAATGCATTAAAGCAGTTAAAAAAAGATATTAATTAAAAATTCAAGGTAAAAAATCTAAAAGAGGACTTCCTAACGCAATTAAAATATAATTACGAAAAATACACGTAAAGAAACAATAATTCAATTTTGTTCGTATTAATTTTGCCATACATATTTTAGTTTAATTTTATTTGATATTATATTATGTCTTTGAACTTGAGAAAAAAATATTAATTTTATGCCAATTTTATTATAATTTATTTCGATGTGTTTTTTGCACTCATTTGGGTCGTGAATGTCCTTAGTGTTTTGCGCACAATTCAAAAATGTAAAGTTTGTGTCGTGTCGTCATAACTGCTCAAGTCTGAACAAATTTCAGATTCGGTACACTGCTTATTATAAATTGGTGGAGTGAAGAAAATTTGGGGCTCTTGCCGGCTAATAAGTTTTAGCCGTATTTTTCGCCGGTGGCAGTTTATTTAAGGCGCAACGTAGATTTTGCGCCGGTCGGCTTGGGACTCTGTCTTATAGACGTCAAACTAACAGCTTGAGTGGTCATCAGAAAAATTTTTTTGTAATTGTAAGTTTAATAAATTATGTGGTATTATTAAAATAAATTTGAATAGCAATTGGAAATTGCAAATACTACTTGCAATTAGTTTGTAGAAATCAGCAAATAAATAAAAAGGGCTTTGCTAAAAAATTGCTAATGTGTGATGTATCAGCCATGTTGGCTGCAAATTTATATGCATAAAAACATAACCTCAAAAAATGTGAATAGCTATGTTTGGGTGGCATACGCGTTTGCTCGACTGTTCGATTTTAAGAATAATTTTATATATCGCCAATGCGTATGCAATACTAATCAACTATTGTTTTAAAATATATCAATTTATTCCGTAGGTTATTTCCATCAAGGCAAAATTAAAACTACTGTAATCTAAATATGTCGCGTTTCTTTGCAACTGGTTCTGACTCTGAATCCGAGTCTGAGAATGAAGAAGTCCAAGTACCAGCCCATAATAAAGCATCGGCCTATGTAAGTTTAAGTATATATATATTTTTTTGTTATTTTAGCTTATTAATTGTATCATTTTTGTCAATAGCAATTTAGCGATGATGAAGAGGAAGTTAAACGTGTAGTCCGCTCTACAAAAGAAAAACGCTATGAAAACCTCACAGCGCTTATCAAGAATATCCGAAATCACAAAAAAATTAAGGATATGTCTAGCATTTTGACAAGTTTTGAAGATTTAACAAGAGCTTATCAAAAGGCTCTGCCTGTCATTTCCAAGGAGGAAAACGGTGTCACTCCCCGTTTTTACATTCGCTGCTTGGCTGAGTTAGAAGATTTTATCAATGAAGTGTGGGAGGACCGAGAAGGTCGTAAGAATCTCTCCAAGAACAACTCCAAGTCTTTGGGAACGTTACGTCAAAAGGTTCGCAAGTATATTAAAGACTTTGAAGATGATTTAGTTCGTTTTCGTGAAAATCCCGACCAGGAGAGCGATGCCGAGGATGAGGAACCTATTGATGATTCGGATAATGAGAAACATCACGTTGTCGCTGGAGACGCTATGCGTGATTTAAAATTACCAGCCGAACAAAAATCAGCCAAGTCTGCTCTTGCTAAAGCTGTTGATCAGGATCAAGATGATTCTGATGATTCGATTGACTGGGATTCAGGCTCTGAATCGGAATCTGAAACATCCGATGATGATAATCAATATGTCAATATTCGGGATCGTTTCTTAAAGAAGTCGGGAAAAGAGGAAAAGGAGGATCGTGATGATCGTAAGAAAGAAAAACGCACCAAGGAGCCCAAAATTAGTAGAAAACAGAAAGACAACGATGAGGAAGATGGGTGGTTAGTTGTTGTAAAGGGACCAGTGGTAGAAAAGCCTAAGATGTTTGAAAAAGATGCCGAAATTGATGTTCCTCTGGTACTAGCCAAATTGACTGAAATTATGTCAGCTCGTGGAAAAAAAAGAACCGATCGACGCATGCAAATCGACATGTTGTTCGAATTACACGACATTGCTGAACAACATGCCCTCGGCGTTGCCGTAGCGGTAAAAATTCATTTCAATATCATTTCTGCTATTTATGATTACAATCAGAAAATATCGGAACCAATGAAATTGGAGCACTGGGCTAAACTGCTAGACGTCATGCAGAACATGATGAAGTTGTTGTTGGCCAACGAGAATATTACGATGAGTGAAAATGTTTCCGAAGAAAACGAAGAGTTTATTCAACCAACCTACTACATCCGGGGCTGCCCTTTGGCAGCTGTCGAACGGCTGGATGATGAATTCACAAAGTTGCTTAAAGAGTGCGATCCCCATTCAAACGATTATGTGGTGCGTCTCAAGGACGAAGTTACAGTCACACGAATCATTGAGAGTGTTTTGCAATATTTTGAAAAAATTGGTAACAACAATGAGCGTTGTCGCATCTACTTGCGCAAGATTGAGCATCTTTACTACAAGTTCGATCCTGAAGTGTTGAAACGAAAACGCGGAGAAGTTCCTGCCACAACTTCTACCACCGTGGAGGTAATGGATCGCCTCTGTAAGTTTATTTACGCCAAGGACGACACCGATCGTATTCGAACTCGCGCCATTTTGGCACACATCTACCATCACGCCCTGCATGACAACTGGTTCCAGGCCCGTGACTTGGTTCTTATGTCACATTTGCAAGACAATATTGATGCAGCTGATCCTTCAACCAAAATCCTGTACAATCGTATGATGGCTAACTTGGGTCTTTGCGCCTTCCGTCAGGAAAATATAAAGGATGCCCATCATTGTCTAGTTGACTTGATGGTAACGGGCAAACCTAAGGAATTATTGGCTCAAGGCCTGTTGCCTCAGCGTCAACATGAACGATCGGCCGAGCAGGAGAAGATTGAAAAACAACGTCAAATGCCATTCCACATGCACATCAATTTAGAGTTGCTTGAGTGCGTTTATCTTGTGTCGGCAATGCTCATTGAAATTCCTTACATTGCGGCCCATGAATTCGACGCTCGTCGCCGCATGATCAGCAAGACCTTCTATCAGCAATTGCGTTCATCGGAGCGTCAATCACTTGTAGGTCCTCCAGAATCGATGCGTGAACACGTTGTGGCCGCTGCCAAGGCCATGCGTTGCGGCAATTGGCAAGCCTGTGTCAATTTCATCGTCAATAAAAAGATGAACACCAAAGTCTGGGACTTGTTCTATGAGTCGGATAGAGTGCGCGAAATGCTGGTCAAGTTCATAAAGGAGGAGGCTTTGCGCACCTATCTCTTTACCTATTCGAATGTTTACACATCGTTAAGCATACCATCGTTGGCTCAGATGTACGATCTTCCTGTGCAAAAGGTACATTCGCTTATCAGCAAAATGATTATTAACGAAGAGCTAATGGCCAGTCTCGACGATCCAACTGAAACCGTTGTCATGCATCGGTCTGAACCATCTCGCCTACAGGCATTGGCAATGCAATTTGTCGACAAGGTTACTAATTTAGTGGACGTCAACGAAAAGATATTCGACATGAAGCAAGGCAACTTCTTCCAACGCGGCAATATGGGAAATCGTGGCTTCAATCGTAATCAAAATAATCAAGGTGGTGGTAACTGGGGAAGCCAACGTCGCGACAATCGCAACCAACGCAATCGTAATCAACGAAACCAGCACCATCATCATAAGCAACAACAGCAACAACAACAAAATCAACACCACGAGCAACAAGTTCAACAACAAGTCATCGAGGAAGAGTAGGAAATTCTTATTTCGCTTAGAGGAACACTTAAGACAATAAAAAGCACGAAGAATATTTTAACATCACACCATCTTCTGTTTTCTGACTCTGAGGTTAAATGAATAGGAAGCTTTCTCGTAGTACGTCGTTATTCGCCTGCAATATTGTGACCATTTGCCGATGCGACTCCGGTCTCAATGTAGCATTATTCATCAGTGATAAGCTACATTGGGGCCGGGGCTAAATATATAGGATTCTTAATTTCTATCTTTGAGTAAAACCAATAGAAATGTTGTTAAATTTATAATATTGCTGCATTGTCTGTGTTTCTCCTTAATGGTAATAATGTAAAGTAGTAAGAAATGTGACTTTTTGGAATTAAACTTTAAAATAAAACTAACTGAATATATTATTTAATTTATTTCAAACACTTTAATACGAGTATGTTTCGAAATTATATCGCCTGTAGGAAAAGTTTTATTGCAGAAATAATCATATGAGGAAGTTTCCAATTCGAAAGTAAATGTATGATGATTCCTAGCACTACGAAAGCAATAGTTCTGAATAAATATGCGACATTTTAAAACATTACTTATAACAAAATTATCGTCTGAAAGATATTTGGGCATGTTCTGATTTTTTTTTTTAATAATGAATTAATTTACGTAGCCAAACCCTTAAGGCCTTAAGGGTTTGGTTATAAGATGCTGCTACATACTTTTAGGCGAATGCCACAAAACTGTAACTCCTATTTTTATTGATTTGGTCATTTTGGTCATTTGGTGAATAAAAAAATAAAAATTATCTCCAAATTATCGTTTGAAAAAAATTAATGAAAAATAAATTTCATTTGAATATTCTGATGAATAGAGAAATGGTGCGAATTTTTTTAACAAAAATTGGTATATCGTCAGCTTATAATGGATTTCACTTCACCCATACTCGATAAAAGTTATAGAGAAAAAGAAGATTTACATTAAATTTTCTGTGTGGTAAATATTTTAAATTTTACAATTAATTGAGACGTATTATATTTTGAACTAAAATATAAATTTTCATATATAAATATTAAAGTTTTTAACTCTTTTTTTTTATTTTTTTAAATTCGTCAGTGGGTAACACCAATAAGTAAATGAAAAATTACCAGATTCCTGTTTGCAGGCACAAGTTATTAATAAAGAGTAGAAAATTACAAAGCCATTGATTATTTTATTTATTTATCCATCCATCCATATTGTAATACAAAAAGCCTTCAAGGCCAAAAAAAAAATGTGTATTACATAGCAATACACTCCTGAACAATTCTTTAAAACTATACATACAAAATATGTGTATAATATCTAAAACCAAAAATTAGTACACTCAAAAATTATTGTTTGGCTCCCCAGCAGAAAGAAAAAATTCAGGAAAAAAATAATTACATAATAATCCGGTAATCATTATGAGTAACAGCTCAACCATTAAATTTATTTAATGATTGGAAATTTTGCACTAAATTTCTTGAATTCAATTCAAAAACAAAATTAATAAATTAAATCTGAATAATACTGTTTGTTTTGCCAGTGTATCGGCAATAGTTTTTTTTAACGTGTAACAGCTGTTTAATATTTTGCTCTAAAAAAATTTCAGCTTTTACAAGGGAATTGTAAATTATACAAATTTCTTGTAAACTAATTCCTAAATTAAAGTCATGCTCATATTGCGGCAATTGACGCCTTTTTCATCACGTCTTTTTTTAACACAACGCTTTTATGGCCGTAAAACTATAACCACCACCGATACCAATATGAAACAAGTTCATCAAGAAACATTACGATACATTAATCCGTACGCCCTCATCAAAGTGGATTCTGATATTTATGTTAAAGTAAAATCTGCAGATCCTCATAAATATCCGAATGGCGATGCTTTTATAGCTGAACTACGTGGTGGTCCTGTAAAAAATTGCACTGCCTCTATGGAAGTAAAAATTAGTGGAGATGAAAAAACAATTGAAGTGATATTAAGAAAATTAACAGATTCCACAGATTTTCATTGCGAGTTAGCTGTTCCCATTAAAGCCGCTTTAGATATTACTAGCAGACATGCTGCCATAGTGAAAAATACTTTTGGTGATGAATTAAAAATTAAAGCTGACAAGTTTATCAATACTAAAGATGTGCGTGCAGAAAGTATTAAGCTGCTAAGTGAAGGTGGAGATATTAATTGTCAGGGAATTTTATTAGGAAAGGAGACCGTCATAATAACAAAGGGTAAAGGAGTAAGTTGCTACAATTTTTTTTACATTTTTCCGAATAAATGAATTTTTTCGCTACTAGAAAGTCTGTCTTAGGGCACATTTACACGTGAGAAAAAACAACTAGAGAAAAAAACCTCCAATAGCTCTATTGTGAATATTTTTTCGCTAATTAGGGGTGTATTTGGTCTATGTCTAGCAGTTTTCTCTATAACCTAAATGTACTTAGTATAAAAGTTAAATTCTTCGGAATAGTGTAATTTTTTGTTATACGAAGAAACATGAAAAAATTCTTAGGATAATGTGTCTATACACAAAAAGTTATATTCTGAAAATTTTTCTATAATGTATTTTTATTGTAAAAAAGTCCTAAGACTTTTTTAAGAATTTTTGACTTACAAATTTTGTAATTTCTTAGAATCTGAAAAATTTTATATAAGAAAAAATTTCTTAGTATTGAAAATTTTCTATACGAAAAATACTTTGTCTGATTATTTTAAGAAAAAACTAAAATAAAAAAATCGTATAATAGATTTCATTATAACCGAGCTCAATTGGGCCATATATTGTTAATATATGTATTTAATATAATATATTTAAGTACAAGTATCGTGTGTAACAATACTAATATTAGCTTAGTAGTAAAGTCATCAAAATCTGGAACTTTTTCTACAGTTTTTTGAAATTTTTGTATATGAAAAAGTTATTAGAATCATATTTTTTATTATTTAAAATAAAATTTTTAAATCTTTATAAAAAAAGTATTAATTTCTAGTGCTTATAATCTGAATTTTAGATAGTGAACATTTTTAGAATTAAGATGGCTTATATGTTATCTTCAAAACTAATATTAAAACTTTCTATTTAGAATATATTATTGGATAAACTGCAAGGTGATTATATAACATGTAAAACAAATGCTGGAAATATCTCTACCAACTGTAGCTATGTGGAATCATCAAAATTTGAAACAAATACAGGTTGTTTGGATTTAAAAAATGTACACAAAAAAACTGAAGTATATGTTCATCAACAAGGAGAACTAAAAATGAGTAATATATCTTATCAAGTATCAGCTTTTATATTCTTATAATACTTTTTTCAGCTGGTTTTCATGGTAATTTAAATGTTTACGCCAATAAAGGTACAATGAATATACAATTATCTGAACTCCAAGGAGAAAACTCCATTAAATCGAGTGATTTATCTGCGTCGGTCATAAACATCTCAGATGAAATAGAGAAAAATACAATAGTAGAAGTTAATTTAATGGAGAATCCTTCATCTGTCATAACTTTAGATGCAACATTACAACATTTATCTGCAGCTTTAAATAAAAATAAACAAAATTTTAGATGGCCTTACGATCAAAAACTTCCTAATAAATTGATGGTAGCAAGTAAGAATTCATTAGTTTTAGGAAAATCATCTTGGATGGATATGATGCGTTTACAAATGGAAGGAAAACAAAATAATTAGGTTGTTCACAAGGATTGTGATAAGTGTGGTGTTGTGCTAATGGAAACAGTTGGTAAAATTTAAACTCAACAATTGATGATCGGACGATACAACATTTGTACCTATGTTTATGTGTGCTAGCAAAAACAGAACCCCAACAGAACAGAAATTACAAATTTTAAAAATTTGTTGATATTAAAAAGCATTTTATGTAGTATTTTAAGTTAACAATTATTTTGTCCACACGAGATATGCTAAGTATTGCATATGTTGGTCAATTTTATTTAAAAACTTTCAAGAATAGATGATGAAACAGTCTAGATTTCTAAAATTATCGTAATAGTGAAATAAAAAAAAATATTACAACTCAGTTTTTTAATACCACGATGCAATAGTACAATACTTAGTACACCTTGTGAACTCCGTTAATATTTTACACTAAATAAATATTTGTCACATACTCCTTTTCTTTGAGGTATAAATAATCAATTATTTTCAGTTTTATTTAATTTTTTTTTGTTGAAACTTAAACAGAAAGTACAGATTTTTTTCATAAATTAAGTAACCCGTGGTCTCTATTAAAGGAACAAATAAATCTTCTTTTCGTTGCATACAATTTATACCCACAATTCCAAGCAATATATACCTATCTGTACTTAATAGAATGATGATTTTATCAATTTTTAAAAAATTTAACATCTTATGAAAAAAACAAATTTACTACAAAAACTTTTTTAATTAAAATAAATAAAAGTTATAGATCGCAACCTTGATGCTTCAAATTATTATTATTTTGTTATACTGAGTATTTTTTTTATTCTATTTTATTTATTCAACATGCGGTAGCACTAAGAAACATATCTGCAAATACAACATATACTAAACAATTCTTGAATAAAGGAATTCACAGTATGTGCTAATAAATACAAACGTATTAATTATCACAAAAAGTACGAACTGTGAATTTAATAATTTGTTTTCATGTGAATTTTTTCTAATAAAAATTTCGCAGAACTGAATATGTAAACGTTAATATAAATATAAATATATTTATTATACTTATATTAAAAGTATATATATATATATATATAAATGTTTTTTTTAAGGCTCCACCTAATTGTCTAAAACCTCTTTTAGTTTTTGGTAACAACTTTGCATGTACTCTGTTTCGAGAGGTTGTTCAAATGTTGCTAATAGACTGGTAGAGTACTTTCTAGGGCAAGAATCAACACATTGTTTTAGCATTTCCTTGTCAGCTTTTAAAATTA
The DNA here is from genome assembly GCA_949748255.1 of Eustalomyia histrio. Classification (NCBI taxonomy): domain Eukaryota; kingdom Metazoa; phylum Arthropoda; class Insecta; order Diptera; family Anthomyiidae; genus Eustalomyia; species Eustalomyia histrio. The sequence goes on from OX456527.1 coordinate 49,713,517, forward strand.
AATAGTATAGAGTATTTAATATAATGGAGTGTGATATTTGATGGTCTATTTCCGAATCATCATCTTCGGATTCAAAATCTTTTGGAGATGATTTATTAAGCTGCTTTTTCAGCTCCTTACTGACTTCATACAACAGTTTAAGCAATATTTTGGAAATATCCAAATCCAAGGGTTGATGTAAGACCTGTATAAAAACAATTACAAATGCATTAAAGATTTCTGTTTTATAAAACTCGACGATAGCCTTCGTTGCTTGAGCTCGGATAATATAAATAAACATAAATAATAAAATTTACCCTTAATACATCATTTAATGTTTCCAAAACATCTTGTTCATACTGCTGCCATGTTGATATTTCATCAATTTCGGCTATAGGTTGTAATATATCTTTAAAACATTTTAAGATTTCTTCATTACTGGATTTATATGATTCTTTAGATAACTCCTGATATTGTGTTAATATACTATGTATATTACAAAATGTTTGTTTAACTTTATGTATACTTTCTGGTATTTCCGAGGCCTCATAAGTATCCTGTTTGTCAGTGTGTTCCTTTAACAATGATTTAAACGCCTCTATGGTGGCTTCTATGACCTGAGATTGAACGAAAACATCTTCGAAATTTGGTTTATTAATATCCTCTACTACATTTTTGCCATTTTCTGTGGCCATTGACAATTTTAAAACAAAAAATTTTGCTAAAATAGCATTCAACGATTCCAAAGCTAGTAGGATCAAAGAATTGTTGGCAGCATTATTTAGTATGAAACATATATTTTCTATAAATTTATCTGAATTTAATATAAAATTATACCATTTTTCTACTTGATCTTCTTTCATTTTAACAAATATCACTGATATTAATCGCATTAACTGTTCTAATGTTAAGGAATCCAAACAAGCTGTTAAATCCAATAGTGTCTGGACGACTTCCTCTTTTCCAGTCAATTGTTCTCTAGTCTCTTTAACATTGCACATATTTCCTATAATGCCCACTAATATCTCTGTTAAACGCTTATCTTCGGTTACTTTTATTATATTGGCGAATAGTTCTAAAACATCATGATCTAATAAATATTTAACCACATCTTCCTCCAGAGTCATATCCCACAGAGAACAAAGATCTCTTTCTATTTCATCCTCTTCCTGCAAATCTTTACTGAGTTGACCCAATTTAAGCAAAGTATTCAATACAAAACGTTCACTGTATAAGGTATCACCTATAGCATCTCCCTTTAAGCGTTCCAAATCCTCCTTCTGACATTCATTTTCCGTAAGGGTGGGATTATAACAGGCCGTTGCGAGCGTATTAGAATCATTAAATATTGGTGTTGCTGTAGAATTTTTAATGGAGTTATTTTGGGTTTGTTTATTAGGTGAAGACATTTTTTCGCAGATTCCTTAATTTTTAAATATATTTTACACAGATTAATCAAAACAAACAAAGTCAGACCAGAGTATCACTAATAATAAAATATAATTCACTATGAACTGATAACTTTTGTTTATTAACCCAAGAACGCTACTATTAAAAATGTAAATTCTAACGTGGGGTTGAATGTGTGCGTAAAATAACTAAAACACTATTGTCCAAATAATTGATTTTATCATTTAACAGAATTTTTACAAAATAATTTAGTGTTTTCACAAAAAAAGCTATCTCAAATATATTTACGATATATCTTTCTCCTGATCCGATTACTCGTTTTGGCTTCAACCGCAAAACAAAATTTCAACTTTATCAACAGCATGTTTAGCATGAACAAGTTTGTTGATGTACCAAGTTTCCTTTTTAATTTATATATGGGCCAAATAGTTGATCCCTTCATATATTTTTCTAATAATTCTATTGAAAAAATTCGGTTGCAAGTTTTAATCGAAGAAATTTTTTATTGGAAATTTTGTCTCAGAATCTTAAATTTTTTTTTGATCTCTCGCAATTTCATTATTTTTATATGGAAAATAAAATTAAAAATTTAAAACATTTTTTATGAAATAATACAACTTCATTGTATATCAATTTCCATATAACCATCAGCATGTGTCAGATGTTTAGCCTCCAATTGGGAACTTTCTTCGACAATAAAATTAGCGCCAACCAAACAATTTTTCAATTTAGTGCCTTTCTGAATTACAGCTTTAGGACCAATAATACAATTTTCAATATTACAGCTATAAAAAAAAACAAATAATTTTTTACTCAATGATTTTTTCAAGCATAATAAAAACTTACCCCTCCTCCACAACGGCATGAGCCATAATCAATGATTTATTAATAATATTTTTAGGATTAATAAAACAATTTGGGCCAAATACGCTAAAATTTAAAGAAGTCTTTTCTGATAATTTGGCATTATCAGAAACAGCAATTTCTTTAGTTTGGCTAGAGTTCACTACAGCATTTGGAGATACCAGCGGTATATCTTGGCCATTACAAAGTAAAGGCCAAATGGCTGAGAGCTAAAATAAAGAATATTGTTTATAAATGGTAGTAACAAAAAATACACATACAACCTTTTGATTTACAGCAAAAAAGGATAATGTAGTATTTACTCTTACACCTATAGTTTCTTTGGGAGCTTCCAAAGCATAACATCTTAAAATATCTCCGTGATATAAAGGTTTAGTTTTGTTGTCATTGTAAAGAGTTGTTTTTAAAATTTGTTGATCTAAATTGGAATTGGGGATAAACTGAAAATTCAAAAAAGTTTTTTAAAATAAAATTACTATGATTATATTTTATATATAAAAATATTCTCAGAATTTTCAAATATTTCTTTAATAAACCTAGGAATATTTTTTGGAATGGGTTTCTAATGTAGGTTCTTTGTTTTCATTGTTTTCCCTCAGACACGACGAATCAAAAATTTTATGTAATGATAAATGCTTAAATGTTTAAAGAAAAATACATTAAAAATATTTTAGATCCTTAGAACTTCTTATTAAAAAAATATATCAGAATCAAAAAATTTGTTCATGTAAATTTTTTTAACACCTGAAATATTTGCTATAGAAATAATATCTAAAAATATATTATATGAGAACGCCAACAATTTTCTAAGGAGTAATCAATACAAAATAATGTTTTGAGAATATTTCGTTCTTTTGGAATAAAATTATACAGTATAAAATAGTTATCAGGTTTTTAATTTCTAAATTTTAAGGTAACCTTTAGTGAGTGGAATATTGTAATTTATTAATTGGCCTCTAGGCTTTCAAACTACAAAATGTTGAATAAAAAAAAATCCTTTTTAAAATGAAAACAAATATGGTCTTACATTGAAAATATTCTCGTCTTGTTTAGTGCAGGTACCCAACTCGGATTGTATATCGGACACTGGATTGGTATTAGAATGACTCATTGCATTAGCCATTTGTTTTTTAATTAAATATGGCAAAAATTCTCCCTTTAAAGTTGAAACATGCTCTTTCTGCAATTAAAATCAAAACTTGTAATTCTGAAATGTTTCATATTAAATATAAACTTACTTTTTCCAAAAAATCTAATACCCATTTTTTCATCACATAAATATGAGAATCTATTAGTCTTGAAAAAATTGTAATTTTACCATTTTTACGCAAAAGATGAGCATTAACATTCATAACTTCTTCAAAATCACTGGCGGAAGCCAAGGATAGTAGACGTCTAGTATCAGGATGTATGCCAATTAAATCTCTTTCAGGTTTATGCTTTGTCTTGGGGCCGGGTAAGGTAACATCTGCTTCAAAGCCACTTTTAAATAATAAAGCCACTAAAGTGGCATCATGTTGTCGGAATTTATTGATTAAGGGATATAGTGAGACATTTGAAACTATGTCACAACTTAAGACCAAAAAATCAGACTGTATTTTATCTTGTATATATCGTAAACTGTCGGCAGTTCCAAAGTCACTATCCGTAGGTATGCTGCAAAAATCTAATTTCATTTTTAAAGGCAAACGTTCCAAAGCCAGTTGGATTTCTGATTTTTCACTTTCCAAAACAATAACAATGGTTTCTGTTAAAAATGTATAAGAGGATTATATTGATGTTTTATAGATTTATTCATTTACCTTGAAAATTATGCTGTTGCAATAAATTTAAAGGATACCATATTAAGGGGTATGGCCCTATGGGCAATAAACATTTTGGTGTGTTTCCCAAGACTTCTGGGAGACGTGTACCTCGACCAGCGGCTAAAACCACAGCTTGAAATTCTTGTGTTACCATTTTATATCTAAAACTTTTTAATTTAAAATAAAAATTGCAAATTTGTATGCTTTCACACGCAATACGTGTTTATGCTGATAAATGTCAACGTCAGCTGGTGTTTTTAATGTTTTTCGTATGATTTGAAACAGACTGTTGTTTACGGTGACAAGCACAACTTTGTATAATTTTGCTTATTCACTGTAAACTGAAACCCCCATATAAATATGGGATTTTCAAGCATAATTTATTACACAACACAGCTAATATCTTTTACCCAAAATTTAACCCATTTTGGAAAATGGCTTCGTATTTAACATAGTGAGCGATTCTAAGGATATCGTTTTTGTAAAGCGGTACCTTCAATTGTTACTGTTTTGACAATGTACACCCAATTATACGGGAAGCTATCCTCGTTGGCTTCTGTCATTCCCATACAAATTTACATAAGTAGCAATTAAGTGTTAACACTAAGCCTTGGTGTATGTCAAATTAATATGGGAATGAGATAAGCCAACTTTAATACCTTGCCACTTGTTTATCATGTTTACGTGTTTTCAGGGGGGTGCAATATAAATTTTTTGTCCTAAGAATAAAGTACTCTAATATACATACGTGTTTGGGTACCTATTTTTCCATATATTTGCATGTGAGCAAAACATATGCGAAGCATCTCAACCATATGTTCAATTTCAAAACTATCACAGTATCGCACTTAGAGGTGCCAAATCCTTATAACTATATACTTCAATAATAAATAATTATAGTTGCTGAAATCCGACCATGATATATACTAAACCATAGTACGATTTGGGTTATATTCTGAGAATCGGTCCAAATTCTGGAAAGGCACCTGATCTCTATTATATGGAAGCAAAAATAAACAGTTCAATGAATATAGTAAAAAATCTGAATGAAATTATTGAAAAAGTTCAATAAAGCAAATACCGGGAAGATGGGTTTATATGGGCACTGGGTCCAAATATGTGCTCCGATTTCCTTTAAAAAAATAACCATATATCTAAAGTTATGTGTATCTAAATACAATTTTAGCCCAATTCAAATACTCTCATAAAATGGCATCAGTGATGCCAAATTTTTAGATGCAATAAGTGTAACACGACAAGTGAAAACGCGCTAATGGAGAAATGCGAAAATTGAAATAACACTCAAACAAAATATATTAAAATTGCCCGCCGTTTACAGTGGCAGGAAATTTCGAGATTTTGATATTTTCCTCTTTGAAAAAACACACATAATTATTTCTAATAAATATATTTTTCTCATAATTTAATGTTTATGAGCTTTTTTTCATTGTTTTTTCAAAGTGGTTTATATAAAAATCTCGTGATTTCGTGCCATGTAAAAGAGGGGGTTACAATTTTCAAAAAAAAAGCGATAAGAAAAATTAAAAGGTGCCGATCTGTCCCTTTTTTATTAACAGAAAATATTTGCAGTTTTAAGAAAGTAAAAAACCGCTTATTGTAACACGAAAAGGGCTAAATTAGCATCGCTGAAGTTCCTTAGTTTTATTTTTTACAATTATGTTGTTTATCAACTGTTCTTTTGACAATTTACCCAATTTACCCAAAGAAAAAGTTTGGGTAACTTTCGGTAAAAAGAGAAACACTAATACACTCTCATAAACGCTCTCATTTACCCAATTTTCGAGTACGGGAACGCTTTTGGGTAAGTTTGGGAACCAGCGGTAACGTACGGGAACAGACTTAATGTTTACATATACAGACGGAAGGGTGACATCGCTAATTCAACTCAGAAAGTGATTTAGAGTCCATTGGTCTAGGTCCATTACTTTTAATAATTACAAACATTAGCACATCTTATTATACCATCTTCAAGATGTAGCATAGGGTATACAAATACCAGAGTTTTTATGTATAAAAAATAATCTGCTAGAGTCAAAAACTTATTGCTTAAAAAAAAATTTAAAAATAAATTTCGTTTTTATTTATTTTGTTTTGTATGGGACTATTCGCGCGCAGTATTTTCTTGTTAATAGAAATTAAATTATACTTAATAAAACTAACAAATAGTAGTGGTAACTAAAGCAAAAAAATATAGTAAAAATATAAAATAAAAATTAAATTAAATACATAAATTCATAGTTTATACAAAAAAATAAAAATAAAACAAATGTAAAAACTGAAAGCATTTTATGAATATTAGATAATAGCTTAGGAAGAATTTTTAGAATACTAAAAAAAGGAATTAAGACTTTAATTTAGCTGCTACTGTTTTATCTACGTATCCTTTCTTCGTTGTTTTACTTTCTCTCATACAAATATTCATCTTCATAATAACGCGGTGTTGTACTGGCAATAAAGATTTGAGGACGTCTTTGTTGCAGGGAAATGTTAATTTCTTCGGGTGTTCGGTAAACTTGTTGCTGGTGTTGTTGTAAATGTTGCAACTGTGGAGCAGCTGTAAAGAAACGATATGGTGATGGTGTGGCCAAAGATGTTGGAGCTTGGTTGCGTACATGTTGGATTTGGGGTTGTATTTGTGGTTGTATGGTAGTGACGGGTAATGGTTTACGATAAGCTGTAGTTTGTTGCGGTAGAGCTATTTGTTGTTGCTGTTGTTGATGATGGCGTACTTGTTGTTGTACAGGCAAAACTTGCGACCTTTGATATTGTGGTTGTTGCTGTTGTTGTTGTGGCTGCTGTTGTTGTTGTTGGAAACCTACCTGCAGCTAGAAGGGATAAAATTTCGGATAGCAGTTAATAACTTTTATCTTTCATTCATATCTATCTAAAAACCTACTGGTTGTCTAGAATGTTGAATACGAGGTCTGGGTGCCTCTTCTTCATCTTCATAATGATCATTTTCATAATAACTTTCGGGATAATAACGTTCCGAATAGCGTAATGTTACATTAGGTTTACTTTGATGCTCTTGTAAATTAACAGGTTTATATAAATAATCATTGACAATATGATATTTAGATGATTGCTGACAATTATTATCATTTGAGGGTGGCATACAAATTAAATGTATTTGATGGAAGGTAAAGCCTTCGGGACAAATCCATGAGTGACGTTGATTTTCTTGACAATAATGAAAGATTTCACAGTTGAGTGTATCATCAGCATAGTAACTGGAATTAAAATAAAATGAATGATTGTTGGTGTTAAGTTAAATACTGAATAAACAAAAGATTTAGAACATAAACTATAAGATAGAATTACATTATTTTGATGTAAAAACTTATTTAATCATAGTGTCAGCCCAGAATACGAACGCGACGTACAACGATTGTCATTGTGAGAGAAAACCCGCCCAAAATAACGCAAAAACGTTCAAAAACTGTCGTATTTGTTTTAGTTTAAACTTTAAAGAGTACTGTAGACATTCTTTTCTTTCCAGTGTCTCCTAGTAGAGGTGGCTATAAACCTTTTTCTTGCCACACCCACTTTTTAAAAAACATTTGAATCTGTTTTTGACTTTAGACGTTTGCTATAAATCTGGCACAGTTAATCGTCACACCCCAGGTAAGATCGTCATAATCTGTTTATTGCCACTTTTCAAACCCTAAAAATGTATTGAATTGATATAAAAATCAATTGCCAAAAATTTACTTAATAACCACCCAAAATGACAGTTACCAAAATACCATATTTTTGGTTAGTTATTTTACTAATAACTGTCAAAAATGGTTATTTTACATTTTCTCACAGTAAAATAACAACAATGACAGTTAAAAAGAACATACATGTAGTTTTTGCACAAATATTTTGAGTGTAATTTTTGCTTTTTTCTCCAATACATAAAAAATGACCGAAGAACTATTTTAAGTTTTGTCTTTGAATATTAAGTACACTCAGGAAAAAACTTTGATAGATTTTCCCCTTTAGTAAAACACTTTATAAATATGATGAAACAGTTGCATAAAAATGCAAATGATTGGCATATTTATTATTATTTCAGAATAAATATGATGAAGGGTTTATGAAATACTTTTTTATGTGCTATCTACGAAGACGTTTCATCAATATTTATGAAAAAGTTTTATAATACTTATGAAGAAATTTTATTATGAACAAATTTTCATCAATATTTGTGAAAAAATTTCATTATATTTACAATATTAAGACGTTTCATCAATATGATGAAGTTTTTTTTTAATTCTATTTGTTTTCTTGAAATATTATTTAAGTTTATAAAAATTGTAAACTTAACGAGAATTAGAAAAAACCGCGCAGTTTTTTAACCGAAATAAATAATTTGCAAAATTTTTTTATTAAATTCTTTTATGAAATAATGATTTGATGTTAATGATTATGATACACTTGATAATATTTATCAGCACTTTATAAATATGATGAAGAATTGCTGAGAATTTGCACATTTTTTGTAGACAAAAGAAATGAATTGTTTTTTTCTTCTATATTTTATTAACCCTCTAATGTCGCCAAAAAAAAGCGTCATAAAATCTTAAGTAGTTTTCGGCTAAATAGCAAATTATTTTAAAGCAATTGTATTACATATATCGATAGAAAACATAATTAGCTATTGTACAAAGAACGGTTTTCAATCCATAAGGCTTCAAAGTCCAAATTTCGTAAACCAAAGAAATTACAGCGACCTGAACCGAGTACAATTTATTCTTTTGAAGCAAGCATTGGCCGAAAAACGTTCGGAATATTCGACCAGTAATAAAGCTGTAATATTCCATTATGGCAAGAGCGGTTAAAACTATATAAAAAATAGTGGTTGGAAAGTTTTTCCTCACCCGCCTTATATTCCAGACCTTGCTCTGTCCGACTACCATTTGTTTCGACCGATGCAGAAATATCTCATTGGAATACGCTTCACTTCAGAGCAGGCTATTCAAAATTGGCTTGATTCGATCAAAAAATGAGCGCTTCTTTTGGCGCGGAATGTGTCTTTAGCGCGGAATGTTGCCAGAGAGATGGGAAAAGGTTAACAATGGCCAATACTTTAAAAAAATTGATATTGTACCAAAGTTTCACAATAAATGCCCAAAATTTGCCAAAAATACCGCATTTTTAAGTTATGCACTCAATACCTTTATGCGAAATGTAATGAAAAATTGCGTACTTGCTTGGTATTTTTTCATATACATACATTTATATATATGCAGGTGCTCATATTAAATTCTTACCCAGTAGTTTTTCCATTACAAACAAATTTTGATTGAGCCAATAATAGTGATAATCTATCGGGTTCTTCTTCCTCCTCTTCAGTTTCTTCTTCGCTTGACTGCTTTTGTTTGGAAGCTCCTTTTGACGTTTGATAATTTGGTTGGTATTGTTTGCGTTGTTGATATTGTTGTCTAGGGGGCTCTTCTTGTTCTTCCTCTGATTGACTATAATCATAGAGCGGATGCTGTTGTTGTTGCTGCTGCTGCTGATGTCTATAGGCTAAATGTGTTTGTGCCTGAGTTTCAAATTCATCATCATCATCATCATCATTATCGTTGGCTTCTATTGAACGTGATTGGAAGCCTTGTGGCTTAGCGGTAGTGGCGGATGCAGTAACACTTGTTGTGGCGGCCGTCTGACTATAACCCACAAAATATGCCAAGGAGACTAGTAGGAGAATATTAAAGCTAGAAATGAGATAAAAAAAGTAAAGAGTGTTTTAATTAAAAAAAAAAGTATTGCTTCAAAATTAATAATAAAAAATAAACATGGTTTATGGTTTAAAAAATCTAAAATCGCGTTTACCACTGTGAAAATTTAATAAAAAATAGAGTATAAATGTTAAATTCCGAAAGAAATATATTTATATATTTTGTGCAAAATTTAACATCTATAAATTATACTTTATTTTTTTTTCCACAGTAGTGAAAAGTAAAATCTCGGGATTTCGATGCAGATCTAAACGTGGGATAACATGAATTGTTTATAAATTGAGTTATTTAATTTTGTTTAAAAAACTAAATTTAATATGCATATTAGTGAAAGGCTTCAACACACTTTTTAATTTCTTCCTACAATCGAATTCAGGAATTGCCAAAACATTTTAGTGTAGTGTTTTTATTTTTTGTTATAAGAATCACCTTTAGCTTAGATTTGTACAAAATTTCCTTATTTTAAGGTTAAAATACAATGAAAAAATATATAAAACTTTTTTTGCTTGCAACATCTCAGCAAAAGTGACAAAGTTAAAACCTTCATGGTATAAAACATGATCAGTGCAATCATTGTTTAAATGTACATTATGCATATTCCATCAGTCACCTGTGTTAATACTGTAATATTACAGTGGGTTTAGTTGCAGATTAGTGTCTTCTTTCCTATCTAATCGGTCGAAATTTGTTTCATATAGTACTCATAGTTCTGACTTACTTAATATTAAGTCTGGCGTTCCACAAGGTTCCATCCTTGGTCCTCTTCTTTTTATGGTCTATATCAACGACATAAGTGACTGTATAATGAATTCCTCTGTGAATATTTTTGCGGATGATTATATTCAGCTATGTTGTTTTAGTAATACTCACTTATATAATGTCTGTTCTTTGAAAATCAATGATGATCTTGTAAGAGTTTCTTCATGGGCAAATGAAAATTGTATTACAATTAATCCACGTAAGACTCAGGCTATATCCTTTGGTCAGGTACGTGATTCTTTTTTACCTAATATTTTATTGAATGGACATGAAATTCGACTATCTGATAGTATAATGTGCCTTGGAGTAACTATCGACAGAAACCTAAAATTTTGTGCTCATATTAACAACACCCACAATATATTTTCCGTTAGTTTATTTAAAAAGTAATACGTAAAGTTTGTTTTTAAATGAAGAATCAATTGAAATTCATAGAAATATATTTTTTAACTATTTGAATCAGTCATTCAAAAAACAAACTATAAAAATTTACAGACATTCAGTAGGAATTGATATTTTCAGTTAAAGGTAAAATTGTATGTTTTCTGCCTCAAAAAATTAAAATTCATATAATTCCTTTTTGTTTTTTTACCAAAATAGTTTTTATATATAAAAAATTATTTCAATAAAAATTACAAGAAATTATTCAAATATACATACACACAAAGCCAATAAATATATGTACATCTTCATGTGTTGTGTTCTGTTTTGTAATTACATACAAATAAAAAAACTTTTAATTTGAAAAACAAACCATAAAAGTAGTTTTTTCTAACATTTTGTCGGTAAAAATTTGATGGTTATTTTAAACGACTTTCTATTGTTTTTACTTTTGTCGATTATTAAACAGTGATTAAAAATAAACAACAAAATGGGTTGAATATAATGAAAAATCAGTAGTCCTCTTTTTGATTGTATTTTTGATTAATTTAATATGTATTTTAAGTTGTTTTTAACGAAATAATATTGTGAGTGAATGTTATATCAAAAATTGGTTTTACCCTTAGGAAACTATATAGTCTTTCCTGTTTCTTACCGTTTCGAATAAGATATCGTCTTGCACATGCTGTTCTCATGGCCCATCTTCTTTATTGTATTGCATTATATTGTGGTACAAATAAGAAATTTATTTCTAAATGTAACACATGCTACAATCGAATTATTAGATTTGTCTATAATTTGGGATATAGAGATCATGTTTCGCAATACTCAATTAACTTTTTAGGATGTTCGTTTTATAACCTCATGAAAATTCGTACCATTTGCCTCTTTTACAAATCCATAAAATATCATGTCCCTTCATATATAACACGTAAATTTGATTTTCTTCATTCAACTCGGAATACTCAGATTATCATTGATTCGTTTTCTAGCACCGTCAATGAATTTTCTTTCCAAATTCGGGTAACTAGGATTTGGAACAACTTACCCATGAACTTGAAATCTTTTTCACTTTCATTCATGAGCTAGCTTCATATTTAAAAAGCATTGATTTTGCTTAATTTTATTTTTAAATTTACATATTAATATTTTATCGCCAGTTTTTATATATTTTTAAATATTTTATATTTTTTATTTCATAGGAAAAGAGTGTATGGTATTTAGTTAGGAACTAAATTGGTAAATTCAAATTGTTTAGTATTTAAAATAATAGTTTAGTATTTAAACAAATAAGATTAATCTTTTATTATATTTAACATTTTTTTATGCTTGTAATCTTCCCCTATCAATGTGTCCAATAATTGGAATGTTTTTGATTAAATAAATATATAATAATAATAAAATAGTATAATTTTTAAAGAAATTAAAAATAACTCTTTCTTTCTCAATAGAATCCCAATTGATTTTTTAAACAATAAAAATTAATACAAAAAAAAAGTTTACTGTTCTTGCAAATATCTTTTTCCTATTGTCCCACTGTACATCTTATTGTAGGAGCTTCTTCATTTTTTTTAATAGTATGCCGTTTTTTCTTTTTGGTGCTACAACTTAACATGCAATCAATGAAACATCTTTATGATATGGGAAAATTCCTTAACAAAAAAAAATAACTAAAAACCCAACGACTACATTTATAAAAAATCAAATAATAGAAAAGTGCGCGGGAAAATTTGTTTTGTCTACATACTAACAAAGTATGTATGTGCATACAACCAAACATTAAGTCACACATACAATTTTTTCATAACCTCTTACTCTATATGCAGTTAGTTAAGAGTTTTACAAATACAAAAAAAAAGTTAAAGTTAAGTTGAGAAAAAATAAAAGAAGTAAAACCACGCTGTGGCTTGCAGTTTATATCATGGCTGACTGTCCGTCTTTCTAGTATTTTGTCAGCCTCAAAGTCATAGTCGCAGAGTGTTTTTTTTTTGATTTTTCTTCTTTTAATATTATGCAATAATAAGTATGTTTTGATTTTTCTTGTGGTTTATTTTATTGTCGGCATTTTCTACTCTCAAGTAGAAATAGAAAATCAATAAGGCTCAATGTTGGTTGTGTTTTTTTTGTGCAATATTTTGGTTTGTATTATTTTTATTTATATGTATTTCATAAAATAAAGATGATACTTTTAAGTTTAATTACAAACATGGTCTCAATTTTAAAACCAATAAATATGAGATACATATTTTATAAGATATAAAAAAATATTATATATCTTATGTAAATTAAAAAGGTTAAGGATTTTTTTTAAATTCAATTACATTTTATGACTACAATAGTGTTGCTGATTCCTTAGGTAAAAACGTTTGTTTCTTAAGTCTTTTGTTTATAAAAATCATTACTCATTTTTCTGAGAATTTGAAAGAACTATGGATTTTTATGTAATGTGACTAGCAACTTTTTAAAACTTCCGCTAAAACATTTTAATTTCTTTTGTTTAAGTTTGTAAATAAAATTTGTCAAACTGTGCACTAAGCAATTTTTTAAAGGGCGAATTTGAAAAATGTCGTTATCCAATTTGTTTCCTTTCTATTTAAAACTAATAAATATGAAGTTTGGGGGCAATCGAATAAAGGAAAGTCGAGAGGGAAATCGATTAAAAATTTCAATAGTGTTTGTATGGGAAAAATATGCTTTTTTGTATGCAAAAATTCAAAGCTTGGCCCTGGCAAGAAATGGGTTAAAGTTGTTCGATTTATTCCAAATTTTAAGCATGCAAGATCCGCACATTTGGCTATTATATTTTAAGCATCACTTGTAAAATTTCTACAGTAGTTACAAAATATTTGCGTTTTTTTAAAATAAATTGAGCTTTATTAGCTTAGGGTCATATGTGACCCCATGTCCAAAAGGGTTAAAAATGTCATGTTGTTTTTTTTTCAATCCGCTAAGCTATTAGGATGATATATAACATTTAAATGTACAAAATTGATTAATTTTTGATACAAAGTACTTAAAAACAGTAAATTTACATAATTTTTTATAAAAATCATACTTTTCTTGAAATCCATAAAAAGGTCCATGGAGGGATTTACCTCAAAATTGGCATACTTCATCTCTAGGATGTATTTAACAAGACCTTGAAGTGTAAAATCCATATTTTTTTAATTTGTTTAAGAAAATTTTTTACAAATCGATAATGGAGTTTTAAAAAATTAATTCAATAAATGTTTATTGCGTGACAGGTTAACATACATATAATAATATAATATTTAATATCTGAGTATTTATAAGTATATAGAGTAAAAAACAATTATGGCTTTAATCAATTTCTGAAAGTTGAAAAATCTGCCATCAATTTTCATAACCTAGTGTTTTTTTTTTGGCACAATATTGATCTGGGGCATTTGCTATTTCTTAGCGAGTTCTAAGCCGATTTTGCAGATAATTTTATACTGAAATCGATTCATAACACAAGTGATTGAACAAATTAAAATATAGAACGAAATATTCCTCAAAACTGAAAAAAGTAATATTTTTCCTAAACAAACACTCTTGAAATTTTCAATCGATTTTCGCCTCGACTTTTCTTTATCCGATTGCCCCCAAACTTTATATTTATTAGTTTTATATAGAAAGGAAACAAGTTGGACCCCTACACTCTTTAAAGTAGCATTTTCATTTTATTGTACAGTCGCTTCGTCTAAAACATTTTTAACTTAATATTACGGAAACAGAACAATATTGCAAAAAATGTAATTAAATTTGTAAAATTTAAAATTTTCGAAATTATTCGAAAACTATCAAAGTTATGAAAAGACACTTAAAAATTATTATTATTATTTTATAAATTACGAAATAAATCTGTACAATAGCACAACAAACTACTTAAAATTAGTTAAAAGAGCCCTGTGCAAAAAAAAACCTGATGCAATTAGTAGATTTTATTTGCTAAATATTACTAACATAAAAACAGCAAAAATAGTATTATTGTAGTCGGATAAGAACAGCAAAATAATGTTGCTGAAATAAACTGTTATATTAACCAAGTTTAATTTAAATTTAGTTGAATGCTAAAATCAACAGAAATATTTGCTTAAAAATAGTAGACTACTTATTACTGAAGAGTAGATTTTTATTGGTATTAAAAAAAGTAATAAAAAATCGTTGAAAAATTTTAATTTTTTAATTAAACAATATTGTCATTTTCATTTAAATAAATTTTAATTCAATTATAACAAACATTTTATATATTTTTCAGTTTTATATTTAATGCCCTATGAACTAATTTTTAGAATAATAATTTTTTTTAGAGGGCCCAATTTCAAGTTTAGGGTTAAAAAGTAGAGTAATGTCCCAAAAAAGGCAAGTGTTATATCTCCCAAAAACTCTTGACATATTTAGATTGTTTACAAGGGATGTTATACGTGCTGTATTGTACTAGTTGAAACAGAGTTGTTAAAATTTAATTAAAAAAAATTTAACAATAGATGATAATACGATACAATATATAACAACTTTGTTTTTTGCCTCAGACAGACAACAGCAAAAAAATCAAATATACAATTCAAGTATACATTCACATCACAATCACTGTACTTAGGCTAGGACCATAACTAGAAGCTAAGTGTTTCTGTAAATCGGCTAAGAATTTTATGGTGTCGGCTTAGAATTTTATGATGACGGCACCGAACAGGTTGAAATCGGAGACATCCAAGAATGTCCTCTGCGATTGTCCTGGGATTTGTGTCAGGAGGATCAGGTTTTGGGTGACCGTTTCTTGTCGCCTTCCGACATTTCGAACACTTCACCTCGAAAGGTTCTTGGCTTTATCAATAGCTTGAACCTTTAGGGTGGTTCTGGGCAGCACAAAAAATCTATTATGGTCGCGGTGCGCAGTGCCATTTGGCAACGAAGCATCAAGGCGAAGGTTGAAGCTAAAAATTTGGCATCCCGAGATGTATACCGTCCTTGATTTAACTATTACTGTATTATAAGTTTTCTAAAAATAGACAACAACTTTGGGCGTTAATTGAAAAATGACATATTGACCAAACTTAATGCCAAAATTTAAGAAAAATTTTTTACAATAAATTGCAAACAGAATTTTTCGGCGATACGACATTTTTGTTTTAGGGCATTACAAAAAATGTAAAAAACAATTTTTGTTCTATAAATATGAAATTGGAACGCTATAATTTGTTACCGATATTTATCACATTTGTTCTAGCACATATCCAATTTGGTTCCCTTGTAAACTTTTTTTAAAAGGAAATCTAAGAAAAATCTGTTTAAACTAGAGTTGTCTAAATATAGGACTAAATAGCTGTGGGAGTTTTGACCAAAATATTTTATTTTACAAATAGTAAATACTCCAACAACACGTAGAATTAATTTTAAGGCAGATATTGAAAATGTAGCTCAGAATTATAGATATTTTATAGATTTAGGTTTTTTTTTGTAATTTATTACTTTGTTTGTTATACTTTTGTTAAAAGAATTTTTGTTTGCTGGTATATATAGGTATACCCTGTGCCATGGTGGTGGGGGGGGGTCCCGGTCAAGCGCCCCCAACCATCCTAAATAATTTCAAAGTAAAATTTTTTAATTATGTTTATTATTATACATACATACAATATAGCTTGTGTATTTTTGTTCATTTAAAATTTTATTTAATGCAAGATCAATTGATTGGGTTTTTAGCAGATTTCAGGGAAATTTTCACAAATTTGTGTAGAAAGTGAAAAAGTTTATTTTAAAATCAGGGAAATTTGCTCTACTTTTTCATAGTGATCTGTACAAAATTTTATTTGGCCGTAATTTTAAGCAATAGATACCTACCAGTGCTTAGATACCTACCGTGTAGACGAACAAAAACCAGTAGGTATCTAAGCACTGTTAGGTATCAATTGCTTGATATTACGGGCATAAGTGGTTAAAACCTGGGTCAATGGCTTTTTATTTAAATTAATGCCTTCCGAACTATTTCTAAAAAAGGAGTAATTAAAAGTTGATTTACACGCCAACTTCTCTTATCTACTATTTAAAAATCAAAATAAGAAAATAATGAAAACGTTAGAGAAAAATATTGTATTTAGTGTGGGTGCGAGCTGGCAAATTTACCGGCAAATTTACAACGCATGCTACACTCATTCTAGATTTTGTTTTTTTTTCTGAATTTTAGACTCGCTAAGTAGTTATATATAAAGCTGCTTAAAAATTAAGAATTTATAAAAATGCTGCCAAGTCTTGGAAATTCTTAGCTATTCTCTTTTAAATATAAACAAGAATATTTATCATAAAAATATTTTAAGTTTTTGTAATTTGTAAAAACAACAACAAAATTGCCCAAATGCAATATCCAAAATAAAAGAACACACTTTAAATTCAAAAAGTTTCAAATAAAATTAAAAAATTTGCAATTGATACAACAAGTAAAAAATATCAATTTAAATTAAAAAAATACCAAACGTAAATAAAAAATATTTAATTAATTTGGTGTTATCGAATTTTAATTGATGTTTTATAAATTACATATGTAGTCATTCCAAAAGCTTTTGAAACGGTATTTGAATTTGACAAAAAATTTGAACGTTGCTATTTCAAGTTCCCATGATATCTTGTTTGATTTCAAAATTCGATGTAGTCCAAATTTTAAGTGATTTCCATAGAATGACTCTTTCTTTTTGTTTTAATAGAATTTTATATTTTTTAATTTCAATTGATATTTTTTGAACTTAAATGTTTTTTTTTTAATTTGAAATAATATTTTTTAAATTAAAAATTCTACTTTTTGATTTTCATTGCTATTTTTTTTAATTCAAATGCTGGACTACTGAAATCGTAAAGCTGTATGGTAACAGAGCCAGAGTTACCAAGAAGGGTAGGAATACAAAAATAACATTCAAATTTACTATCTGTTTGTTAATTTAAACGGATGTTTGATCCAGCGGCATATTACACATCAGTCTTATTCATTCCATATTTCAATAAAATTTAAATTTAAAGTTGAAAGAATTTTGTAGCCTCATAATATTTAAATGATCTAAAAGCGGAGAGAAGCTTTACAACATAAAAATAATTAAAATGTATTTAAGAAATTCAATGGGCGAAGAAGGTCTTTTTGCATTGGATCTATTGCCTGTACAGGTTGGTTGAAAAGTTCCTGCGCTCACCAAGAGATGCCACTGCTAGCTCCAAACTTTTTTTTTCTCAAGTTGGTATAACTGTCTTGAGAACACATGCAAAGTTGCAAGTCATTCTGTCAATTCCTTTCTTTGTTTACAAGCCATTTGAAGTTGACGTGTCATTGATTTTTTTTAATATGGAAAAAATTGAATATCGTGCAGTCATTAGATTCTTTGTTTTGAAGGGTTTAAAAGCAAAGGAAATTTATGAACAATTGTTAGAAGTGTATAAGGAGTCCTCACCTTCAAACCCCACCGTTGAATTTTGGGCTGGTGAATTTAAACGTGGTCGTACCAGCCTTGAAGACGATCCACGCGAAGGACGACCAAAAACTGCAACCACAGCAGAAATCATTGAGCAGGTACATAATATAGTTAGTGAAGATCCAAGTTTGACTAAGCGTGAAATTGCTAATGCCATAGGCATCTCAGATGAACGAGTACTCCATATTTTACATAAAGAATTACGTATGAAAAAACTGTTTGGAAAGTTAGTGCCGAACACATTAACAATTCAACAAAAACTGGATCAAAAACAAATTTCTCAGCGTCATTTGGAGCGTTTTAAGCCGAATAAAACCGACTTCTTGCGTCGTTTTATAACTATGGATGAGACTTGGATCTACGACCATGATCCTTAATTGAAACAAGAACGTTTACAGTGAACTGAAGCTAATTGTTCAGCTCTAAAGCAGGTGAAGTCACAACGATCAGCAAAGAAGGTTATGGCATCAGTTTTTTGGGATGCAAAAGGAATTTTGTGGATTGATTATCTTCAGAAAGGTAAAACAATCAACTCTGAATATTATTGCAGCCTTTGGGATCAGCTGGATGAAAAAACTCGTGAGAAAAGACCTGGTTTTAAAGAAAAAAAAATCATTTTTCATCAAGACAATGCACCTGCTCATAAAAGTGTTTTGACGATGGCTAAATTCAAAGAATTAAAGTACGAATTGCTTGAACATCCACCGTATTCACCAAATTTGGCTCCCAGTGACTACTATCTCTTCAGAAATCTCAAACAATTCCTTCGTGGAAATATTTTTTGTCGAATGAAGAGGCCATAGCAGCCGTAAACGGTTATTTTGCAGAGCTTCCGGAAAACCATTATAAGGGATAAAATTATTGGAAGATCATTGGAACTAGTGTATTGAGCTTCTAGGAGATTATATTGAATAAAAAAATATATTTCGTAACAAAAACAGTATTCTTTCATTTGGAGCGCAGGAACTTTTCAACCAACCTGTATATTGTGAAGAGGGAGACCCAGACAAAATTATTGATAGTTTTATGTAGAAAAGGCATCGTACATATTAATTTTTAAGTTCAATTATAAAATTATACAAAAGATAACAGTCAATATGATAAATAAGTTTTAAGTAAAAATTTTATATGAATTTAAAAGATGTAAATTTTGTTTTAAATGCTTCAAATAAGTCGAAAAATTTAGGTTTTGAAATTACCAACTTTTTAAAATAAAAATTTATAGAAAATATACATTGTATTATTTATAATAAATTAGTTATTAATAAAACAAAAAGGTTAAATAAAAGATAAAAATTATTTTTGAAATATTTTGAACGATGTTACTTTTATAAATGTATAAATTTTCTCAAATCAATTTATTTCCTGTCTTTTATAGTTTATCGTTAATGTTTTCGTTGCCCACCCAAAAATATTTTCCCATTAAGGTTTAACTGTATTAATTAAAATCACATAAAAAACCTTTGCCGAAATTTAAGTAAAATTTAACTTAAATTATTTATATTTCTAGTGTACTACTTAATCAGGAAGTTTTAGGATTGAATTAGTGTCTAATGTTAAGAAAAACAAATGCAATCGTTTGTAACTAGGACTCAACCTGCTGATCTACTTTTCAATAAATAAAAAAAAAAAACAAACAAAAAAACCTGCTTAAAAAATTACAAAAATATTTCCTAGTAGTGCACTCAACATTAGAAAAACCAGTGTGCGTTTTTTATGCAATATTTGGAAATTTTTTTTTCGCTTTTAGTAAATATTTTTTTTTTCTTTTTTTTTTTTGTAGATTGAACTAAATTATTGTAATATTTGACAGCCAGACCAATGATTACTATATATGGAGTATGGCTTACAATATACAGTATATTTTTACATAAAAGTGAAAACAACATTGAATGAATGTTGAAAAATTACATTATATTAGGTAAAATAATAAATAGACCACTATAATGCAGCTGATATGGAAAAAAGCAATTGATGAAAAATGTAACACTTTGTAAGAGTACATTAAACAAAAAAATATATATATCCCAGTAAAAATGAAGCTGCCAAAGAAGCAATAAAAGCATCACTACTATGGCAAAGGCATCACTTCTTTTCTAATGGTTTCATCGATGAATTTAACATTAGCGTGTCATAGGAAGGAAGTATTCAAATGTAGCAATAATAATACAATGATTAGATATTCTGATGCATGAGTGGAAAATGTTCATATACTTTGTGGTATTTAAGATTTGATGAAAATGATGAATTCATAAGAATGCAGAAAAATAAGTTTAAAGAAGTGAAATTTATGCATTGATTTACAAATACTTTTTATTAAAAGAAATAAATAATTCTACATTAGTGAACAAACATTTTTGTAACTTTTTTAAAAATTTTTAATGCATTTTTAGACAAATTTTAAAATATTTTTTGAAAATTTAAAAACTGGCTGTACAATATTTTTTAAAATATTTTAAAATATTTTTGAACAATTTTAAATAATTTTTGCACAATTTTAAAACCTTTTTGGCAATTTGAAATAATTTTTACACAATTTTAAAATTATTTTGATAAATTCTGAAATGGTGTTATGCAAAAATGCACAGATTGCGTCGTCATAAATATTTAAGGCTGAACAAATGCAAATGACAGGCCAGCTAGTTTCAATTAAAGGTTAAAAAATTTTGTTTTTCTTGATTTATTTATTTATTTTATTTATTAATCATATAATTACAAATTATATGTTAATACCCTAACCGAGCACTAGCAACAAAGGCTTTCGGCTCGTTGTAGCGAAAACAGACCAGAGCCTCTGGTGGGAATTGAACCCACGACCCCCGCACTGATGAGCTAGCACGCTACCAACTAGCCTACCGGGGCGCTCAAGTTTTTCTTGATATTTCAAAACTTTTATGAAAATTGCAAAACTGCATAAATTCTAACCCTCATGAAATTTTAAACTAAAATATAAAAAATGGTTTAATAAAAAAATTAAAGATTTTCATCAGAACTAATTTTTCAATTTGAATAAATGCTTTAGATTCAAAAAATCGGGTTTATATCCAGATCACTGCATTTGAAATATGAACACATGAATTCTTTTGGAAGTGCCTTAGAATAACACCAAAAAATCATAAAAGAATGTCAACTGAAGTTTAGGAAGCAATGAAAGAAGTTATAGTCACAGAATGACTAACATTTTTTTTTTGCTGGGATAATTATATATGTAAAATAGATATAAAAAGTAATTCAATGTATGAATATATTTGGAGAAATTGTTAAAGTAAACTTTAAACTATTGAACAAGTTAAAAAATGCCCTTAAACTATTTTTTATAAAAAAAACACATATTAACTTAATAAAAATATTTAAACATACATTTTTTTCAAACATTTTATGCCTCATTATTACAAGATTTCGTCTAAAATCGAGATTTCAGTAAAATTCCCGTACAAATAAAATCCCACAAAATTTTAAAGAAATCTCAGGAAAATTTCGCATATGTAGACTTTTACACTCAGAAAAAAATTTGGTGGAAAAATTTGTAAACAGTTTTCAATCCCACTTAACTATTTTTATACTGATTTTTAGTAAAAAAAATTATTATTCAGTAATTTTTTTTTTGCTAATTACATTTTACAAATTTTTGAAAACCGATTTGTTAAAATTAGCAAACAAATTTACTAATTTTAAAAAGTCGATATTTAAAGAAATGTTATTTCTAATAATTAAAACTTATAGATACATACTTAAATTGCCTTAAAATGTTACATAGGTTGAAAAAAGGGATCCGAAGTGAAGACATTTTTCTTAACCGACCCTTGTACAAAAATAGGACATCCACTTAAAATAGCACTAAAAACTTTTCAGGTTAAAAAATCAGCCCTTAAAAGAATTAAAATTTGACGGTAATTAAAAATAAATATATATTTCGCAAATTAAAACAAAATGAGAAATTTGTTTATGTTTTAACTATTTTGTAAGCGTTTGAATGTTTTTTTAATTTTTTCTAAAATATCACTAGTTTACAAAATGAAATTTTTTTCACGTACAGTTGATGAGAGATTGATTTCCTTATGTATTTTCTCCCGCTGAATTTGAAAATCAAGGTTAAATTTTTTTATGGAACAGTTTTTGAGATATTGTGATTTTTTTTAATTTTTCGACCTTTTTTCACTTGACGAATCATATCTCGAGCTAGAAATGTCCGATTGGGTCGTTCTTGGTACCCAAATGCAAGGTATTGAGATGACGAACCCTTTTCCCGCAGCTTTCTGTAGCAAAAATCAAGGAAGGCGTCTTCGATGGTCCACCCATAAAGAAATTGATAAAAGAAACAGATTTTCCAAAATATTTAACACCCGTTGAAAACGAGGCCTGGAATTCATTTTAACTGGTACTTACCAATTTTCTTGGGAACAATAAAAGCCCTAACTACGAGGCAATTATTACCGATTTGCTGAAGAACTACAAAAAGATGGGTACGGAATGCCATTATTTTATTTCATTTCTGGTTGTTTTCTATTGTATTGTTTTTACCATTTTATTTATTTCTTACAGGTGTAAATATGTCTCTAAAAATCCATTTCTTGCATTCGCATTTGAATTTCTTTCCGGACAATCTTGGTGACGTAAGTGACGAACACGGCGAGAGATTTCACCAACAAATTAAGACCATTGAGCGGCGCTATCAAGGATTTTGGGATGAAGCAATGTTGGGAGACTATGTATGGTTTCTCACTAGAGAAACGGATCCCAAAAGCAACCGGAGACAAAGCAAGGGTAACAACTATTTCTAACACACAAAAATGTCAAGAATGTATTGCAAGAGTTTAAACCCAATATATTGTCGAAAAAAATAAATTATTCTTAAAATATGAGATTTGGATTTATTCACTCAATTGCTTATAACTTTGTTATTTTTCGGTCGATTTTCTTCTGGTTTGTCTTAGTTCTTACGTAAAAGTAGCAGGTTTACGCACATGAAGAGAAACCACAGGTTTTTTTTAACGATTTGTAATTTTCCATCGGAAAAGTGTTACTGTAAAATATGATTTTTTTGAAAATGTGCCCTAATGTTATCGATATATTTTGAACGGCTTTACCGATCAAAGATCCGATTATACATATTTGTTCGTCATCTCAATACCTTAATACGACCCAATCGGACATTTCTAGCTCCAGATATGTTTTGTCAAGTGAAAAAAGGTCGAAAAATTAAAAAAATCACAATATCTTAAAAAAATTTTAACCTTGATTTTCGAATTCAGCGGGAGAAAATACATAGGAAAATCACCTCTGATCAAATGTACATTTACGGTGTAAACTAGTGTATTTTTTTAAAAAAATAAATAAAAAATGTTCGATAAAAAATATATAAATTTGTATGTTTGAATTCGTAAGGCAAATTGAAGAGAAATTAGCAGCTTAAGAGTGTAGCAAGTGTATCTAAAAATAAATGAGTTAATTTGGGCATTTTAATAATAAATTATAATTATAATTTATATTTTAAATTAAAATTTTGCTATATTTTACAAATCATTGAGTTTACAGCTATTTACTAAGATTTAGTAGCGCTTTTAATATTAAGAATATTCAGTAATTTTTTTTTTTGTTTTGATTTTAGCAAACTGATTTTAAATTCCACTTTACAAAAGGTTTACTAAAATTTACTAGCGGGTACTAATGTTTTCTAATAATTTAATTGTACTACACGTCAGCAGACATGTGTTGCTAAGATTAGCAAAAAATAACAGCAAAATCTTTAGTTGACATTACAGACTTTTTTTGGTGAGTGTACAGAATACTGCGCTTCGCTTATTTTGTACACCTTTTGCATGAAAAAAATGGCAAAGCTGGTCAACATATGACGAAAAAGTTATGACAAAATTTTGAAATAAAATAATTATTAAAATATAATAAACTTAAACCCAATAAAGATGTGTTACTAATCAAAAGAAGTAATGCGTGGTTTAAATGTTTACTTCCAGCGGAGAAAAACGATGAAGAAACTTTTGGAAATTATCTGTTTTCCTTCCATCCATATATTAAAAATTCTTGACTCTAGCTTGAAGAACAGAAAAAAATAAATTTACTTACATAACTTTCCTTAGATCTCTACATAAAAAAATGAAAATGTAGAGTACATCTACTTTACAAAATAAAGTTAGAAATACTTTAACTTTATACCTTCAAAAAAATCAAGTTCACTTGGATTTCAAAATTAAAATTTTGAAATAATTTTCAATAAAATTTTCTTCAGTCTTATGTGTTCATTTTTAAAAAAAGGTCTGTAGTTTTATTTGGCCTCACAAAAATTGTACCTTGCGAAAGAATAAAGCGCTTTTTAGAAATATATTTTTTTTAATTTCAAGTTTTTACTTATTTTGGTTTGTTTACAAAAAATGCGAAATCCCCTAAGTGCAAATGTAAACGGTAAAAATTTCTGTGCGAGATTTCCATTGAAATCTGGGGATTTAAAGCCAAATGTAAACTCAGCATTAGTGGTTTTTATTTTATATATATATATATATATATATATATATATATATATATATATATATATATTTGTGTTTTTGTATATGCTGAAGATGAGCTCTAAAAAATCTATGTAAAATAAATTTTATATTTTGACGTAGTTGGCGTCTTATGTTTTTTATACTATTGCATGTGTTTAAAGTTGTTTTTGTTGAATCTTCAGCCGTTGTTTTTAACATTATGTGCAACAACTAGTCGTATACATGTGCAAATAATTCATATAAAGATTTACATTGACAAAGTTTTTACATTTTATTGAAAAATTCAAAAAAAAAAATTTAAATTAACAACACGGTTTATAAACGTTATTCTACTCAATTATATTATAAAAAATCACCGAGTAAAAAAAAAATTGATCTGGCGCAATATTTAATCATATCCAATTTGATATTCTGTAATATCTAGCTGATCTTATTTAATCCGAAAAATGGCAGATCGTATTAGATCTAGAAATATATTTGGGGATTAAGTTTGACCTTAATTGATCCGAAAAATGGCAGATCAAATTAGATCCAGCAATATATTTGGGGATTTAGTAAGATCTTAATTTATCCGCAAAATGACAGATGAAATAAGATCCAGCAATATTTTTAGGGATAAAGATCCAAATTTATCTGAAAAATGCTAAATCGAATTGTATCAGAATTTATCCAACAATATATACGGATTCTAGTTTAATATAAAACGTATCAAAAATTTTAAATAAAAAAAAAAATAAAAATTCTATTTGAACCAGAGTTGTAGTGGGATAAGCACTCATCAGTGTAAGGCTGGCTTCATTAGAATACATTTTTTCTATAATTGTGTTGTATAATATATTTAGACTTATATAATTTTATACTCGGAGATTTAGGGGAAAAGTGGGAAAAATTTCTGCATATCATAGCTCAAATAATGAGACTTAATTGGTTCTGTACATATCTGTACATATCTGATTTTATATAATTATATTATATATAGTTATTTACAATTATACTATTTAAAACAAACAAATAAATACACTGTGGTGCAAAATTATAGCCGCATGTACTTTTTACCAATTTTGTGCATTTACATAAAAAATTGCAGAAATCTGTGTATGACATCTGAAAGACCTTGAAAAATAATAACAAAAACAACAAACAAATATTTGTTTTTGTATATAAAAAAACAGTTACAACAAATTCTTAGTTTTTTTGTTGGTGCATACTTATAGCCGCAGATTATAAAAACAATTTACTCAGCTAACGGTTAAGCAAGTTTTAGTTTTTTTTTCTTTTATTCTTATTTGCTTTGATTATTTATTATTCGCTAATTTGCAAATAATAAATAATTTGATAATTTTCGAAATGCCACGCGGTTGTTATTTGTCCGATATTGAAAAAGGCAAAATTTCTGCTTTTCAAGAAGAAGGCGTTAGTTTTCGAGGAATTGCTCGGAGAATAAAGCGATCTGAAAAGGTGGTACGCAATTTTTTAAAAAATCCTTCAAATTACGGACAAAAGAAAAAAAAAATGCTGGACGAAAACCCAAACTTTCAGGTCGTAATAAACGCAAGATTATCAGAAGCGCTAGCAACTCCACGAAAAATGCCAAACAAATTGCACACGAATGTGATTTAAATGTGTCCCGTTGGACTGTAAATCGTGTGCTAAAGCAGTCTTCAGTTATCTGCCGCCAAAAAATTAAGAATGCACCACGATTACTGCCACGGCACAAAAGTGCACGCTTGGATTTTGCAAAAAATAACATGAATACGGACTGGAATAAGGTAAGTCACATTTAGCTATCTCTAGTCAGCATTTATTTGAATTTATTTTTACAGATAATTTTTTCGGATGAGAAAAAGTTTAACTTAGACGGTCCGGATGGGTACAATTCATATTGGAGAGATTTACGTAAGGAACCGCTATATTTTTCCAAAAGAAATTTTGGTGGTGGATCATTAATGGTTTGGGGAGCGTTTTGTGCCGATGACATGCTAGAGTTGGCTTTCCCAAGTACCAAAATGAATTCGGCAGAGTACACAACTCTTCTCCAGACAAACCTAAAACCATTTTTTGATCGAAATCGTGACAAAAATATGATTTTCCAGGAGGATAATGCAGCTGTTCACAAGAGTAACCATACTCGCATGTGGTTAGAGTCCCACAACATCCCTCAATTGCAATGGCCAGCCTGTTCCCCTGATCAGAACCCCATTGAAAACATCTGGGGAATAATTGTACACAAAATATATGGTGGCAACAAGCAATATGACACGATTGGGGATCTTAAAGCCACGGTAATTGAAGCTTGGGAATCCATCACAAGTGAAGTTCGTTTAAATCTAGTCAACAGTATGCCACAACGAATTTTTGAGCTCATCTCTTACAAGGGAGGCCCAACACACTACTAATGTATAAAAAATTTTAAAATAATTCATTGCTTTTTATTTTTTTTAATATTTTCTATTAATATTTATAAGTGCGGCTATAATTTTGCACCAAGAAAAAAACAAACTTTGTGTTATAACTGTAAATAAAATTAACTTATTTTAAAAAACTATATTGAATATTTATAGCGTTATTATTGCCGACAATTTGATATTATTAAGTTTTTTAAATACATCGTTAAAGATAAAAAATGCCGAAAATTTGGGTGCGGCTATAATATTGCACCACAGTGTATTATAATTATATGTACCTAGATTATTATAAAATATATATTCTATCAAAAATTTCTAGGTCTTGTTGTCCCGAAATGGGTTATTATAGCAAATCTTATAAAATAATATGGATATGCAACTATATATAACGATTTCTCAAGTTTTTTTTTTTTCAAATATATTGTACTATATATAATTATATCTTTTACCATAACAAAAAAATGTCTAATATTGGACTAAATATTGAATCATATATAACTATGTCTCATACTGTTATATTAAAAAAAATTGTTGTATGTAAATATGGTTCCGTGTTAGCCATAGTGTTATATATATATACAGGTTGCTTGAAAAGTTCCTACGCTCACCAAGAGATGGCACTGCTAGCTCCAAACTTTTTTTCTCAAGTTGGTATAACTGTCCTGAGAACACATGAAAAGTTGCAAGTCATTCTGTCAATTCTTTCTTTGTTTACAAGCCATTTGAAGTTGACGTGTCATTGATTTTTTTTATTATGGAAAAAATTTAATATCGTGCAGTCATTAGATTCTTTGTTTTGAAGGGTTTAAAAGCAAAGGAAATTTATGAACATTTGTTAGAAGTGTATAAGGAGTCCTCACCTTCAAAACGCACCGTTGAATTTTGGGCTGGTGAAGACGATCCATGGGAAAGACGACCAAAAACTGCAACCACAGCAGAAATCATTGAGCAGTTATGTACCTGTATGGTTAGTGAAGATCCAAGTTTGACTAAGCGTGAAATTGCTAATGCCATAGGCATCTCAGACGAACGAGTACTCCATATTTTACATGAAGAGTTACGTATGAAAAAACTGTTTGGAAAGTTAGTGCCGCACACATTAACAATTCAGTGGACTGAAGCTGGTTGTTCAGCTCCAAAGCAGGTAAAAACACAACGATCAGCAAAGAAGGTTATGGCATCAGTTTTTTGGGATGCAAAAGGAATTTTGTTGATTGATTATCTTTAGAAAGGTAAAACAATCAACTCTGAATATTATTGCAGCCTTTTGGATCAGCTGGATGAAAAAATTCGTGAGAAAAGACCTGGTTTAAAGAAGAAAAACATCATTTTTCATCAAGACAATGCACCTGCTCATAAAAGTGTTTTGACGATGGCTAAATTCAAAGAATTAAAGTAAGAATTGCTTGAACATCCACCGTATTCACCAGATTTGGCTCCCAGTGACTACTATCTCTTCAGAAATCTCAAACAATTCCTTCGTGGAAAGCATTTTTCGAAGAGGCCATAGCAGCCGTAGACGGTTATTTTGCAGAGCTTCCGGAAAACCATTATAAGGATGGGATAAAGTTATTGGCAGATCATTGGAACAAGTGTATTGAGCTTCTAGGAGATTATATTGAATAAAAAACTATATTTCATAACAAAAACAGTATTCTTTCATTTCGAGCGCAGGAACTTTTCAACCAACCTGTGTACTATAAATTATCATATAAATCATATCCAATTTTATGAAGCTCAATATATAAATACATGTGGTTATATACGGCACAATATAAAATGATTTGAAAAAAAAAATTAATGTAATATAAAATTATATATGGTAATGCATACTGACATATGTAAGTATATATAATATATTATTAGATAAGGCCACATATGATGATATCTAAACTTTTTTACTCGGGTATTGATTTCAATTACTAACAAATAGACCTAGAACTTATTTAAAATTAAACAAACAAAAGACTTTAGATACAAACTTTGTTGCTCTTTAAAGGTTGCACAATAATAGTTCCGTTCGTTTACTCAATAATTTCTACAAATTTTTACTGGATGTCATTCGTTTACACAAATACTCAGTAAACATAGAGAAAAAAGAGAGAAAACAAAGTGACAATTTGATGTTGAGAGTTCTTCTTCCTTCTAAAAATTTTTACTGGACAAATTATTGCCAGCAAGAATTTACAAGCAGAAAAATAGTCTGGATAGTGATTAAATATCGAACAATGATAAGATATGTAATGCCGTCTTCTGTGAACTAATATTTCTGTATCTTTGATTTAATTCCAGCTATTCTAGTTCTTCATTTATTCTTCGTTGTAGCTATATATATACCTTATTACAATTCTCTCTGTCATTTCTACTACATGGTTTTTTTATATACTACTCGTATATAAGACATATCTAATTTTTATATCTTATCCTTTGTCTTCCCTGCGGGGAAAAAGGGGTCAGTTGGGAATTGAGACCTGTCCCGGGATAGGTGAAAACTGAACCGGTTCCGAAAAAACATCACGAGATAGGTAAAAAGAGCACCGGTTCCTAAAGTACCTATCACGTGACCGGTTTAAAAGTCACGACTTGTCCTTTTAAACTAGTCCTGTGACATGCCACAGAGGGCAATTGACCCCCTCCTAGGACAAGCCCATGTTAAAGTGATCGGTCCCGTGACCGGTCCCTATCACAATGAACCGGACATGTGGCGTGTCCTGAGATAGGTCCTTTTCTATTTATAGTATCGATTAGCCTTGATTTTTATAAACGTTCTGATATTCTCGGTACATAGACTAAAGATTTGTAAATTTTCTGTTTAATTAAGTTCCTTGCATTATTTCGCTTATTAAATTTCTATTGATTAATAAATGTATAAATTAATTTCATCGAAAAATCATTATTCTTTAATAAATTCCTAATTTCTTCCTCATTCATTCTATGAAATTCTTTGTCCCTAATAAATAAAAATTTGTCTATCAAATTCTTCGCAGTGTTAAAAATAATTCTGTTAGGATGTTTTGAATAAAAATTTAAATTTTTCCTGAAGCTGTTGGTTTTTGTTACCAATCCGTTATCAAATTATCATCTCTTCTTTGTACTTAAGTATCTTAATAAGAAAGTTTAGAATCATATTCTTTTTCTATTGCAAACTTAATATATGTAGACTAAATTCATTTAATGTTTTTTAAGATATTACTAATTGCATTATCACACTCAGAATATTATGTAGTCAACTGTTTGTAGTTTAATAAAAAAGTTTTTCGTTCCATTTAAAAATAAAGAAACATACATTTATTTTTCAAAGAAATATCTATATTAACATATTTATACATTTATTCGAAATAATTTACTATCATTTACCATTTTTTTCAGTTTCATTTATTTTTTTCATTTGTTTAAAATTTAATAAAAAAATTTCCCACAAAACGGTTTTTTTGTGTCCGTTACAGTTATTATAAATTAAAATTTTGTTTGCTGTCTGTTTCAAAAAAAAAATATTCAAAAAATTCAACTTGTTTTTTTATTTAAATTGGTTGTATATATACAAAATTTTTCAATACGAATTACAAGAACTTCATAAACAAACATACATACAAAAAAACACATTCACACAAAAAGTGTTTATGGCTTCATATGCATACATACATTTTGTATTGTACGAGTATATTAAAAAAAAAAAAAAATACAAAAAGGAAACAATTTCAAATAAATGAAAAAAAACATTTATTTTTTAATGAATAGGTGGTAAAATTTTGACATTTATTTTAACTGATTATATCATTTGTTTCTTACGGATGTGTCAGTTGATTAATCAACATTTAAAAATAAATAACAAATGACATTTAATTTAAATGAAAATTAAGTAGACCGGTTTTTAAATAAAATATCATTTCTTGTAAATGTTATGTTCTGTTATTTTTACTTACAAACTTTTTTAAGTGCAGAAATCATCTACATATTTTGTTATTATTTTCGGTCAAACGTTAAGTTTCTTAATACATATGGCTAATAATTTCTTCGTGAATATATTGTTTGTAGTTTACTCGTTGGATCCTTATTTAGTAAACTATATTTTGTTTTATCTCCTACTATATTGTTCAAACTTAAGTAAAAAATTCTACTAACAAGGGAAGTATCCCCATTTAAACACTTCGATTTTGATATTTGAAAAAAAAAATCTAAATATACGAGGACGGAACAATAAGCCCGTGACTTTTTGAATGAAACACAATTTTTTTTTGCAAAAAAAAAAATATATTTTTCAACATAATCTCCTTTTAGCTCAATACACTTAGTCCAACGTTTCTCCAATTTTTGTATCCCTTTCAAAAAATAGGATTATTCGAAGTCCATAAACTAGGCATTTGTTTGATCAATAATTTCATCGTTGGAGCTAAATCTCTTTCTATCGAGACATTTCTTTAGGTTTGGAAATAGGAAATAGTCACTCACGCACTTTTACTCTTTGATCGGCCAACACCATATCGTGGACTTTTTCGACATTTTCGGGTGTATTGACCTTCGGGTGTGCGACCACAACGAAAGTCAGTAAACCACTTTTTACCATTGAAATCGATGGTGCAGAGACCCCATAGTATTTATCAAGCTTATCCTTGGTTTGATTGACGGTTTTTTTTCACAAAGTTGTATGTTTTGAACAGCTGTCGAACGTAAAGTAAATGACGGAACTTGCTCAAAATTTGACAGTAGTCTATTAAAAGGTGTTACTTGATGGGAGCAGTGTTGCATTTCATATAACTACGAGGAAAGTTCGAAAAGTCACGGATTTATTGATACGCCCTGGTAACCTTTTTACTTTATAGATACTCTATAATATAAAATAGGTGGAGGATATTTGAACATTTTTGTATACTTTTTTGTTTGACATCATGTTTGAAACATTTAAATAACTTTAAAAGCTAAAAACAAATAAAATGCCCACTTTTGAAATTTCGAGGTGGCCCAAAAGTCGAAACAAGTAAATCTTAAATTTTTTTCTATCACATATCGAAATTTCATCAAAATCGGTGTGATAAAGTTGAAGTACTTTTGGAAGCGTTAGCTAACGCTTATGACTTAATATACTTTTTTTTGACAATTCATAAATGTGTTTTCTTTTTGTAAAAACTTTTTTACCAATCACCTTTAACTACCACATAAGGTAGTTAACATATTTCACTTTGTAACGCATTTGTTTTGTCAATATTTAAAAGGTCAGTTGCAATGGTTGGAAAAAAAAATAAATACTCGTACACAGTTAAGTAAAAGTGATGATCGTTAAAAAGAGTTTTTTTTTGTAGTTTTTAGTTTTATTATTCCATATAACTGTGAGAAATAATATAAAAAAGTATGGCATTTGTTGAATTGCAAAAAAAAAACTAAAGAGTTTATGTCTTAAGTCTTTTATTTTAGTAAAGAGATTTTTTTATTGTCAAATTAAATGTTTGAATTAAAAGATTTTTTAAAAGTGCTTTAATATTAAAATATTCTCAAATATATTAAATGCTTAAAGTGTTTATATTAAAGAAAACAACTGTGGGAATTCCGATTATTTTTTGAACAGAATTGGCTGAAACATCTCTTTGTGCAAAAAAAAAAAAACTTTTTTCAGTAGACAATCACTAATCATTTGCTTTTATTGAATATGACAAAATTCGTGTACTCAATACATAAATCGGTATATAATAGTGTTTTCTATTCGGTTAATCGATTAGTCGTTTCTATTTTGGTAAATATCGATACAAATACAATCATTTAAAATTCAATTATTCGGTCCGAATATTCGTCTAACATAAGTCTAACATATTTTTTGTAAAAACTTTCCAAATTTCTTAACTTCACTCAAAGTAAATGTTAAAAAAAAACAATAACTAATATAAATTTAAGATCACTTAAAATTGAGTCCTTAAGGATTTGATCATTTTTTTAAGCAACTCAAAGCAAGCCATATATACACACAAAAAAATCATTTTCAAACCGAATTAAAAAGTGTATTTTGGTTGTGACAACCAATAGATTCGGTGATTCCTGAATATTTTGGGTGTTGCAACAAAAATGTAATTTTTCGTTTACACTGGTCAATATTAAAATCTTCTCTCTCTAAACTTTTAAAACATAATTGCAGTTGATAATCGTTAAATTAGAGAAATATCGCTAAAATTAAATATCGACAAGAATATAAATAGAAAATTTCGTAGATATCTATAAATTTGGATAAAATCAATAAAACAGATAAAATCAATAAAAAAAACAGATAAATATCAATAATATTGTACAATAAATATCAATAAAATTGATTATATCAATAAAGTTTATATTTATCTATTAAATCGATAAATATCGACGAAATCGAAAAATATCTAGAAAATAAGTAAATATTAATTACTTGAAGTCACAAAAAAACGACATATGGCTGCTGCTATAGTTTTCAATCATGATTTTTCCAATATGATACTTCAAGAATGTCAAAATAAAAGCTCGAATATACGCGCTCCACCAGAAAAATAAAATAAAAAAGTTATATCTATAAAAAAAGTCTAACTCATTTGCAAAACTGTCTGTTATCATTGAAAACAATGTGATATCAAATGAAAGCTGTTGTTAAGTAGATTAAAAAAAATTTAAGGCCCAACTACAATTGGCTTAAGTTAAAAGAGTTAACAAAAGTTTGCCCCACATTTCACGACACCCATATTTGACTTAAATGAAAAGTTGAGATTCCCACAATCGCGTAAGCTAGAGAATTTATCGAAAATTTGGCACTAGAGATGTAATATGTTGATACTTTTGAATACTCGGTACTACTCAATACAAAACAGGGTAGTACTTTTATACTAGAGTTGTATTTTTATAGTGTTTTTCGGGCTGAAAAATTCAACAATGGAAATATTGAGTAGGTACTTTTTAGAATTGAATAATCGAAAAACGTTCAGTATTAAATAGTGTTTCCAATTATTTGACCCTGCCGGTAAATCGGTTTGGTCATTAATCGAAAAATGAAGAAAATTGATTAATCAGTTATTCGGGTTAATTAATCGGAAAAATTGGCGATTAGTCGATTAATCGTTTAATGCAAAATAAATGTATTTCTTTCATCAATAAGAACTCACAGAGCAACTTTTTGCTGAAATATTAATTTAAGTCTATTGCATTGGCTTCTAAAGTGTTTGTTTTGGACAATTCAAAGCATCCTGAGATTTTTTAAAGAATCATGCCTTATAATCTTGGGATTTTTCAAAGAAATCTGACAACTATTTAAAAAGAAAATGTCAGGCGTGTTCAGTGGAAGTTAACCCCTAAAAACCCAGTGTAAAAAGTATTATACCGAAGTGGGACATTTTGTCGATAAAGTTGGTATTTATTTTCTATATATGACACTGTCTAGAATAAAAAGAAAATTCCAATAACAAATTCTTAAAAATATTGTATAAATAATTTTTGCAAAATTCACAAACAAAGTTTGATAGAACTGCCACTGTTCCCTGACTGTTTCATTAACTCGTTTAAGCTTTAGAGTTAAAGAGTTTATCTCTTAGAAAAGATATAAAAATCATGAATATTCTTGACAAGTCCTCACCGATAGTCATAAATATTTTTGACTAAACTTAATTCTACTGAAGTTTCTACTTCATCAAAATTTGTTGATAAATCAAATTAGAAACAAAATTCCATGTTATTTTTTTGTTTTTATAAATTTTTTTTATAGGATTTTAGAGAAAATTGTTTTTTAGAAAATACATTTTTCGAATGTAAAGCATTTTTATATTATTATTTTATAACAAAAGTAGCGTTTAGTGTTTCCAATTCGGTTAATCGATTTACCGATTCCTTGATTAATCGCCTCTAATTCTGGTCAGGTGTTTTATTGCTAAAGGGAAATATATTTATTTTAATTGGTTTTTTGTTACGGCTCTGCTTGGAGGAGATCTTTGCTCTGACGAGATCTTTTGTCAGTTCGAAATACATGTGTACGGATGTTGAAAGCTCTATTTAAATTTTTTGGACATGAAAATATAATTTTATATTATTTAAAATTTATTTTTAAAAAGAAATTTAAACAAAAATAAAAATGGTCGTTTCATATTTCCTAATTAACATTTGCTTTGATTAAGTCGATTTGAAAAGTATTGCTTTGTATTTTAGTTGATGTTTTTTCTACGATTTGCTTGCCAAAGTTGAGAAAATGATGAAGATTTATGAAAAATAGCAGAAAAATTTATATTAAAAATTTAACCGGTTAATCAACCTATTTTAATTGATTATTCGGGTAGAATAATTATTTGAGCCTTAAATTATTTGTTTCGACATTAAATAGAGGCGATTAATCGAGGAATCTGTTAATCGATTAACCGAATTGGAAACACTAGTATTGAGTGCTCAATACCAAAACACTTAATACTTGGCACAGAGTGTTCTTAGACATTAATGAAGAGGTAGGTTGACTACCTGGAAAAATTCGAAAAATATATTCAGGCATGTTAACTCTTTTTTTCCCATTCTGTTGAATATTTCTATTAGCATTTTGTAAAATTATGATACATTTATACATATGCGTTTAACTTTCTACATGGGTTTTAAAATAAAATAAATTTATATTCTAGTATTGTTTTGCTTAGCAAAAAAAAAAAATGCGTTCAGAATATTTGAAATTCTCTCTGTCAATGATCATATATTTTCATTCATACTTACACAGAGAAAACAGGTTCATCGTGACAACGGAATTTCTTGCCAAATGAATATTTTGGTTGCAGCAGTCAAATTTCTTAAGTTTGACAATCAAATATTTTCTTGATACAATTGAAATTTTTGGTTGCAATCGAAATTCTGTTGTATTAAACAAATTTCTGTTGTACTAACCGAATTTCTGTTACCACAAAAAAATATATTGGTGGCTCCAACCAAACTATTTTTTTTTTTTTAAATTTTGTATTATTTATTGAATCTTCACAGAATTGTAGTGAAGTAACAATAATTATTCAAATCTTAAAACTAAATAGTAACATAAAATCCAGCCAGTGCCAGACAAAACTTAGGGGATCAGGGACATATTGTATTTAAAGCATTTCCATAATTCATCAGTAGCCATAACAGTTGTACAGTTTTTAACTTTATATGGATAAGTTTAGCATCAATATGTTTTCCACGTAAGTCGTCGGTCAAGATGAATGCCAATGTATTTAACGTGATTGTTTTGTGGTATATTATGGTTATTTATCTAGATTGGTGGGCTCAATTCTCTTCTTAAAGTGAACGTAATATGGATACATTTTTGTTCGTTTACCTTAATTCTCCACCTTTCTAGCCAGGTTTCTATCTGAGAGATGCTATTGTTGGGTTCTCATGAACACTTTTGATTTCCGTGTCATCAGCAAATGTGGATGTGTAGGTAAACATATTTTTTGGCATATCTGAGGTATAGCGTAAGTATAATAACGGCCCCAAAATACTGCCTTGTGGAACACCGGCCTTTATATTTTCAGGGGTGCTTATGAAGTTGTTTTCTTGAACTGTAAACTGTCGGCCTTTGATATAAGTTTCCAAAAGCTTGTGAGTGTTGGGTGGTAGTATGTGCTTAATTTTAAAAAGTAAACCCTCGTGCCATACCTTATCAAAGGCCTGAGAAATATCAATAAAAAGGGCAGAGCAGTATTTTCTTTCTTCAAAAGCTGTTCTGATAATAGACACAAGCCTGTGGACTTGCTCAATTGTGCTGTGTTTTTTTCTGAACCCAAAGTCGTAATCAGGGATAGAGTTATTTTGTTGAACAGCTAGGAGTAATTTGTTAATAAACAATTTTTCAAACAATTTTGAGATATTCGATAAAAGACTGATGGGTCTATAGGAATCGACTTTTGTACTATCTTTGGCTGGTTTGGGTATCATTGTTATAAGTGAAACTTTCCATTCTAAGATATAATAATCAAATCGTAAGATGGCGTTAAAAATATAAAGAATTATTCTTAAAGCTATACTGGGTAATTTTAAAAGCATCTTATTACTGATCTTATCGATCCCTTGTGCTTTTTTTGGGTTTAATTCAGACATTACTTTTTCGACCTCGCGCATCTCGAATCTTATTGGGGTAACTACCCCGACCTGCGGTACAATAGTTGGCAACTCTGCTGTATTTTTTGAATTATTTAGGGTGAATACATTTTTTAAGTGATCAACGAACAGCTGCCCTTTTTCATGATATTTTCTAGCCCATCCTCCATCTGACATTCGTAGGGGAGGCTTGCTAATAACTGGTCTTTTGAGATTTCTTGTAGCACGCCTTAAGGAGTAATCAGTGCTAGAAGTAGCATCTAAGCTTTCAAGGTATGTAGTTAGTTTGGCAATTTTCTTAGATTTTAGTAACTTTTGTTGGTTTTTAGTACATTCCTTTAATAGGGCTTTAAGTTGTGGAGATCTGTGGCGTTGCCATTCTCTTCGGGTTCTCCTTTTTTAATTTAACAGTTGTTCGACATCTGCAGAAGAAACAGTATATGGTCTGGTACAGTGTTGGGGTTTAGTAGCAAATTGGGCTGCAGTTAGAAGATTTGATTCTAAATTTTTAATGGAGAGGTCAATAACAGTTGCTGTTCTAAGCGGAATATTTTCTAAGAAATGTGTGCTGATGTATTTTTTGTATTTTAACCAGTTAGTTGATTTACATGTCATCACTGAAGCGCTATTTAAGCGAACTGATATTGTAGGGTTAAAGATAGTAACAATTGTCGGCGAGTGATCAGATGAGAGTTCTAGTGATGCTTGCACACGAATCAATGGTCTAGAAATTTCTTTTGTTAACCCAAAATCTATTAGATCCGGTTTTTCTGCCGATCCGTCGGCCAGTTAGTTGGTTCACCTCCTGAGATTACATCTATACTCATTTTGGAAATTGCTTCAAACAGTGCACGGCCCTTTGGGTTGACTAGCCTTGATCCCCAAAAAGGATGTTTGGCATTATAATCACCAGCTGCCATAAAGCCCGAGCCTAGTGATTTAAAGAAGTGTGAGTATTTGAGTTCCGTTATTGAAAATCTAGGAGGTGAATAAATTGACGAGATCGCTAGGTCCTGACCAAATTCTTCCAGGCAAAAAGGATGTTTGGCATTATAATCACCAGCTGCCATAAAGCCCGAGCCTAGTGTTTTAAAGAAGTGTGAGTATTTGAGTTCCGTTATTGAAAATCTAGGAGGTGAATAAATTGACGAGATCGCTAGGTCCTGACCAAATTCTTCCAGGCATATGGTTATCGCTTGAATATAATTTCCACGCACTTCTGGCATTGGGTAATGTTTAAGTCGAGTTTTTATCAGGATAGCTGAACCCCCACAGGCTCTATCCCTTTGGGTCATTTGTATTATATAACGTATATCCGCTTATAAAGTATATACTTC
This sequence comes from Eustalomyia histrio, assembly GCA_949748255.1. Lineage (NCBI taxonomy): Eukaryota > Metazoa > Arthropoda > Insecta > Diptera > Anthomyiidae > Eustalomyia > Eustalomyia histrio. Next base: position 49,752,199 of record OX456527.1, read on the forward strand.
TCTTTGGTTGGCAAACAATTTTGTTGCCATAATGAATCTGTTTTCTGTGTGTATAAACTTTTTTAAATACAAAATTGCGTAGAAAAAAAAAACAACTCTTAACACAATCATTAGAATTCTAACTGTACTTAAAAAGAATTTCTAAAACGAAAAAATTGTATATTAAATTATTTTAGCCTGATTTTCACAATACCCCGTTAGACTTTAACTGACAGATATGCTAATGTTTCCCATATTAAATTAGAATTTAGCTTTTAGGTTAAATTGAATGAGATATTCAGTAATCGGGCCGTATATTGTTCATAAGATACCTAAAAAACAAAAACAAAAGACTTAACAAAACATACTTTTTACCTAAAACCAATATTACATAATATAAATACGACTTAATTAGCATATTATAGCCTTAAAACATTTGCAAACTTAAAATCAAATATTTTGTTTTTCATAAAAAACTTAAACAATTTACAAAATATCTTGTGGGCATACATCGCTTAATTAGAGAAATTATATTTGGCACATGCTCTGTTAGAGAAGCAAGTGTTTTTTTTTGCGCACTTTACGTTCACACACGTCGAATATAATTGAATTGTTTAAACATGATTAAGCATAAAACGTTTACGTATTATTATTATTAATACAACAACAATGCGTATAATGTGCCAATTGCATATAATACTTACTTTATCAAGAGTATCATTACAACAATAACAAAAAAAGTAAAAGCATAACAATGGCATATAAAATTTTCAATCATTTAAAAACTATTGATGACCTCAATTAATACTTACAAAATGCATACATACAACAGTTGGAAGTGGTAAGAAAAAATTGTTAAATTGTTTAAATGCCGGTAGCTTAATATTAAATTATATGTAGAAATACAGTAGTAATAATTTGTATATAAACACAAATAAATATAAAAAATATATGTTATAAACGTGATTTAATTATGACTAATTAAAATGAAATTCACAAAAACATTTTTTTATTATTGGTTTATAAAAGTGAAAGAATTACACATAAATATAATTTATAACATAAAAGTGAGGAAGCAAAATACTGCTACAAAGTATTTATACCAAAAAAATCTGTGCAGTTTAATAATATTTATAATTAATAAGCGGCACAGTTAGGCTCTACTACCAATATCACATTATGTTTTGTTATTAAATAGGTAATCGTGGGTAAGCTAGACAGCTTATAAAAACCACTTCGTCTAACAAAATTAACTAGGGCGGACGCCGAATTATAATAGGTAAAAAATTTAAATTTAATTATATACCACTTACTTTGTTCCGAAATTGTTTTGCTGGGATAATCTTGAAATTTGATTTCCACAAATATAATTTGGGAAATTTAAAATATTTTTTAGGCAAAGATTTTAGTTTATGTTACACTTAAAAAATGAACTAGAATTTAGAAAAATTAACTTATTTAGAGGAAAAATTGGAATGAAAAGACACTTTTTACCAATATTTAATAAAAATTTCCTTGAAATTAAGAAACAAATTTTACTTAAAATTTGGTTAAAATTTCTAAATTATAGAAAAATTTTACTACTGAGAACTAAATTTTTATTAGAAAACAGAAAAATTTCCTCCTAATTAGTTCATACATCATCTAAAATTTAACTGTTAGTTAGCAAATGTTTTCTTGGTTTTAAGAAAAATTTTATTTTATTTAAGTTCATTAGATATTTTTTTTTTTTACTAAAAACTATGACTTAACTCCCTTAAAATAAGAAAATATTTTCTAATATCAAGTTAAATGGCACTACTTTTAAGTGAAAATTATCCTTAAATTTTATAAAAACTTTTTAATACTAAACTGTTTCTATGATAAAGGTAATATATAATATGCTTTACATTTATTGTGTAAGTGTTTTCCTACTTTCCGCTTTGTGAGGACACTCCTCTTAACAATCTTTTTGCTATACATTTTTGTCTTTAAATTAATTTGAATTATACTAAATTCATGTATTTTATATATAAATTAAATTTCATTTGCAAAAAGTAAAAAATGTATTGCAGGTTATTCTGAAACGTAATAAATTGCGACAAAGTTAGATCCTTTTCGTAGTTAATTAAAGGTTCTGCTTGAGTAAACTATAAAAAGGGACGACCTAAGTGACACACGTTATCTATGGCTAAGGAATACTGGGGGGGGGGGGTCCTTTGTCTTCTTAAATTAACTAATTTAAGGAAGTTTTTGCAAAAATACAACATGTCACAGTTACATTTCTTGTAATTATTGAAAAATGGATTGGATAAGTTTATTTTATGACATTTTTAGCTTAAACTTTAATTGACAAATATAAATTTTAACTTTTTTTTATTATTAAGTGAAAAAAAAAAAATATTTTTAGTGCCTTCAATAAATATAAAGTCAATTATAGAAAAGCTATTATGCCGTAATGTTAAAAATGTGCTTGAGATATTTTGTATTGTAGTCAGCAAACAAAATTATTACATAAAAGCAAAAATTCGAAATTTTTTACCTTTTGCTAACAAAATTTTGAAATATATTTTAAGCTATTTTAAATTTAATATTTAAGACTGTTAACATCATGCACGATAATTCTTTTAAGTGGTTACTTTAATTTGTTTCCTTTAATAATATTTTTTTCTTCAAAATAAGTAAAACTAATTACATGGTTTGTTTTTAATTGATTGTTTTTTTTTTTGGAAAATAATATTGAAAATAATTAAAACGTTTTCCAAAAAAAAAAAAAAATCCCATACCTAAGTTTATTATTTTTCAAAAATTAGAAAACATTTACCCAAAAAAAAAAATGTTTAAAAATTTAAAATTTTATCTGAACTTGGCATGAAAATTTTCCTTAGAAATACGTAGTTCATGAGTTTCTAAAACCAAATAAATTTATTATTACTTTTTGTTTTTAATTGTCTACACTAATTTTTAAAAAAACAATTCTTAAAAATTTGAAAGTGGTATTTAAAAACTTAATTTAGGAATGGCTTTCTAAAATTTAGTTAATTTTACTAATCGCGAAAAAAAAATGAACACGCATTAAGTTCAAGTACTTTACTATTTTAAGTTACCCATTTTTTTAACTAAATGGGAGTAAATTATGTTCTAAATTTTTTTTCAAACTAAACTTAATTTTATAATATTTTAGTAGGCAAATTTCTTAAAACTAAGACGTTGTTTCTTAAAAAATAATAATTTTTTAGATAATATACTTGTTTTTTCCTAAAAGCAAGAAATACATATTACTTAAGAAAAGTATAAACTATTTCTGGTAATTTTTATTCATTTTAAGAAAATCTTTTTAAGTTTTAATAAAATTTTACTTAAATTGAGGAAAATTTTTAAACTATTTTAAAGGAAATTTTGGATTAATTTTTAGTTCATGTACTTTTTTTTTGAGTGCAATTTTTGTGATGCAATGAATGTAATTTATATAGACGTTAAATTTTAAGTCATACATGCCAATAATTGATATAAATTTTTTTGTAATTAGCTTGTTTCCATTAACATTTTTTGAATGGGTAAATTTAATAAATGACAATGGATTAAAATTTAATTGTCATTATTAATACATTGTAATTCATAAAAAAATAATAATTACAATTGACAAATTCATAAAAGCTTCATTAAAATCGATAAAAATCGTGAAACGAAGGAAAAAAATTAAGCTCAAATTTTTGGAAATGGTATAAATATTATAAAAAGCGATGCAATTCGGAAAAATTCTAAAATAAACTTAAAAAGAAAAACAATACAACAAATATTGTTAAGAGCGATATTTATCGATAAGTAGTAATAAAACGATACATATCGATGAAATCAATAGATATTAGTCAAATCATCACTATTAGTCAATTTAAGGGTATATGGCCGTATACGGACATATATAATCATATATCAGCATTTATGACCATATCTGTCCATAAACAGTCATATACCTATAATTTCGGGTGCGAAGATACACTTTATTTCAGAAAATTAACCCTTAAATGCTTTTGGGGTCTATAGACTCCAACAGAGAAAATATCAGTAAATTTTCATCATTGGGTCATATTGACCCCAACATCACTTAAAGGTTAATTTTCTGAAACAATATTCTTTCAAAAATAATTTCAAATATTAATATGTTAAAAGAAAATGAAAATCTTCTAAAATTTGACCTTTGACCTTAAACATTGAAAATTTAAATGCCTCCATTTTGCCATAACTTAAACGATTAATAATATTACTAAACATCGACACAATCGATAAATATCTATAGACTCATTGAATAAAGTTAAAATCGGTAAATATTTTATAAAATCTATAAATATCGATAACTCGATAATTATCGATAACTTTAATAAACCAATAAATATCCATCAAATCGATAAATATTGATCGAAAAAATCGATCTAACTTATTTAAACGAAAACAACAGAGAAAATTAATTCAACTAAACATCAACAGCTGTAACAGACCTTTGTACTAACTTTATTTTTGTTAAGAGTACCATCGGTCTAATCCTCAGGTCTTAATGAGACTTGGGTATATGAGAAAGGAGACGAAAGAAGTAATGAAAATTACAAAATATTTAATACAAATAACAAAAGCAACACTAATTAATGTTTTTCCATCACAATAACATTTATGTAATGGCAATGAATACATGTAATTATCATTACAAAGAAATTAATTACTCCAAAATATCAGCGAGTTAAATTTTTCCCAAAGCCTTTAGCCTGATTCCAAATTAGCCACGACAAGACTAAAACTATAACTAAAAAATTTCTTAAATTAAACACATATTTATTATACCTAAATTATTACAATCACAAAAATATCATACCAAAAAAAAAAAAAAAATCCAATGATAATAATTACAAAGTTTAACAAAAATACTTTAAACAACAAACAAAAAAAATTGCAATTACAATGACCTTAAAATTTTTAAACGAATTTTTTTAACCGACAAAAAACTGTGGATAATGATGGTTAACAGACAATTTTAAACATAACTGGATGATTATAACCAAATGAAAAAAAAACATACTGTTAACAAAACGTTAACAACTAAAAACCTTAAATTGAAGCAAAATTCATAAAAAATTACATTATATAAATTATAAAAAAAAATTTATAAATTTTGCAAAAAAAAAAAATTAGGTTAAATGCCTTCACTTTTCTTTGAGATTTTTTTTTTATAATAAAATATAAAATAAATTGAAATTGTAACAAATACCAAAGAATTGTGTAATATTTATATATAAGCCGCCGAGGCAGCAGTAGTAGAAGAAAAATCAAAACCAGAAAAAAATGATGCTGAAACCATCATAATACTGATAATGTTTGGTTATGTTAGCATGTACATATAACCATAACAGGCGTTGTCTGTTACTGCAATTTATGCAGTTTTTTTTTTCTATAGTTGTTGTTTTGTTTTTATTACTTTCAATTTAGTGTGATGTGAGCTTTGCGCTTATTTTGTTGGTATAGAAAAACAGGCGTCTACGCAATGACATACAATTCACAGCAATTCATTCATTGAATCTACTCAGATTCACATCTCTTAGATCATAAGAGAATGGTTAAAGCTCGTATTTCAAATTGTGATACATTTTTGTGTTTTTTTTTGTTGTGCTTGTAAGCCAACAACCATTGCTACCAAAAAATTAACTCTACACCACTAAATGGCCACATAAAACCATTAAAGTGTTTTTGCTTTTTTTTTAGGTAAAGTTACAAATGTTATAGATTTTTCACGCATAATTGAAATATGATCATGCGTTTATTGTAAGGTATGATATGCAAAATTTGTTTTTGTTTGTGTTCACTAGATATTTGTATTTGTTTCAGTTTCATGTATGTTGCCTAAGTCTTTTGTTTTATTTGCTTAATATGTAATGTATAAAAATACATACAATGTTTTGAAGTGGACCGTACAATATATATTATAACATATACAACGGCACAATGCAATCCTTTAGATATTTCAATGTCTATTTAACCATGTCATGTCTGCCAATTACAATAAAACGATCGAAGGTTTGTGTATTAATACAATAATTTTAAACATTCGAAATAATTTTAAATACTGACACATTTTTTGTTTTGGTAAAATTGATTGAAACATCAAGGCTTTTTGAAAAAATATTTATAGATATAATATTTTCTTTAAAAACTTATTTTTCCACACTATTATTTAAGTCACTTTGCATCAGGCATGATTTTAGGATATTAATCAAGAATTAAAAAAAAAAATATTTAAATTAGCTCGACTGTTTGAAATATTCGTAAATTTAACTTTTACCGAAAAAGAAGTTTTGTTGGAAAGCCATACTCAACTTATTTCAACTAGATATACAATGTGGTGTATTTTCATCTTTTAAGCGAAATTATTTTATTGGAAAACTTTCGAGATTTTGAATATGAAAAACTTACTTATGACCAGTGCTGCCAAATCTGTTTATTTCAAAAAAAAATCTTTTTTTTTGACAAAAATCTTTTTTTCAAACAAAACCAAATTTAAAGAAATAAAAATAAAGAACACAAGTATTTTTTTTTTCAATTTGTTTTTCGAATTTTTATTATTTCACAAGACATACATATACCAATTTCACAAGACATATACGAATCTTTTACTATGTATTCAAATATTTTAAGATAAAATCTTCTCATTTCACTGTTAATTAAATGAGTTTGGGGACTTTTACTTTGAAATAATATGTTCGACTAATTTATATCGGCTAATATAAATTTTAAAAATTTTATATATAATTCAAATTCAGCTTTTTTTAAATTGCCTAAAATTTTCTCAGTCGAATCGAATTTTTTTAAATCTCCGTGCAACAAAAAAAAAAAAAAGTACATCCAAACGACTAAGAAGCTGATTTACTGTTGCTTCAAGTGAAAGCCACCGTGTTTGAGAAGGGTGTAGCAATTTTTGGAGAATATTTTCAATAAAATTGTAAATATCCCTTGCACCTCCTTCGACATAATTCGGCAAAAAAACCACAAGCGTAATTTGCACACAACGCAAAATACATTTAATTGTAATAAGGTTTTGGCAATGATCTTTCATGGCGTTGGCTCCATCTGCTCCAAATACAATTAAATTCTTCTTGTAATTAATATTATTTTGATGACAAACATATACAATTATTTCATAAATTCCATTGGCACTGCAATCCTATTCTTGTACAAGGCCTTTATTCCACATTCCACAAACACATTTTTTTAACACTGTTTGCATGAAATTGAATCTAATTTTGTTATAGTAGTAATCGATCAAAATCAAAAAATCTGCTTTAATTTAAAAATTTTTTTTTTCACAAAATCTTAAAATCTGTCCAGTACTTAAAAAATCTGTAAAAAACAGATTGATGTCATAAGCAGATTTGGCACCAATTTGGCGGCATCTCACAAAACGTTGAATTATGTGAGATAAAATTTCGACGCTTAAGTGTATGCAACAGGTAGGTATTACTTAAAAATATTACCAAGTCGTTCAAACATAATTTCGATGCCGTTTAAATGTAAAATAAAAAAAAAAACCGAAAATTCAGTATTTTGAAAAACAATTTTCGAATAAAACGAAAATCGGTTTTTTGAAAAGGTCACAAATACTTTTTAGCGGTTTTTTAAATTTTTGCTAGCCCTTTCTGGAAATGTCATAATTTATTCACTACAGTGACCTGCTGCTGATATTTGTCAAAATTTTTATAGTATTTTGAGTAGGGACGGATCACACAAGTCAGCAAGGACAGTAAATAAAGAAAAGCAAACAATTTTTATAATAAAAATTTGAAATTTTAAAATAAATTTCGGTAATTACAACGGCATTAAAATCGGTTTCTAAAGTCTCTATCACATATTGGGTCTGAAAGTACTAGTCCCGTGATAGGTGAAAACAGTACCGGCTCTCAAAAATCTTACCACATGCTCGGCTTAAAAGCCTCTTTCACTTGATGAGCTTGAGAGTATGAGTCATGTGATATGTTCTTTGCGGTTAGTTGTGTGACATGTTCTTTTAGACCAGTCCTGTGACATGTCACATGCCCATGTAAAAGTGACCGGTGTTTTTCATATAAAAAAACCAGTACCGTGACCGGTTCCTATCACAATGATCCTTTCACGTGACGTGTCTTGGGATAGGTCTTTTTCCGCTGGTTATTTATACTTTTTAGATTTTAAAAATTTTTTTTTTTATGCTGTTTTAATGACAAATGAAAAAAAAAAAAAACAAACAAGTAAGAGCGGCTAAATTCGGCTGTGACCAATCTTATATACACTTCACCATGGTTGGGAAAAAACTGAAGTTTATATATGGACATAATGGAATGGACAGATTTATATACGGACGCCTTTAACAGGAAATTAACCATTTAGTTTGGTGATAAAACTTGGATTTGCGAAGATTTATGGTTCCAGAAAATAGGTATTAAAAAAAATGTATGTTTTGGGCATAACTTTTTTGTATCTGAACCGATATTTCCGAGTTTTTTCAGCAAATATGTTATACTAAAGATTTTCGATCTTTTGCTATATAAGACGTCTCCATAGGTCATATTACAGCTCTAGAATAGTGTTTGTTGTTTGTGTATAAAAGGTGAAGAGGTGAAAGAAAAGAATTTCAACAAATCGTTAAAAGAAATCACTAGAACTGCATGTGTTTTATTTTTACAAAAACGTTTGATTTAGCTGGCAAATTTGCATTTGGGATTTTATTTCGCTTTTTTATTAAAAAAATATTTTTAATTTCTTAGCTTAATTTTAAAAATTTTAAGAAAAATAGTTTGTACATTTTTTTTTTATAAATTATTTTAAGTTATGAACTTAAATAGTTGCACTCAAAAAGAAATTATGTATAAAATTTTCTTAATATATGAGAAATCAAATGGTTTAAAAATCTTTTTATAAATTCTTTAAAATCGGAGCAAAAAATAGAAATAAAACCGTTTGTATTTTGTTTGTATCAGAGGGTTTTTATAAAAATTTTGATGTTTTTAGCCTATTTATGGATAATTTAATTATTAATATAAAATTTTATTTAAATTAATTATTAAATGTTAAAAAAAAACAAAAAATAAACAAAAAAAGTTTTAAGAAAATAATAAAAAAAAAATGTACAAAAAAAAAGTGAATTGACCGGGAATCGAACCCGCGGCCTTAGAGAAAAAAAGTATTTGTGACATAGCGTCTAGACAACTGAGCTATTGAAGCTCACACAAAATCATCGTTAATAGAGGTACATATATAAAAAGTCTTCGTTAATTAGAGATTTGTTTTGTTTTTATTTAAATGACAAATCTTTGTATGTGTTTCTTGTTTGTGTATAAAAGGTGGAGATGAAAGAAAAGAATTTCAACAAATGGATGTGTTTGTTATGCGTAAAATTCTACATACATAATAAACAAAGGGATTTTACGGAAAAAATTAGAGGTAGTCCTGGTTTTTTGCTTATATCTCAGCAATTATTAACCGATCTGTCTGATTTTCAATAGCAAACAGAAATGGATCACATGTAACAGAAATAAATAACAATCAAGTCCTCATCATGTCTGGGTTCTTCGGAAAACCCATTTCATCGTTAAATCAACTTCGCTCTTCATAAGGACCCAGAATATATATACTTTATAGGGTCTAAGATCAATATTGTAGAAATTACAAACGGAATAACAAACTTATATATACCCTTCCACCTGTGGTGAAGGGTATAAAAAAACAGTTAATCGGGGTTTTTGTAAAAACCGAAATCGGGTTTTTCAAATTAATTGAAAACAAATTTTTTTTTGAAAAGGTCGGTTTTTTAATTTCTTTGTCGTTAACCCTAAAAAACCCTAACGAAAAAAAACTTAAAATGCCGTCAACATTTAAATGTTCTAACGAAATATTTTTAGGTTTTCTATTTCTTTCTCTCAAAAAACTTTTATTTGTCCATTCAATGTTTTTGTTTACATGCACACAGTGATGGTGTGTGAAGTTGTCAAAATATTAAAAAAAAACTACTGTTAACCTTAAAAAGTAACTAGCAAGATAACTTAATATACCCTTATCATCAAAAAACAAAAGAATTTACAATAACATTAACCCTAAAATAATCTAAAGGAATTACTTAAAATATCGTGTGAATAAGTTTCGAAGCCTCATTTAAGGCATTTTTCAATTTGAAAACTTGTATTTGCTTATATTTTTTCGCCTTAACAATTTTGTGCAGTGTATTTATAATTCGTTAAGTCCTGAAATAGCACTATAAATTGCTGTTTTGGTATTAGTAATGCGCAGTAAACTCAAAATTTATTGTTCCTTGACCGACCTGACTTCTGTGAAAAACATCTTAATAATAATAAAATAATAATTAAATAAATTGCATTTTTATAAAATATTTAAATTTAATTATTTTTTCCCTTTTAATTTTTTTTCTTTTAAGTTACGTCTACATTTGGCACTAAATCTCGAGATTTGACTTAAAATCTTCTCCAAAATCTAGGAATGTTTACACTTGCAATTACGAGATTTCGGTTTGACAGCTGATTTACAATTTTATAAAAAATGGAAAATAAATAAAAGTAATCAGAAATATGAATATTTCAAAAAACCAAGAATATTTTTATTAATGAATTATGCATCTGTTAAAACAACAGAGTTAGAAATAGAATACCTGCGGAAAAAAGTTCCCATCATTTAATTATGTTCTTATTCAAAAACAAATGCAAATTTATTATTCGCAAATATTACAAAACAGGATGGAATTAAATTAAATTAACACTTAAGAATATATTTTAAAATAAATGAATTAACACTGGCTTTAAGCCTAGTATTTTCTTTAAAAATTTAACTTGTTCGTGTTTAGTTGTAAAAAGTAAAGTTCTAATTTAATAATTTTTTTCACATGATTTTTTTTTTTGTTCTTTTCTAAAAATGGCGCTTGAAATGCAGTGTCACAAACAAAGCAAAAACATGCCAGATTGCCCCAAACGCAGTTTTTAATAGATTTTCCAAAAATCTCGTCCATTGACGAGATTTCAATTTGTATGAAAAATTTAGAGATTTTTATGAGATTTGTGAAGAAATCTCATTTTTACGAGATTTGAGTGCAGATGTAAACTCAACTTTAAAGCATAAACATTTGCCATTTAACACTTTGTTAAGTTTTACAACACAAGCTGAAAAAGTTTACGTTAAAGTGGTTTAACATTTTACAAATTTTAATAAATTTTTTTACACTTTAAAAAAATGTTGCCAATGCATTTATAATTCGTTACGGCCTCTGAAAGCACTTTTACTTGCTTTAATAAATTAACAATAATTAAATAAATTGCATTTTTATAAAATATTTGGCATTAACGCAATTTTCCTCTTCATTTTTTTTTTCTTTTACGATAAGGCACACAAAATTCACCATTTACCACTTGGTTAAGTTTTACAAACTGTAAATGTTTATGATAAAAATAAAAAAGCGTTTAAATGCGTTTACTTGCTGTTTTAATATCAAATAATTATTATTTTTATAATTAGCTATGAGGGAAAAATTTGTTGCTGTTTTAAACTAAACAATTAAAATTACAAAAAAAAAAACAAGAAAACATGAATTTTTTCACAAAGTTTAAACATAATAAAATCATGTTTTCGCGTAGTTACTGCTTAATTTTATTGTCTATATTTATCATTTGTTTTTTATAATGTAAACATAAATTTAACCTTGAGATATGCCAATGAAAATATATTGTTTTTTTTTTTAAACTGAAATAATAATAAATAGAAGTTGGGTGTGTTCGAGATGAGATTATAATTAACTGGAAATAAAATTGAATAATCAAATAAGTAACGCATGTTAGTACATATGCAACTGGAAGAGTGTGAAGAGAATGTTACAAATTTTGAAAAATCTTTAGCTAACTGTAAAAACTGAAATTAAAAATTGGATGTTATATGATCATACATAGGTATACATGACCATGTAAGTCCATGCATAGTTCAATATATGACCATATATATTTTCCCAGCAAAAATGAAGCAATAAAAGCATCACTACTATGGCAAAGGCATCACTTCTTTTCTGATGGTTTCATCGATGAATTTAACATTTGCGTGTCATAGGATGGAAGTATTCAAATGTAGCTACTACACTCAGAATATTATGTAGTTAACTGTTTGTAGTTTAATAAAAAAGTTTTCCGTTCCATTTATTTACATTTTTATACATTTATTCGAAATAATTTACTATCATTTACCGATTTTTTTCAGTTTCATTTATTTTTTTCATTTATTTAAAATTTAATAAAAAATTTACCCATCAAACGGAAACTTGTGGTTTATTTGTGTCCGTAACAGTTATTACAAATTTAAATTTTGTTTGCCGTCTGTTTCAAAAAAAAAAAAAAAAAATTCAATTTGTGTTTTTATTTAAGTTGGTTGTATATATACAAATTTTTTCAATACAAATTACAAGAACTTCATAAACACACATACATATACAAACACATTCATACAAAAAGTGTTTATAGCTTCATATGCATACATACATTTTGTATTGTACGAGTATATTAAAAAAAAAAAAGAAAACAAAAAATACAAAAACGGAAATAATTTCAAATAAATGAAAAAAAACATTTATGGATTGGTAGGTAAAATTTTGACATTTATTTTAACTGATTATTGTTTCAAATAAATGAAAAAAACATTTATGGTTTGGTAGGTAAAATTTTGACATTTATTTTAACTGATTATATCATTTGTTTCTTACGGATGTGTCAGTTGATTAATCAACATTTAAAAATAAATAACAAATGGCATTTAATTTAAATGAAAATTAAGTAGACCGGTTTTTAAATGAAATATCATATGTTTTAAATGATATTTTCACTTATTTTAACTTACAAACTTTTTTAAGTGTAGCATTACTCATACTTTACTCTAAGGAAGCAATGATAATACAATGATTAAGTATTCTGTTGCATGAGTGGAAAATGTTCATATACTTTGTAATATTTAAGTTTTGATGAAAATTTAATTCATAAGAATGCTGAAAAATAAGTTTAAAGAAGCGAAATTTATGCATTGATATGCAAATACTCTTTATTAAAATAAATAAATAATTCTGCATTAGTGAAAAAGCATTTTTGAAACATTTTTCAAAAATTTTAATGAATTTTTAGACAAATTTTAAATTTTTTTTGGATAATTTAAAAACTGGTTGTACAATTTTGAAACTTTTTTAGACAATTTTAAAATATTTTTGAACAATTTTAAATAATTTCTGCACAATTTTAAAACATTTTTGGGCAATTTGAAATAATTTTTACACAATTTTAAAATTATTATTATAAATTCTAAATTAAAACTGGAAATGGTGTAGTGTTAAATAATAAACATAATGCAAAAATGCACAGATTGCGTCATCATAAATATTTAAGGCTGAAAAAATGCAAATGATAGGCCAGCTAGTTTCAATTAAAGGTTAAAAAAATCAGTTTTTCTTGATTTTTCAAAACTTTTATAAAAATTGCAAAACTGCATAAATTCTTACCCTTATGAAATTTTAAACTAAAATATAAAAAATAATTTAATAAAAAAATTAAAAAAGTTCATCAGAACTATTTTCTCAATGCTTAAGATTCAAAAAAATGTACGATATACTATAACTTATGCTTTAGAAGTAGTGAAGAGTGATATTTTAAGATATGCAGCGGGTTTATATCCAGATCACCGCATTTGAAATATGAACACATGAATTCTTTTGGAAGTGCCTAAATAGCTAAATATACAACAGAGATGTCTACAGACTAAACAAATTGTTACAAAATATGAATTTGCAAATTGAACCAAAAATATATTATTTGTTAAGGAAAATGGATTTTAACGTGGTCCCCAGTTTAAAAAGATGCTGATTTAAAAATCTAGTTATTTTTTTTTTAACGATTTTTCTAATTTACCGTTAAAATCATGCGAAATTATTATTAAACTTTTCATTTAATTAATGAATTTTGATCTGAAAACTAGGAATAATTTTTTTTTAAAATAATGCACCTTCAGAACTATTTGAGCGTTACTGGGAGAGTCAAAATGTTATGTATAATTAAAAATTGTATTTACACTCACAACATTATTTTGTTAAAAATAATCTAAAATACATATTGAATTAATCGAAAATACTATCGAAATGTGGACTACTGAGTTTTCAGTATATTTAGCCCATGTTTTTTGTTTAAAATAACCATCAATTTTAAACTGAAAAAATGTAAAAAAAACAAACGATTTTTGTGGTTTGTTTTTCAAATTGAAATTTTTTTTATTTGTTATATATATTTGAATAATTTCATGTAATTTTTATTGAAATAATTTTGTATATAAACAAACTATTTTTGCAAAAAAAAAAAAAAACAAAAAGGAATTATATGAATTTATATTTTTAGAAACAGAAAACAGAAAAATTTGCATTTAACAGAAAATATCAATTCCTACTGAATGTCTGTAAATTTTTGTAGTTTATTTTTTGAATGACTGATTCAAATAGTTAAAAAATATATTTCTATGAATTTCAATTGATTCGTCATTTAAAAACAAACTTTACGTATTACTTTTTAAATAAACTACAATCGGTAACGGAAAATATATTGTGAGTGTATCACTTATCATAATATCATTCGATTTAAGTTATCTTAGGTACTGATTTAAAATAACTAACACCCCACCTCTGTAAATTCAATAACTTATTGTCAGATGTAATAAAAATGGAAAAATAAAAAAATAAAAATAAAACTAAAACTTTTAGTTTTTTTTAAAGAAAATTTTACATTGGAAGTAGGAAGCTATACATGTATTTAATGAAATTTTTCAAACAATTTTGTTAAAAAATTTCCAAAATTTTTAATTATTGGCTGGAAAAATTTTAATAAAAATTAAAAATAATTTCCATAGAGAAATCTTTATTATATAAAAGTGGATAATTTGTTTAATTTTTTTTCTAAAAAATAGCATTTCAAAATTCCACAAAAATTTATTAATGCATCAAAAATTTTGTAAAATATTGTAAGCTTCTTTGACATTTTGATTACATAAGAATAAATGTTCCTTAAAAACAATCTTTTTTTATTTTATAATTTTGTTCCCACATAAAAACGTTGTTAGAAACATTTAAATCATTATCAAAATTCGTTTTTATTGTTTCTAATTGTAACCAATACATCTAATCACAGTTTGTTACTAAATTTTAATATTTTTGTTGTATCCGGAATATGAATTTGTCTAACTGTCAATGAACAATTAATTTGATATTAATAACAAAAACAAAAGACTTAAGACACAAACGTGTAAGAACAGAAACCCACACACTTGATGAAATTATCACAAAATTTATTAAGAAAATACAACATTTAATATACAATTGATTGACACAAAGACACCAACTCATAAAATGTATAAATCTGCAATAAAAAACAACAACAAATAACAACTAATAACACTTCAATAATTTTTTTTCAAATAATAAAAAATACAATTCAACAGACAAAGTCTGGCAAAAATCTTAAGACTGGCAAAACAAAATTAAAGAAAACACTAGTAAATTTTAAGCAAAAATATGCACTAATGAAGAAGATCTCAGACAGTTAAGAAAACAATACAAGGTTTCAAAAAAAATATAAAAAAAATGACTCCCACAAATACAGTTGGTAAATATGATTTGTACAGAAATAAAGGTTTAGTTTTTTTTTGCTTTTGTTTAATTTAGATTTTTTTTGTTTTGAAAAATAACACAGATGTTAAATAAATAAAACCAAATTTGCATATACGTTATAATTTTCAAAAACTGCATAATAAAGCACACATAAAGATCTAAAGATCAGTTTAAGCCCTTAAGCTTCATAGTATTTACAATACTGTGTACTCGAGTACAATGACTCAACTTTTTCAAACAAGTTAAGAATGAGTTGCAACACTTTATTTAATCACTATATAGATACTTTAATATTTTTTGCAAAAGAAAAAAAAAAAACAACAACTTACTGCATTTTATTAGTTAAATCCACAAAAAATGTTGAAAATTTTATCCTTTTTTATTTGTTGAAATTCCTTTGGAATTTGGTTTTTTAACCAAAATTAAAGTTTTTTCAACTCTTTTTCTTTAACAGTTTATTTCACTATTTGAATTTTATATAAATTCAATACCTATATTTAAAAAAATTTTTAGACAAAATATTTTGTTTGTTTAATATTTTTTTATATGTACAATATATATTTTTTTAAATCCTCTCCCCACTTTATTTAAACCGCTTATTTTTCACTTCAAAGTTCTTTTTTTATATATCTTTTGATATTTAACAATTGAGCTCTACTCTTTAAATGATTCGTTTTTATTAAAACTTTTTGTGTTTTATACTGCAAAAAAGTATTTGAAAAAAAAAAAAAACGCCAGCCAAAAACTTAAAAAGAAACAAAAAGAAAAACACCTCCAAGAAAAATCGCATTTGTTATGTTTGTTAGTGGTGGCATAAACAAAATTTATTATATTTTACTCACAATTGTAGTTTTTTGTTGTTAACACAACAACAATAACTATACCAGCCACAAAAATTGTTTTAACAATATTTGCTTGATACTGCTCAGTGAGCAATTGCTGAATTAAATGGAGTAAATGCAGAGCATAATATTATGTGAGTGGAATCGATTGAATTAAAATGAAGAAAGAGTAAATGAGTAATAGAGTTTTGTGTTTGTTCATTCATAATCAATGTTAAAGAAAATGATTTTTGCTAAAAGAAACAAAAATTTTCCATTATACAATTTAAAATTTGTTCAATCATTTTAAATAATATTCTTGTATGAAGGAAAATTGAAAAATTTCAAATTTTTTTCATATCAGTCCCAAAATTTTTAAATTATACAACAGAAAAAGTTTTGAAAATTCTGTTTGTAATATTAAACAGCTTTCGAACATTTTTGTAAATACAATTAAAAAAATATTAAAAAGGCACAAACAATAGTATTTGTAAATATAAAAAAACTTTTTATTATTATTTTTTTTGTAATTTTTAATTTTTATTTTCAAACAATTTTTACATGAAAAATAACAATTTACAAACTGACCCTAAATTGTAGTTTTACTCATGGCCATCTAACGTGTGTTCTGGATATCCTCTTTTATTCAAAACTAGTACGTCAGCCGACTATAGGATACCCCACATCAAGTATAATTTGGGTCATATTTTGGGTGGCGGTTCAAATTCCGGTAAGGATATTGATCCCTTTTAATGAAACAGAAGAAAAATATAGAAATGAATCTAAAAGAAATTGTGAAAAAAGTTAATGTAAGCAAACCCGTGTAAGCAAGATTAATCGATTATTCATTTAAATTCGTTTTAATTACTCGTTCAAATATATATTCAAGTTTTTTTCTTAAACGATTAATCGAATAAAATATTAAAATCAATCAATTATAGTAAAGCAATAAACTTTGGTTATTTGAGGTAAGCTAGTTAGCGTGTTTTTCGGGTTCCAGGCAACTTTTAAAAAAGCGCCTTAAAATTCGTATATTAAATACAAAAATCTTTCTTTACTCCAGAAATGAACCAGGATTCGAACCCGTAATTATCTGTTTAAAAATCAACTTTATTCTAATCATTTCTTAGGATCACTTTAAGAGCAATAATGCTTTAGAAGCACTTATAAGGTGATTTCTTTTGGGTGGTGTTCAGAATAAGTTGTAATAACCCTTCGGGAAAAAAGGGTCAGTTGGGAATCGAGACCTGTCCCGTGATAGGTGAAAACTTGAAAATGCATATCACGAGATAAGTAAAAATCGGACTGGTTCCTAAAGTACTTATCGCGTGACCGGTTTAAGAGTCATGACATATTCTTTTATACCAGTCCTGTGATATGTCACAGAGGGAAATTGACCCCCTCCTAGGACAAGCCCATCTTAAAGTGACCAGTCCCGTGAACGATGCGGTTATCGTTATCGCTATTTTAGATTCTTTCGGTAACGGTATTGCAGTTAACTCGGTAACAGTATTTTAGGGATAACAGTATTTCGTTAACGGTGTTTTAAGGTTAACGATATTTCAGTTATTTCGGTAACGGCATTTGAAGGTTTGATCGGTGTTTTATTGGTAACGGCAGTCAGTTAAAAAGTTTTGAATCGATTTTAGCAACTTTATTATTTACTATTTATTAATTACTATTTATTATTTATAATTTATTATATTTTATCATTTATCATAAATTATTAATTATTTTTTATTTACTTATTATTATTATTATCAATTATTTTTTATTATTTTATATCTATTATTAATTATTTTATATTTATTATTTATTACTTATTATATTACTTATTTATTATTGGTTATATATTATTTATCAATTATTATTTATTATTAATTATTTATAATTTTCTTATTAATTATAATTTATTGTTTATTGTTTAATATTTATTGTTTATGAGTTATTATTTTGTATTTTATATATAATATTTCATATTTTTTATTTTATATTTATTTTATTATATATTTTATTTTATATTTTATGTTTTATTTTTTATATTTAATATTTTATATATTATATTTTATATTTTATATATTATATTTTATATTTTATGTTTTATATTTTATATTTTATATTTTATATTTAATATTTTATATTTTATATTTTATTTATTTTATATATTATATTTTATATTTTATACTTTATACTTTATATTTTATATTTTATATTTTATATTTCATATTTTATATTTTATATTTTATATTTTATATTTTATATTTCATATTTTATATTTTATATTTTATATTTTATATTTTATATTTTATACTTTATACTTTATATTTTATATTTTATATTTTATATTTTATATTTTATATTTTATATTTTATATTTTATATTTTATATTTTATATTTTATATTTTATATTTTATATTTTATATTTTATATTTTATATTTTATATTTTATATTTTATATTTTATATTTTATATTTTATATTTTATATTTTATATTTTATATTTTATATTTTATATTTTATATTTTATATTTTATATTTTATATTTTATATTTTATATTTTATATTTTATATTTTATATTTTATATTTTATATTTTATATTTTATATTTTATATTTTATATTTTATATTTTATATTTTATATTTTATATTTTATATTTTATATTTTATATTTTATATTTTATATTTTATATTTTATATTTTATATTTTATATTTTATATTTTATATTTTATATTTTATATTTTATATTTTATATTTTATATTTTATATTTTATATTTTATATTTTATATTTTATATTTTATATTTTATATTTTATATTTTATATTTTATATTTTATATTTTATATTTTATATTTTATATTTTATATTTTATATTTTATATTTTATATTTTATATTTTATATTTTATATTTTATATTTTATATTTTATATTTTATATTTTATATTTTATATTTTATATTTTATATTTTATATTTTATATTTTATATTTTATATTTTATATTTTATATTTTATATTTTATATTTTATATTTTATATTTTATATTTTATATTTTATATTTTATATTTTATATTTTATATTTTATATTTTATATTTTATATTTTATATTTTATATTTTATATTTTATATTTTATATTTTATATTTTATATTTTATATTTTATATTTTATATTTTATATTTTATATTTTATATTTTATATTTTATATTTTATATTTTATATTTTATATTTTATATTTTATATTTTATATTTTATATTTTATATTTTATATTTTATATTTTATATTTTATATTTTATATTTTATATTTTATATTTTATATTTTATATTTTATATTTTATATTTTATATTTTATATTTATTATTATAATATATTTCACAATATTTTTTGTATAGTTAATTAAAGTTACCTTCCGAAATTTAATCCACTTCCGAGAATTTGACTGCGGTGTAGGGTATAAAAATGCTTAGAATTTCGTTTTAATTTCCCAAATATTTAATACAACAATTTATTAGTTTGCCAGTGCTTTAGTGAACTTTTAGTATACATGAGAAAAATACGTTTAATTCAATAGTGTTTTATATTATGAATTTTATCAAATTAAAATACAAAAACCGTGCTCTCCCATTTGTTTTGTTTTGTGTCATTTTTGATTTCTACCTGGTATATTTTACAGAAATACAAAACGAATAAAAAAAATTATAAATTTAATTTTAAAATTAAAAAAAAAAATTGTTTTCATCACATGATTTGTAATCAATTATAAAACTTAGTTGCATTTATAATTAATTGTTTAAAGATTTTATATACTCTTCAATATACAATTGCGTGTATTATAATAGCAGTGCAAAATACAATTCTATTAAAGTGCTTACTTCACCCAGGAAAAAGATTGCTTGGAATACCATCAAAATAATTAAAATTTATTCGTTAGGCTGTTAATTTTTTTGGAATATACCTATAATCAATTAATAAAGCAAAACTATTTTCTTAAAAATTGAAAAAGCGGGAAAAGGTAACAAAAATTATTAATAAAAATTATTATTATAAATTATTATCCAAGAATTAGTATTTCCAATCAACTTTAAAAATAAAAATTTGTTTAGTTTATAGTATTCTAGAAAATTGCTAAAATCTATTAAATTTATTAACAAATTTACGCTATTTAAAAGTGATAACAACAAATAAAATTTTTCTAATCAAATATGTTATTAAATTAGGGTTGTCTGACAAACAGTAATTTTGCATCTAAAAATTAAGATGTAAAAAAAAATGATCAATTGTCTATCGATACATTACTTATGATAGGGAACCACTGCTTTAAACGGAATATATTATTAATTTATTGTCAAGAAACATATTTTGCACTGCTATTATAATGTAAGCAACTGTATAATATAAATATATATATTAAAAAGTCTCACCCTTCTCTCTATAATAACTAAAACTAAACAGTGCATTTTTTTTTTTGTAAATACTCGTACATAAAGCAAATGTTTGCATGTGTTATTTTATAGTTTTAAGTAATTTTTTTTCTTCTTCTTCTTCTATGTATATTAAAATTAAAAAACTTGTTTGATAATTTTCCCAGCCTTCAGTTTAAGATTTGTTTAACTTAAAAGTGTTTGTTATTGTTGCTGTTGCTGTTGTTTCTGTATTTGTAATTGTATTTCTAACTTCTCTGGCAGTCGTTTGTCTCTGGTGGGTAATTTGAAATAAATAAGCTGAATAAAACCACATTTGCATGTAAAATGCAATAAGATGCTTTAGAAATTGAAATTGAATTCTCCCACCATAAAAAATAAAAAAAAATGCAAATTATTAGCAATTTTGCTACTGATTCATTTTCAAAAATTTACATATAAATCCACATTTCTTTAACAATTAAACATTGAAATGCATATCTAACAAAAAAAAAAAAACATAAATAAATTAAAACGTTTGATGAACTTTAAAATCGTTAAATGATTTGTATTTAAACACTTGATAAACATTTTTGTTGTTGATTTTTTCTCGTTTTAAACCAAACAAAATATACTGCGAGTAACAACAAAAATAAATGTTTTTGCTTCAAAACGATAATCATAATCATTGAAGCATGTTAGAAGAAGTAACTCAGCCAGTTAGTTTGTTGATTTTTTTGTTTGTTTAGTTTGAAATTCAGCAGCAGTTTTAAGTCCAAACTGCTTTAGATGATGACGACTACTATGATGATGATGATAGTAATGATGCTGCTGTTAATGCTTCTGTAACAAAAGTTTTTGTTTTCGTTTGTCTGCTTTTCACACACTGACAGTTGTTGCACTTGTTATCGTTTTTTTTTTTATTTTTTCGAAAATCCAAAAAAGTTGCATGAGTTTTGGTTTTTTGTTTACATTTTTTAAATTTTCATTTAAATAAACTCTTTTAATAGTAACTAAAAAAACTTTATTTTCTTTCTAAATTGCATTTTTACCGGTCGAGCACTGACCGCTGGTTTAATTTTTGTTTTGGATGAATTGTTGAAAATCTTGCTTTTAATAACAATATATATTTTTTTTTTTAATTTTTCCAATTTAACAAGTAAAACATAAATAGTTTTAATATAAGTTTAAAAATTAAAATACCGTAACGATAGAAGAAAGTGGTTGGTGATTTACCATGACTTCTGGTGTTACTTTTTTTTTATTTTCTTTTATATTGCGGTTTGAGGTTTTTTCTATAGTTGTTGTAATTTTAATATTGAAAGTGAATTTGGAATTGAATGCGTTAATTTTTAAATGTAACAATATATTATGAAATTGTATTTTTATAAATATCAATTATGTATATAAATTATGAAATAAATAATCTTTAATTATCAATTATGGATGGTTAAATGTAAAGAAAGATTTTAAAGATAAACAGTAGGATTATTGGGCAAAAGATAAATAATTTTTAACCAATTAAATAATGTTTAAAAAAAAATATGTATAAACAAAGTTTTAGTTAAGCTAGAAAAATGAAAATGTTTTATGTTATCATGGTAAAACAAAAGACTTAAGAAACAAACTAAATCCAGAACTGGAACCATTTTTATTTCTATATGTATGTAGGGTTGTATTCGCATTGAAAAAATATTAACATGGCGATCGTATTCCAGCAAAAACAGACATTACCAAGTAATTGAGCGAGTAAGTAGCACACAAAGGGTTTCATTAGTTACCAGGTTATTTACACGCTTAATTACTTTTGTTCGCGACGTCCCAAAATTCATGGGTGGTCAGTACCCTCTCACTTCCAAAAAAAAAGTGAGAATAATGAATACTGGTTACTCATAGTGAAGAAATAAGTGGTTACCTACAATAATCAAGTAAAAATTTCTTACTTAAAGCAATCGACAAGAATAATTTGTATTTAAATTATAAAAAATCTTTAATATATCTACTTTTTCAACTCAAAAATTTAAGTTCATAATTTAATGCTATTTCTCATAGAAAGGCTTTAAAATATTAGAATTTTTAATAAATCAATTTTACAGCAGATAGTTTTCTATTTTGTTGACGTTTTTAAAATGAAATTAATAAATATAATGGTAAAAAAACAACAAAAAGCAAATCAATATTTTGTGTATTGATATAAGTACTTCTTTCACCCATTATCAGTAGGTCATTCTTTTGTTGTTTAAAGTAATGAAAAAAGTAACGACCTATCATTATATGGTAATCAACACAGTAACGACTTGTCATTACCATATTTTTGCTGGGATCTACACCAGAAAAAGTTTCTTAGTTGTTTTACTCCTTACA